>CATIWC010000458.1:0-359815 GCA_948472305.1 Vicia faba
TAAAAGCCTATTTAATTAAATAGGCCAGACTTAGGCAATTAAAAAAGCATATGAAGCCTTATAGGCCAGCCAATATTTTTATATAAAAAATAATCTAAATAGGTTGGTCTATATATGCATATATATTGGAAAAAAAGGCTAAATAGGCTGACATATTTATATACATATATATTAGAAAAAATGCTAAATAGACCGGCCTATATATGCATATATAGGTCGACCTATAAGGCTTATTAAGTAATATGAATTTATTGAAAACCTTAATGAGAAAATATGCTTTTAAATAGGCTTTCAGGTCAGGCCAGACTTTTAAAAAGGCTAGGCCATACCAAAAAAATGAGCCTATAGTAGGCCATAGGCCAGACTCGGGCTTTATAAGTTTATCGTAGGCCAGGCTCAACCCTTATAAAGCCTAGCCTAGCCTAGTCTAGCCTAGCCTATTTCCATCCCTAGATGCAAGTTTGATGAAGTTATAGGTTGAAGTTATGGTCTATATGGACTACATGAAGGAGTTATATGAAGAGTCAAGAGAAGAAGAACAAGATTTTGAAGAGCAAATTGAAAGTGGAGAAGAATTTCATGGAAATCTAAAAATGTTGGGTATTTCCATGTCTGTAATGATTAATGTTTATTTTATCTGAAAGATTGTAATTGTTGAGAGTTTGTAATATGTCATGTTTTAATATGTTGTCATGTAATGTAAGGTAAGTTTGAGATTTTGGGAGTCTATAACAGCTTCTATCGAGACTTAGTATTGAACCATGTTGAAATGTAATGAAGATTTTGGTTTTGTCATGAAATTTTGAACTATTTTTAAGGCATATTTGGCAAGCAATTAATTGGCATCACAATGCAAAAAAATGCTTAATTGACATGACGGTTCAAAATTGCATAATTGACAAGCACTTACTTAATTGACACTTAATTTGAAAGGTCTTGGTATGACAATATGAGTTAGTATGACAATATGATTTAGCATGCATAATATCAAACCAATTGGCACAATTTGACATATAACATTGATGCACGCATTGGGAATTTTTTTTTGGAATAACTAGGTTTTAAAAAAAAAAATCGCAAATAACCATGTTTCAGAAAACTCCCCAAGGGAGGAGCCATCCCATTAGGCGCCTACACCTTATTTTAAAGGGGAGGCTCCATCTCACTTGGCGCCTAGGTGTTAAAGCCTTGCCCTAATCCAAGTGAGATGGCGCCTTAGTACAATTGGGAGGCGATTTTTCGCGTTTTTTATTTTAAATGTGGTGCGTTACGTATTCGATATACGATCAACAAAATTGACTTTTTATTTACAAAATATGATTACACACATAACGATTACATAAAAAAATACAGATTAATCAGTGGTCCCCCGGAACCCGGTAATGACCCCTGGTTCCGCATCCCCGTCCTCGCCTTTCCCGTGTTGGGTTTCATCATGTTTCTTGTTGTGGTAGGGTCGATGGCCCAACGAAGTCAATGTGTTCGGATCCATGAAATCGGTCAGATCTCCATATCTAGAAGATTCGCTTTGGTAAAGTCAGTTGCCCATACCCTCAAAGTTTGGTCGTGTTGGTGGTGGGTGGGGTTCCATGGTTGGTCTGTAGCACTGGTCGTCTGAGTACGGGGGGTAGAAAGGAAATGGATCTTGGAGTGTTTGGTATTGAGGATGTTGGGTGCTTTGGCGATGGTGTGGTTGATGGTAAGTTGGGTCGGTTGGTTCATAATCTTCGGACAATCCCAGATCAGGGCTAAGGTTGGATGTTGAGGGGCCCATATTGGGATATGCAGAAGACTGAAATTGTATGTGGGGTATGCGGGTGTATTGGTATTGTGATTGAAATTGTGGTTGGGTGTGAGGCATATGGGGGGTATTGGTACTGAGGTGGTGATTGTGGTTGGTTGTGGGGCATGTGGGTGTAATTGTATTATGGTGGTGACTGTGGTTGGGTGTTTGTGGTTCTGTTTCATCGGGGGGGGGGGGGGGGTGGGAGGTTGATGTGTGTTGGGTTTGTTGTTGGGGAAATGAGGGTTGTGCCCATTGTGTTCGTGGGTCAACCAAATACCTTGGATGAGACACGTGCATTTCAGGGGTACTAACCGATATGTACCAAGATAAATACTGATTCATGTGTCGCATATTACCATGGTTGAGTAAAACTGGGAATTGCAAGACATGTCGGTGACGCCTCTGTCATATCTCACACCATTCTGGAGCAAATTATTTCCAGTTGGTAAGACCCCATTGGGCGTCGACCCTTTTGAGATGCCACGGGGACAAACAAGTCGGACCGCTGGGTATCTCTTGATGCATTCCAAACTGCATCTTGACACGGTCGTTGTGGTGTATCTCCATAACATTGAACCGTATGATTGCAGTCTTTGCGCTCTAAATTGCTGCATCCTCGGGGTTTGGTTCATGGTCCAAACCCAAATATGGTCTCCAGAAAAACTGCGGATAAAATTAAATCAGGTTAATGAAAGCGTAATAAATAAATAATTTAAAAGTAGAAAAGTTGAAAGGTACGACGTACATCATCCGGGCCAAGGTGATCCAATAGATTGCGGTATAGAGCGGCATTAAATCTTGGATTCTTGCGGTAATCCATACCCCTCACGCAATACCTAAAGGAATTGAAAAATATTTTATTTTTATCATATATTTGGTGAAGATATGAATAGTAATAAATGCTATAAGTTGATGACTTACTTTGTTGCGTATGGGAAAACGAATGTGTTGTTGACGGGGTTTAGGGACTCCATCTTTAACCAACCTCAGGCTTGAAGTAAAAAAGCGCAGCCATAAAATATACATTTTTCCTTGATTGCATTTTTACACAAGGAACTATATAGATGGGCTAAAACAGCAGGATCCCAACTATACTTTCTAGTTTTTTCGAAGTCTCTAAGTAAATTTAAATACATAAAATTTACACTATTTCCCGTACTTTCGGGAAATAAAAAGGTTCCAAATAGTATCATTATATATTCTAGCTTTTATCACCTTAGCTAGCTCGGAGGAATTTTCTTTCAATTCCAGAGTCGCATAATGATTTTTTAGCTCAGTAAGTAGTATACCCTGACCTCTCGCACCACCACCTTCAACCATATCCCTGCCCAACAATTCTTCACACAGAGAATTGGGCTGTTGAACCGACCCGTTAACCGCCTTACTGTTGACAGGGAGACCCAATAACATGTACACGTCCTCTAGTGTGACGGTACATTCACCTATTGGTAGATGAAATGTATGGGTCTCTGGTCTCCACCATTCCAATATTGTAAGTATGAACTTTGAATCAATTGTTCAGTTGGAGATCTTTATAACGTTTCTGAAACCTGCGTAGTCGAGATAGGGTATGATCAACGGGTCGGGAGCAAGGTAGTTATGTGACCAGATTCTGAATCTTTTAGTATCCTAAGTTAATAATGTAAAAAGTGTAAGAGTATGTGAGATGAATAAAGCATTACTAGAAGTATGAAAAATGTATAAGTATAAAAGAAACTTACAAACATTGCAATTTTGTCCCTTGTGCCTCTGTGAGAATCGCCCATTGTGAGAAGAGCCATTGTTGAAAATGTCTGAGACTATGAAAGAGTTTGAAATTGTAAGAGATTATGAAAGAGTTTGTAGCAGAGAGTGAGACGATTCTGGATGCGAGAGAAGTATGTGAGGCTCTGTATTTATAGGCAAAATTTTATCATAGGGTAAGTGAGGTGGTAGGTGGGTGCATGCATGCATGATAAATGTTACTCTTGCAGTGTAGGTGCAGGCTACGTGACAGCGTTGGGGAAGGCATCTCTGCATGCATGTAACACGATTGGACGTGAAGGGAGGCGCCATTGGACTTGGCGAAAGAGTACAAAAATGAAAGGTGTCGCCATCCCTGTTGGCGAATAAGAGGTGTCATGGGTTGCAGTGTAGGCGCGGGCTAGGTGACAGCCTTGGAGAAGGCATCTCTGCATGCATGTAACACCATTGGACGTGATGGGAGACACCTTAAAGGTTGTAGTGTAGGTGCAGTGTAGGTGCAGGCTAGGTGACAGCCTTGAAGAAGGCATCTCTGAATACATGTAACACTATTGGACGTGATGGGAGGCGCCATTGGACTTAGCAAAAGAGTATAAAAATGAAAGGTGTCACCATCCCTGTTGGCGAATAAGAGGTGGCATGGGTTGTAGTGTAGGCGCATGCTAGGTGATAGCCTTGGAGAAGGCATCTCTGCATGCATGTAACACCATTGGACGTGATGGGAGGCGCCATAGAGGTTACAGTGTAGGTGACAACCTTGGAGAGTGCTTACTGTTAATTTATTCAAATTCAGTACAACATATTTAATCTTACATATATTAAAACGCTCATACACTTAATCTCTCAAACACTAGAACATTCAAAAATTTCAGCAATTAACTCATAAACTTCAAACCTTCAAACAGTCATACACAATGGCCTCTGCACCCCCAATATGTAATCAGTGCACATTTCAACGGTGAGACATGCATTTGTCCCACCTCTGGGTTTTTGTTTAGAGACACTGAGAACATCTGATTTTGTTTAAACAGGAAAGCCAATTTATTGTACTTCAAAAAACGATTGGAGGCCAAACTTGAACGAGGTCCCGTGACACAAATATTTTATTAGAATCCAGTTTTTTTTGTAACAACCAAATAATATTTTATAAGGTTGAGGTTCAAGATGACGAGGACCTTCAGAATATGTTTTCCAGTCATGAGTATTCTGGGTACGACTCTATTGAGTTGTACATTATGTTGCGAGAGCCTCAACTGTCACAAGTGATTGATCCTTTGGAGACCGAACAAGCAGAAGTAGATGTCGTTGATGAAGAAGAAGAAGAAGAAGAAGATGACGAGTTGGAGTTTGAAGAAATGGTCAATGATGATTCTGAAGACGATGGGATACCTGGTATTCCTTCAAATGAGATCTACACACCACCTTCGCACATGACAAACTTCAACATGGGCGGAGATGAACCGTCTTCTGATTTATTTTTCAATCTGTATATGCAGTCGGATGAAAACTTAAAAGAGAAAGACAAATTTCGTAACAGAGAAGAATGTATCAGAGCCATCAAAAAATTTCACATGCTCAACTCGGTCGATTTTAAGGTGGACCGTGTAAATCCAGAAAGGTACAAGATCAAGTGTGTCCATCCAGATTGTATGTTCAAGCTCACTGCATCATACAGATTAAGGAGAGTGAATGCGCCAACTGGGTTGACTCCTCCCTTGTGAGGTTTTCTGAAACATGGTTATTTGCGTAATTTTCTCCTAAACATGGTTATTTGCGGGGGGGAAATTTCAATACATGGTTATTCTAAAAAAAAATTCACACATTGGCATAACATTTTGACACAATTTTGGCATGACATTTTGGCACAATTTTGCATAACTTGTTACGACAGTTTGGCATAATTTTGGTACATAAAACCACATTCAAACCATAATTTGTCATCGGCATTAAAACCACAAAACATTCAAAAGTACGTTAGGTACATAAATTGTCATTTGGCATTAAAACCACAAAAAAAGGTTAAACATATTTTTGGTCTCTATAAATATCTCAAATTTCATTTTTAGTCCTTATTAAAATAATGATATGTTTTAGTCCCTACAAAACTATTATACACGTAATTTTAGTCCAGATTGTTAAACCAATATATATTTTTGAATGATTATTTTATAGACTTATTTAGAACGTTATAAAAAGTTCTTTGGAAAAAAAGAAATTCAAAACTTGATTTTTAAATCAAAATTTTTATTGTTTTTATTAATATCTTTTGAAATTTAAAAAAACTATATTTAATTCTTTTCATTTTTAAAAATTCTAAAATTTGATAAAGAAACATTTTATAGTATTCTAAACACGTATGAAAAATATTATTTAAAAATTTAAAAATTTAAGGGTAATTAAATAATTTTTAAAATTTTAGAAAATATCAGAGACTAAAACTGGATGAACAAAAAAATTTCAAGGACCAAAATTTATCATTTTTTTAATAGAAATTAAAAATGAAATTTAAAATATTTATAAGGATCAAAAACATATTTAACCCAAAAAAGAAGTTACATAACAGCAAATAGTTTGATACAAAACAACCATTCATTCAATGAATCTCTTATAAATGTCATCCCAAATATTCTTTCCCTTTCCACTAGTATGTTGTTTTGCAGTAACAGTTAATTTTGTCGACTAGTATCAATATTAATTGGCTCAATGTCTAGTATCACATCATCATTCAACACAGTTGACAATGTTGCAGGGTCAATCCCACAAGACTTTCTCATAGCCTCATATGAACTAACAAACTTGTGAAGTTTTGACAACAGCTGGTGCAGTTTGGGCATTTGGACGAGTTTGAGTAGTTGGTGCAGTTTGATCAGTTGGTATAGTTTGAACAACTAGTGCAATTTAAGCAGTTGGTGTAGTTTGAGTAGGTGGTCTGATTTTAGTAGCTGATGCAGAATCCTGAGCAGACATTTAAGAAATCCCTACATCCAGTGATTTCTGTAGCAAACCTCAATCTAACATCTGCCACCATTTCATTCAACTTCATGTTGGTATTGTTCTTTAATCTATCAAAGATCACTCTAGAAACCCATTCAGCATTGGCATTCTTATTGTAGAACTTTCTTCCACATATGTGTTTATGCAACAAAGTTTTGATCCTAAATATTGTAGTTCTTAAAACTCTACTGCATCAGACAATGTATTTGCACTTCTTTTGGTCCTTACAAACAACCCTACATTTATTCTCATCATTTTTGACATACCTTACCTCCCTACCATTCAACACATTATGTTCCAATATAGTCTTCTTAAATTGTTTCAGTGATAAAAATTCCATTCCCAATTTGAATGTGAAATCCTTTGTAAGTGTTTCATCCTCATTGAACCTAATCACTGCAGGTATGTCATCACAACTATCTTCATCTGCCCCGCTATCAAGTTGATAAGACATATAGTCTTCTTCTATGACATGTTCCATATCCATATCTATTGGGGTAAACTTGCATGGATGAATGGTAGCATTATCCCTTGACCCTTCATCAACATTATCCCTTGATCCTTCATCAACAATATTCCTTAACCCTTCATCAATTTGTTCATCATCAAAACCATGCATTCTCTCATCTTCACTGTCATCAAAATGAATATCATTCATTGAGTCTTCACTTGAGTCACTACCCTCATCACTCTCCTAATCACTACCCTCAACGCTTTCATGTCCCTTTTGTTTCTTAGTTAACCTCTCCATGTAGGTCAACTCACCTGTAAGATTTGTTTGCTCTGTACATATTTCAACGTCACGGTCATTCTTCTCAACAACCAAAGCTAACATAGATGCATCCTCATCGTTTGTAAATGGTTGTAGATCATTCTCAAGACAACCATGTTCTTTTTTCCACCACATTTTCGCTTGATCAACATTAAAGGTTGGGTCTATCCCCTTGATTAGGTCACAAGCTTCAAAGAATGACTAAAAATTTGAGTCTTGTCCACTGAACGCATATATATCCCACCCTCATGCCTTAACTTTGAGTCCTTTACAAAATGACCATTAGTGTAAAATACCACCTTGAATAACTCCATTTCTTGTAAATTATAGATAAGAAAGAGGGTAAGTTTGACATTACACTCACAAATACAGATAACCCACATACCAAAACCCTAAATAGCAACAGTCAACACGACAAAGACTACATAACCCTAGAATAATGTGGGACAGATGAAAAATTAAAGCAACATGGACATATTAAGATAGTAAACAATTTGAATTTCACCGAACAACTTAAATCGACATCACAAGTGGAACTAACCTGGAACCACAACTTTGCAGAAACCACAAAAACCTTTGAGTACCAAAAAGGAATCAGGGGCCACAACTTTAAATTTGAGCAATCTTCAATGTTGTTGAGAGATTTGCATTTACGGTGGAGAATAATGTTAGGCAATTTACATTTACAATGGAGAAGATGGTTTTTACTGAGACTGAACTAAGAAATTAGGGACTTAATTAAGGGTTTCTCGTTTTGTTAAACTTCAGTAAAATAATGTGTCCACCTATTAAACAAAAATAAAAACAATTAAACAAAAAAAAATTAATCCAGCTATAATGACACGTCATCCACCGTTATAGGAATTTAACGTTAGAGACTAATAATGTAGATGAAAAAATTTGTAGAGATCAATCTTTGAAGAAAAATCTTGTAGAGATTAAAATTGAAAATCTTTATAGAGATCAATAACATATTTAACCCTACAATATTTAACACTCAAATGCAACCAAAAAAAAAAAAGCTAATACTCTTATATGTCATTTGTTTTATTGGTCTTAAATATAAATAAATATATTAATTACTTTAACCTTTTTTAATTATGTCTATTGTTGGTTGCAATCAAGTCGCTTTATAGCGTTACAAATCCACACTTACAAATGGTTATGACTTGCAAGTGCTCTTAAGCTTGATTGCCCTTTCAGCCAGCAACTCAGTCATAAGATAGAGCAGTAATTTTTGACGTTGGAGGGTTCATGTGTTTGATATTGAAAGTTGCATGTGTTAGACATGCCTCCAGCCAAGCAAGCTAAAGCACAATCAATTACTAGTCATGTGGGGGCAGCAACGGGCTCTATCACGCTTGCTTGCCGTGTATATGGTTGTAATGTAATTTATATACTATTGTAACACATGCAACACATGCATAGACTAATCCCTCGGACTGAAGAGGACCAAAATGAATGGCAAAGGTTCAATATGTGCTTTGCAAACAGAAACTAACTCCAACTTTTGTACAGGTTTAATTTGTTTTTGAACTATTACATGATGAAAATAATACTGTTTAGTTTATTACTAAACAGTTAGTTTAGTTTGTTATAGTTTGTTACAATTCTGTTTAGTTTGTTACTAAACAGTTTGTTATTTTAACAGTATAAATAATGTTGTTTTGTACATTCCAAAATCATAATGAAAACTATGAGTTTATTCCAAAATTAACATGGTATCAGAGTCTCGTTTAAGATCCAGTGGACCATCCACCATTTATTTCCACACTCCAGTTGTCTAGTCCTGGACGTGAGGGAGTGTGTTAAGAGTCCCACATCGGACAATATATGGCCTGGCCTGAACATGTATTTATATGTGGGGGCAATCCTCACCCTACAAGCCGGTTTTATAGGGTTGAATTAGGCTCAACCACATCTTAACATGTGAATGATTCCTTTAAAAAGGTAGAAAGTGGTCATGAGAAACTCAGGGCCATTATCACTTCGAATGCACTTGAGTTTCTCATTACCACTTTCTACCTTTCTAAAGGAATCATTCACATGTTAAGATGTGGTTGGGCCTAATTCAACCCTACAAAACCGGCTTGTAGGGTGAAGATTGCCCCCACATATAAATACATGTTCAGGCCAGGCCATATATTGTCCGATGTGGGACTCTTAACACACTCCCTCACGTCCAGGACTAGACAACTGGAGCGTGGAAATAAATGGTGGATGGTCCACTGGATCTTAAACGAGGCTCTGATACCATGTTAATTTTGGGCAAGTTGCCACGCTACCCGCAGATCCGTAACTGGATATTGTGTGTTCCTTGGCAATTCCCTCATATCTTGGAAATCCAAAAAGCAGTCTACAGTATCCAAATCCAGTTCAGAAGCAGAATACATGGCCTTGGCAAGCTTGACTTGTGAATTGCAATGGCTGCAATATTTGTTCAAGGATCTCCACATCTCCTTCGATCAACCTACCTCAGTCTATTGTGACAACAAAAGTGCTATCTACCTTGCTCACAACCCCACCTTTCATGAACGAGCAAAACATATCAAAATTGATTGCCACGTCATTCGTAAGAAAATCCAAACTGGTCTCATCCATCTTTTACCAGTTTCTTTTGTTGCTCAACTGGCAAATATTCTCACCAAGCCTTTGGCAGCTCCCTCTTTTCGATTCTCTTGTTTCCAAGCTTGGTCTATTAGACATCCATAGTCCAGCTTGTGGGGGGCTATTATATGATGAAAATAATACTGTTTAGTTTATTACTAAACAGTTAGTTTAGTTTGTTATAGTTTGTTACAATTCTGTTTAGTTTGTTACTAAACAGTTTGTTACTTTAACAGTATAAATAATGCTGTTTTGTACATTCCAAAATCATAATGAAAACTATGAGTTTATTCCAAAATTAACATGAACCCCCAAAAGACAACAAAATTATACATTGGGTACGAGAAAATTAAGATATTGATGAATTCGATGTCGGAAAACAAAGATATTGAAGAGCACACAAACTAACTGAGTTTACTTTTGAGTTTTTTAAAACTACTACTAATTAAACAATCTAATTTTTCATCGGTCTGGATCTTGGCATAAAAAATGTGATAAATACAGAAAAATGTCTGAATTAAGTTGAAGCAGCAGTTTGATCCTCCTATCCAATCATGTATATGATCCAACACTCCAATAGACAAACATCCATGTCTTCATTTTAACTGAAAAAAGTAATATGGCAATTTAGAGGGCAAGGGTTTTTGGAGAGTTTTACTAGTCTCATAAAGATGTCCTAAAGCAAGTATTGTTCAAATAAAATGGTACTTAACTAGTAGTATAACAATGAAGACTTACCCGGGTTATTGCTTAACTTTGAGACTGGTTTCTATGCGTTCAATTAGCTTATCCGCTGTTAATGCTCCCTCCTGAAAATCATGAAGAAAAATGTTTTTTTCTTACTTTAGAAAGATAGTTGCTAAATAGCCACGAACATCCTAGTTTTCTTTTGTTTTGTCAAATATAAAAAACATCAATAAAGTTTTTCAAATATGTGTTGAAAGAAAGCATTTGAACAACTAAATATACAACACAGCCATATATATGCCATAGGCCAAAGACTAAGCTTCTAAGTTAGACATTCTTTAGATTCTTTACATTCTAATCAAAACAGCCTCATTTTCATCATGATCAAATCACAAACAAACTTTAGTCAGTAGTGTCTGTAAAAGTGAACATTCCAACATCATGTCTTAACCAAAATTTCGAACTAGATGATTCATAAACATTCAAATGTCTACAAAATGTTGTCAACAAGGCACAAGTTGAAAAGTTCCCAACGAAAGGCCAAAACGATTTCCAAATATTTCTTATTCCGGGTTACCAATCAGATGCAGTACCATTATGGTTTATGACTTTCAACAAAATTGAAGACTAGAAGTTTAGTAAATTAAAGAATCTCCGAGAACATTGCAAGTTTGCAACACCGCTAATGCAATCACAGTTTTATAAATAAAGAACATCAAATTCAGTTTTAAGGTTTAAATTAAATACCATGTCATGTAATTTAAGTCATTGCAAATGAAGCAGAAAGAAAATATAACACAACTTACAAAGCGATCAAAAGGTTCTCCATCCTTAAAGATGATGAAAGTTGGCAATGCCTCAATTTTGTATTTGTTGGCAATGCTGGGATACTTCTCAGTATCAATCTTAACTACTTGTATCAGATCATTAAGCCGCGTGCTTACTTCCTCGAGTACGGGAACCATAAATTGACAAGGACCACACCTGTAAATAGTTATAAGTTCAAACAGTTTAAATATGAAATGTGACCAGTTAAAGGGAAAAGACTTCAAACCCAAAACGAACAGATAAGAAGACAATGGAAAACACAAGGGGTGAAAGTTACCAGGTTGCATAGAAGTCAACAAATACGGGCTTGTCAGAGTTAGCAAGCAAATCATCAAAAGAGGAAAATGTTTGTTTCTTTGCTTGAACCTACAGAACATAAAATCCAAAAAAGCTGGGTCAGTTCTCAATTGATTGTTGCAGAAGCAAGAAAGTTCAGTTTAACAGGTTTGAGTGCAAGCATGGATAGACACTGCTCATCATACTGAAAAATTCTGGTGATGCAGGGCACAAGGCAACAACCAAATAAGGGAAGCAATTGAATAAACAACTTAATTGAGTATCTATTTGATCATATGAGAAGTTATGTCTAATATGCAGTGTTTTAAACAAAGGTAGGAATTGTAACATGACAGCAATTGAGGCCTCACAGACGCATCCTACCATGATTCACCACAATACCAAAAATCCCGACATGATCATAACAGTTGTTTAAAACCTACTCAGAAAAGCATTACTTATAAAAGCATCTCTAATGAGGATATCTAAGTGGATTTTATAGAAAGATAAACCTGTTCTTTATTTTTGAAGGAATTTGACGGGGTAAAGTGGATAGTATAAAAACGGTAGAAGTAGCTTAAATAAGGTATCGTATAATCATTAATGTTTGGTCTGTAATAAAATATCCTATCATATTATCATCATTAATACAAGACACCTTATTTTTTTAACATTAGAACAAAATATAGGTGGAAGAGAATGGAGGGGGAAAGGATAAAAATCTTTGTAGCACAAAATCCTCTCAACAAAAATGTGTTGGTGTTCAACACCGACACGACGCCAACACATGTGATTACATTCAATTTATTCAATTTTTCAAAAAAAAATTCAAAAATTGGACCAGGAGAACACTTGTTTTTTATTTGGACTTAAATGTCATTTCTTTTAATTTGATCCTCATATGATAATGATGGAAAAGGTAGTTTTACTATTTCCTCCATTAAAACCCCTATCTTTTCCTATGTAGAACCAAACATACCTTAAAAAAGAGATTTGGGTAGATGGTAATCAAAGAGGTCCAAAAGGGTGAGCATACATTGTGGTCCTCGATATTGACGTTGTGGTAGTCGCACAATTGCGAAATAACATTTGTGACTCTATGAGAAACCGCATTAGACCATTTTAGCCATGTCAGTTCAATTCTTCCCACATAGCAATGAACTCCAAAACTCAATCTTCTTCTAATTTAATGAAAAATCTCTGCAATCTAGCAATGCGCCCCAACAACAGTAATGACTGCAATCACCACACCCCAATGCTGTCGATGGCGGATCAGCGCCGTTATAGCGGAAAAACCCCGTAATATCAGCCGGTATTTACCATTGTGGCGAGTCTAAAAACTGCCATGTTTATCCGCCATAGCGGCCATGGCACCGGTATTTGATAACACTGCAACACTCACAACCGCATCTGCGGCACGGAAATCACAACACCCACAACCGCGACAATACCCATAACCTCATCCACAACAACCGCAATTTAAAAACATGGTATAATCTAATTTAGGGAGCATTGAAACCAAACTACAAAACAGCTTCTGAGCACATAATAAGTTATTTATTTGACAAATATTTGGAAACACTAAGCAAATGCATATTTCATGAAATAACCCAAAATAAATTCTAAATTCTATAGAGGTCCTATAGTCCACATCTCCATACTACTACAAAGATAATATGGAAGATATTTGGTTACCAGGAATCTAGGGCGTGAGAAAGCGGGACGACGGCGAGTACCAATCGGAAGAAAGCGAGTTCGAACAGGAAATTGAAGTTGCGGCGAAGAAGAAGAAGAAGAAGCACCCACACGAGTGCAGGAGTTCAAAGAAGATAGGGTTATGGAGGAGGTTGAAATTGAAACGGCCATGGTGAAGTCAAAATGTGAAGGAGGAAGAGAATGGATTGGATAATCAGAAAAATAAAAAAAATAGCTATTTGTATCGCATTCGACAGAGAAATTAATAAATAATACTACTATATCCCAAGGAAACCAATTGGTCTGGAATTGTGTGCTACTAACGTTTTGCTCTCACTTTCACATTCACCTTCTCCTTCTCTGATTTTTATATTATTTAAATTTAATTAATTAATTTAATTAATTAAATGCATTTTTCGCATGTCTTTTTAAGGGATGTTCTTTTCTTTCCTATGTCTTATCTCACACCACCATAAAAGTCAATACTACTTTTAAAGTTTAAAGATTCATTTTTTTATCTAACTATTTTAGTCATTTTTCGTATCAAATTGAAGAGACACTCAAATTGTATCAAAAATGAATTCGGATATGTATCTTTGTATGCACAAAAGTGTATTCAAGGTGCATCTTCAAATATATCATTTATTTAAATAATTGTGGGTGATTTCAAGATGCATCTTCACACATTTTACTTTCATATCCTGCACAAGACTACCTTTCACGCTTCCTTATTAGTTTTTTGCAAAAAAAAAAAAAATGTAATTCCTCCTCTAAACTTTTCAATTCTATATTTCATTAAAGTTTTTCTCTTTAGCAAACTGTGATCATTGGAGGTCTAACTCCTCCTTTCCAACATCTCATAACTTTACATTCAATTTGATTTGGTAAGTTTTTAAAAATTCTATCTCTTTTTATGTTTTGATTTGTATTTAGTTGTTTAAGCTACATTATTTGTTTTACATACATTAGATAGTAGTGTAAACGAAATTGGTGAGTTAGAAGAATATGCATTGATGTATTTTTGGATTGTTATGGCAGAAATGGTATTTCTACCATGGGAGACAATCATAGGTTTGTCCGTAGATACATCTTTGGATTTGCGCTGCATTATTTTTGGAGATACATCTCCAGATTGGATTCAGAAAACAACATCGGCTGAATTATGCTGGGGGGTGTCCCAAACTACGTCGTTATGATATGAGAATGTCGCAACATGGACCACAAGGCCACGAGTTATTGATAATGTGTTTGATGATACATCTACTTTGCATCTCTGAGGTTCCTACCCGTCTGGTTCTCGTATATGACTCTTTGAGGTCATTTTTGGATGGTGATGATGAGAGAATATGGTGTTTTATGCAATAGAAAATAAGAAAATAATGTAATGAAAAGTATGAAAAATTGCCTCTTATAACAATTTGTCTAATTGATTAGATGCATTTTTCTAATCGATTAGCAACGATAATAATTTGAAGTTTTATGTTGCAAGTGTCTGTTATAGTATTTAATCCTCCAACTATCTGTTGAAGAGATCGCCAATGTTCATACTTTTGAAATTACAGGTGATACAATCGATTAGGTCCAAGTGTTTAATTGATTAAGACCTTTTATTGGTGCTTATTGGGCCTTGTGTTGGACTTGTGTCTTTATGTATCCCTGTTTGCACCTTTTTCTATAGAATACTAAAGAAACTCATTTTTATGGGTTAGAAATATTTCAATTTAAATGAGCAGATAAATAAAATAATTATTTTAAGGGATTAATCAGATTTTCTCGATTATTTCAACTTTAAAATAATTTTACCTCTTTTTACCAACTACTCTTGATAAATATTTCCTTAAAGGGAAGACATTATATGGTGTATTCTTCTTCATACATTGTTGGATGTGAGAGTTGGTCAATTCACATAATGGATAAGTCTATTACAGATATACACATTCAACTGATCATTTCAGATCATCATTTTTGAAATGCTCTCAAAATATATTTTTTTGATCGCAATGGTTGGTATTCGTCATCATCGTTCATCTTTGAGATTAAAGACTTCAAATCTTATATACTCCTAGAATATACTAATGCTTTGTACAACTTATTTTAAATAACCATTTAGACTTCAAGTTGTAAAGCATTCCTGAAAAAGCACTTAAGGTTTCACCTTTGGTGCCCATATCAACTTCTTGGGCCCAATTGCATTAGTTACAGATAATCTAAGGTGATTACCTTTAGATATTTTCAATTTATAGAAAAAATATTTCAAGTGTACAGTTTTATTATAGTGAGTGCATTTATATACATGATACTTCCCTTTTAGGAGATCTTTATTTTTTGATCTCGAGATTTCATCTTCCTCGTTCGATGTCTTTAAGCATATTCTATCTTCTTTATTTGAATATAATTCTTTCATGATTCTCCATTAGGTTGATATTTCTTTTCCTCTTCTTTGTTCAAATGTTGAAGAGATTTCTTCATATTCTTTTCGCTCCTTGAAGAAGAGGATTCATTCATTTGATTTTGATCGTTCAACGATTGAGTATGTTCTTTCGAAGGATTGAATCAGAGTTGTGTGATAGGAATAAGATGAGGACGATGATTCTTCGCTTTCGATTTGTTCTTATTTAAGAATTTGAACCAGCTTGTTCATCTTCTATATGATCTCCTTCTTTCTTAATTTTTCTTGAAACTCATGAAGTTTTCCATCTATAGATTTAAGAGTTTGATTAATTCTTCAATTCTTAATTCATAGATATTTGTTAGTAGTTTCCAACAAGGATTCCTATATTTCTATAAAATAAAAGAGCATCCAAGACTAGTATTTGTATCTTCTTTGTCTCGTGTGTTCATCTTATCTAGCTTGATACTTTGAGAAACTCCATATATCTTTTCCAGAGTATCTCATATTTCCTTGTCGGTTTTACAATGATGAACAAAGAAAACGTATTATTATCTAAAGACATTATTATGAAATTCTTAGTTTTGAGATCTATATATATATATATCTTTTTCTTTTCTTCTTCAGTCCAAAGAGAATAAGGTTTATCTATTATTTCATCATTAATTTGATGAGAATGATAAATCATACCTTTTATAATTATTTCCCAAAAATTATAATTTAAGTTTTCAAGAAATTTTTTTGAATCTAGTTTGCCAAATAAAAAAGTTGTTATTTTCAAAAGGTGGTGGGGAATTTAAAAAAGATCATGTACGGGAATTCATCTTCTTTCTGAGACAATTAGTCCTTAAACAGGAGTTAGGCTCTAATATCACTTATTAGACTTGAGACTCCACACATAATAGGAGGTGAATTGTGTGTTTTGAAAAAAACATGGTTTTGAAAACTTTTGGCAATTTAAATTAGAGTTTAAAAATATTTTTAAAAGTTTAAGTTGTGGAAATTAAATATCATAAATTAAATAGTTAAGAAAAGAAGAAGAACACACAAAATTATAGAGTTCAGGTCAAATCAAAAGGACTTACTCCTCTCCCCGAGACTTGGTCTTGAGAGTTTCTAATAATACTTGAGAACTTTTAGTAGGAAAGACCCACAAACCCCTTTATTCAAGGAAATGGTGGTTGACCTTCAACCAAAATATTACAAGACGATAGATATGTGTGTTTACGTCTTTTCTCCAAAATTTTACTGAGAGTAAAGTGGCTAAGCTTCCTTCCCAAATGCAGATTGAAACAGTTAATCTCCTTTCCACGAACACGGGCCTTGTAATGGTTAGTCTTCCAGTTTCAAAATTTGAGCTCAATAACTTTGGCTTAAACAGGATAAATAATAACTTCTGAGATTTTAACCGTGCTAATCTCAAACCTAGGAAGATTTTAATACCAGCTAATCTTCAACTAATCTTGGTTTTAACAGGCTAACCAAGAACCCAAGGAAGATTTTAATATCGACTAATCTTCAATCTATGACTGATCACACAATCTTCAACCAAAGCTTTTATCGGGTTTAACTTCTAACTACAAATAATCCCTATTGTAAATTATTCAACCAATGTATATATAAATGATACCCTTGGTGAACTTTTACAATTCTATCATTTCCTAAATTACACAAACAACCTCACTCTCAAAGCGACTTTCTTCACAAAAGCATTTGGCTATAATATCTAGTGAGAGAAAGTAAAAATAAAAAACTTAGAGAGAGAGAGAGAGGGGGTAGTGTCAAAACACGATTCTGGATGATTTAAAATGATAAATGAGGCTTTTATTTATAGGAAAAAGGTGTGCCCAAAATGTAATTTTTGTTTAATGAATTTTACTGTTAGCTAATCGATTAGATTTCAAAAATTAATTGGTTATAAGTTCCTGTGATATGGTGGCAGAACCGACTGTTATACTGGTTTACGTTTTGTATTCGCAAATATCGCGGTAAGCAAGAGTCGCCACCGACTTTTATTTTATCTAATCAGGAAAAGGAAAAAGAACAGAAAAAACCTTTTTTCGAGATGTTTCTGAGTACGGGGGGTAGATTATAGAAAGGGAAGGTGTTAGCACCCTTTCTATCTGTGGTTTTCCACGGGCTCTTAGGTACTTGCTCATTTTTAAATTGCTTGCACGTGCTTGTTTTGAAAAGGTTTTACTTCGTGATGACTCTTGTATCAGTCCTCAAGAGTGTGACGAAGTTCGTTTTGAAAATTGTTTTGAAAAGTGTTTGTGTGGAAAAAATTTGTTTGAGCAAGTACCTAGGAACTAATCTACCTACTCGAAAAAGGTCTGTTCGTTTTCCTTTAGACATCGCTATCCTATTATTAAGGAATAGGTAGCACCGTCGTTGGAGTTTTAAAGGGACGTTCGAAGGGAAGAAATGGTCTTTGAAGGCAACAAGTAAGGATACCTTAGCATTTCGAAGGGACTATCGTCATAAGATCAATTCGTAGGCAACTCGAGGGACAAGTAGGGACTATGATCTTTATGACGACTTTGAATCGCGGTTCATTGCTAAGGTATCCCTACGTTCGAGGGACACGACCGTTATTTCTGAGGCAACCAAGTGGAGTAAACCCTATGAGTGAATATGTGCAAGTGTATTTTTTCGGTTAATTATCTTTGCACAATTTAGGGTTTTCTACTATTTTTATTTCAGTTTGTCTTTCCATACAATCTTATACATACATCTAGGCAGTTTATAATTTACGGGAATTAAAATGCAAGAAATTAGAGTCCTAACTATTACATGGCTTTAGGCAGATACATAATTATTTTGACTGAAAATAAAACGCGGAATTTAAATCCTATTTACATCTATTACAAACTCTGAGCAGTTACGAATAATAGTAAAAAGGGGAAATTAAAAACACGCGGTAAATCAAATGTGAGAAATAATTATACGACCTAAAAATCTAAATTGAGAAAATATTTATATTATTTTTTAAGGAAAAGTTAAGTTAAGTACACAATTAAACCTAATTCTAATTATTTTAAATTATATATATAAAACATTAAATTGCCCTAATTTAATTAATACTAATTAATTAATAAAATATTTTTACAAAAAAAAAGATTTTTGATGTTTTTTATGATTTTGATTAAAATAAAAAATGATATATTTTTGGTGTTATTAAAAAAAACATAATTAATAAATAATAATAAAAAAAGAATTAAAATAAAAAGGGTGAGAAATTGGGCCTGTATAGGCAACCCAAGGGGGTGTATTTCTGATTTTCCGTTAGGCCCATGCATACTGAGCCCATGCCTACGCTAGATCCAGTGTGGCTTCCTTCCGATGGTTCATGGTACGACTGCACGTACTGGACGTTGGATCTGGATATGATGAGATCTTGGGGGCTAGATCTGAGGTCTCACGGTGGATATCGTTGGATATGTTGCATTGGAACCTGTAGGAAATATCAAGAAAATGCAAAAGCACACGCCTGGGGTCGAACCTAGGACGTGCACTTCATAGACTTCCCCCTTTGCCAACTGCGCTGCCATGTTATTTGTTAACATAAATACATAAAAAACAATATATTGTAAACTGGTCAGTGACTGTAACTAAAACGCGTGCGAAGTTTAAACCATCCACTCAAGTTGTGACACGCAATCATCTCCTCCAAGGGACTGTCGTCTTAGGTTCAGAGCTTTTACCCACGGACAACAACCATAGCTACAAACCTGCAATCCTCAAATATCCGGTCTAGGCAATATAAATCAGATTCAAGATCATGGATCGATTGGATCCGATCCTCTGATCATGATGGTATCCCTCTTGAGATCCAATTTTTCCTGCATTTGAAAGCCCTAAAACAACCTTGTAAACCCTAGCAATGGTGTCCCATTCAACATGCACTAAAACATGCAATTAAGTATGTAAAAACATTCTAAAAGGCGATATAAACACGAATATATACTTATAACTCAATGATCATGCATGAATTATGAAAATCAAATTCAAAAATATGAACAAACCGTGTTACAGCTAGCGCTCGTTTCTTGATGTTTCAGACCTTGGGGATGCTTGCTATTGCTTCAATGATCGCCCAGGAACACGATTTGACCTTCAGCACGCCTTAAACTGGTATGTAATTGAAAATCTGATTCTCACTTTTTTTTGCAAAAATTGAAAACTTGGTTCTTGCTCTTGGAGGCAGTTGCGCGTCTGAATTCTCTTCCTTAGGGTTCACGATGATCTTGTATATGTATGGAATCAAATTAGGTCATTTGTTTTGGCAAGAATCCAAGATATGAATGTGTTTTCAATTTGCTTCCATTCTTTCCAATTGTGGAGATTCTCTCCTTTCATGGCATGGCACGATCTTGCTTGGCTATTGACAGCGCATGAGATCTCCATTCAATGCAAAAAAAACATCCCTAAAACAAATTATGTGATTTGTTTTGATTTTATTTGATTTTATTTCAATTTTAAATGAATTAAATCACAATAAATTAAATAAATAAGTGAATGAGGCATGGAGTGGTTTATGGGTCGTGGAACATGTTAGGAACAAGCTCCAAACTTGAAAAGATAGGCCCATGTGGAAAAAATGCAATTTTGGGCATTGTTGACTTTGTGCAAATTTCCAAAAATGGCCAACTTTGACAATGCATATCTCTCTCAATTTTGACCCTAGGAGGGTGTTCTTGGATTTTTAGAAATCTTAGGATGTCCCCTAACAACCCTTTTGGTTTTATCTCAATTGGATCTTCCATGTTCATGTGAGAAGCTTTGACCCAAAAGGTGTTTTTGTTGACTTTTTGAAAGGACCTATAATGTCTGAATTTATATCTTTTCATGAGTGTATATTTTGAACTTGAGGGATGAAGATGAGTTACAGGAGATTTCATCCTCGTCAAAATGAGCCTTGGATGGAAAATTTCTAATAAGGTATGAAGAAGTTATGCTTGGTCAAAGTTTGGTTGACTTTTCCTGAGAAACCCTAATTTAACAACTTTTGAGTTTTGATGAATTAGGAGCATTCCTTGAGGAATCATGATCAACCCTTGATCAAATTATGAATTTAACTTCAAAATGTTGATGTTTACCAAAAATCTTGAAGTTTGACTGTATGTGGGCCACAGTTAACTTTTGACCTAATACAGTCGATTCTCAAGCATTCGAGCAGTTGACTGAGCAAACTTCTTGTGCAAGGGTTGAAATTTGACATGGATGATATTGAGAACATATTGGGACTATGGAAGGCATTTGGGACCTTTGTAGTTCACACATATTGATAAAAATGGAAACCCTAGTTTGAGGTACATTGCCTTATGAGAGAGTTTGTCTGGTCAACTCTTGGGCATCCTTGAGCAAGTCGAGAACCTCAATGGGCATGTATTGAGTAAAATGAGAGGGTAAATTTTGGGGTACAACAGTTCCCAAAATGGAAGATTAATATATATGGTTGTTTCACATCATTAAGGCATTGTCTTAATGGCTTGGGCATAAGTTTGAATTGAGCTAATTGATTTGACCAAAGTCCTAATCAATTAGATGAGCCAAAGTTTTCCCTCTAGTTATTTTGATAGCTCCTAAGTCATCTGGCGCAACTCCAAGATATTTTTAAAGATTTTTTTTCTTTTATAAAGATATTTGAAAAAGGTTTTAGTGTGTGTTTGTGTGTTTGTGTGTGTGTGAGTGTGTGCACGTGCACGCTTATAGCCATATACTTTTATGGAAAATCCATTTGCTTACATAAGTTCACTCACTTAATAAGTCAGGAGATTAACTCCTAACCTACAAGCCTTTTGTCAGATATTATCTTCTGTGTTGACACTGCTTGAGTTCACCTGAGACTTTAGATATTGTCCACTTTTGCTTCCTTCTATGGGTAGTTCATAATACTTATGTTTCACTGTATTTCCTTTCTTCGGATGGTCAAGTTTATCAAACCATAATATTTAGGTTGGCATCTTTAACTGATTAAGTATTGTGCTTGACTCATCATTAGTTGTCACCATAGTGGGGGAGAAGCTTTGCTTCTCGGATGTGTTTCGGTTGTAAGATGTTGGTTCAATATGATGTTTTTGGCGACGGTGCAAATATTGTTGAAGTTTTATTGTTTCCCGAATCCGAAGATGACATGGATTTAAGATTTTGTTTGTTAATCAAGTTAGAGCGTCTTGATGGAGGATGATCAGACTTTGTTGATGTTTACTTCTTGAAGGATGAGGAGCAATGTAAAGATTGTTGATATATGAGTAGAGTGTAAATCCCTGTTGTTTCTGAAGGTGATTGTTAAGTAACAAGGATAATTTTTAGAAGATGGAATTTAGAAAGTTGTGATGTTTCAACACTACTGGTGGACTGTGAAGTTTTCAGTTTGAGTAGCCCTTGAGTAAGATGTCGATGTTTGAACAGTGATAGATTAACAAATTATTGTAGACCTTGTCGTGGAATCCTTCTGCGTTATTGTAAAAGTTGTTGAAGTTGTTGGAATGTTTTGAATCGCGAGTCAAAGTCGGAAATGCAAAGAGATGAGTACGATTTCAAGAATGGTAAATGTTGTTATTGGTACAAAGAAATTATGTTCCGATGTTATTGTAAGGTGTGGGGTAGTATGTCGCTGCATGACGTCGGTGTTCGCATTTTCAGATAACTTTGGAAATTCATATCTTGTGTTTCGAGTATCGAATTGGTGTTCAATTTGAACCTATGAGGATATAGAAATATATTCTATCCTATGAAAGTGTTTTCAAATACGGTAGATGCATTCCCACGTGGAGGATATCTGAAGTCGTTTAAGGAACTAGATACTTTGTGGGCATAAATGATTATTATCGCAGTTGTTCGAGACAAGGTCAAGCATAATATGTTGTTGGTGAATAAGTTGAGAAATGAGATGTTCGGCATTAAAAAGGACAGTCGTTCATCATTTCAAGTATGGGATGGTACAGGTGAAGAAAGTTTTGCAGAACTAAGGAAAAGATTGATGACTGCTCCCGTATTGGTTTTGCCTAATCCGAGTGAATCATTTGTAGTGTCACGAGAATCTTTCTGGTTTCTTTGTAAGACTAGGTTGCCGACCTGAAATTCGCGCTTTATGACTTTCTTGTCATGGTGTAGGGCTACCTGTTGTTTTAGCATGGCCTTGCGGAGAGCTGCTCCTGATCGTATTTCTTCGACTAGGTCGAGCTCATCTCTTAGGGCCTCGTTGTTCATCTCCTCATCTAGGGGAGTTTTAGTTTGCCTAGATGGTTCCATAATTTCTACTGGGATGACGGCCTCGGTACCATAGGTAAGTCGAAATAGCATCTCGCTAGTCATCGAATGGGGGCGTTGTCGATAAGATCATAGGAAATTGTGCAGTTCTTCAACCCATCCCCTTTTGGCTTCGCCCAGCCTGCGTTTGAGTCCTCGTAAGATGACCCTATTAGCGGACTCGGCTTGCCCGTTGGTCTGGGGGTGTTCGACTGAGGTAAAATGCTGCTTGGTGCCTAGTTTGGCGATGAAGCTTTGGAAACCTTGGTCGGTGAACTATGCGTCGTTGTCCGTGACGAGCGCTCATGGTATCCCAAACTGAGCGAGCATGTTTCGTTTGTAGAAAAGGAGAATGTTGTGTGAAGTGATTTTTGCTAGGGCTTCGGCCTCTATCCATTTGGTGAAATAGTCTACGGCCATGATGAGGAATTTGTTTTGGTATGTCCCTTGCACGAACGATCCGAGGATGTCCATTCCCCACCAGGGAAATGGCCACGGGGACGATAGTGTATTTATCTCGTACGTGGGTGCGAGGTGCATGTCAGCGTGTCTCTGGCACTTGTCGCACCTCTTGACATGTTCTTTGGCGTCCTGTTGCATGGTCGACCAGTAATACCCCGCTCGCAGCACCTTTCGTGCGAGGGACCTTCCGCCCATGTGTTAGGCGTTGATTCCTTCATGGATTTCTCGTAGTAACTCGGGGACCACAGATTCTTAGACACACTTTAAGAGTGGGATAGAGAATCCACAGTGATACAGCTTGTGCTCGAGCACCACATATGAGCACGCTCATCGTTTGGTCGTGGCTGTCTCCCTTTAGTCTAGAGGAAGTTCCCCTTTCGTCAAAAAGTTGAACACCAGTGTCATCCAACATGAGTTGTCCCCGATGGCATTCACTTCGAGTAGCGTTGCGGACCTTTCAATTCTCGGGCGAGATAGGGACTCTTGTATGACTAATTTGTTTCTGCCCTTCTTCTTCATACTCGTGAGCTTTGAAAGTATGTCGGCCTGTGTGTTTTATTCGCGTGGTACGTGTGTGATTTCTGATCGGTCAAACTTTTTCTTATGTTCTTTGACCAAGTTCAAATACTCAATGAGGTTGTTTTTCTTATCCTAGTATCCCCCTTGAACTTTAGATGCGACAAGTTGGAAATCAATAAAGATGTGTATCTCTCGTGCGCCAAGATCTTCAGCTAGCCTTAATCTTGCGAGTAAAGCCTCTTATTACGCCTGATTGTTTGAGGTAGGAAAGGAGAGAGTGAGGGAGTGTTCGATCATGACGCCTTCCTCGTTTTCGAGGAGGATTCCTGCTCCACTCCCTGTTGCGCTGGAGGCTCCGTCCACAAAGATGCTCCATTTGTGCTCCTTCCCTGCAAGGGGATTGTGAGCAGTCATCTCCGCGACGAAATCGGCCAGAGCTTGGGCCTTAAGGGCCTTTCTGCTTTCATACTGAATGTCGAACTCCGAAATCTCCAAGGACCACTTTAGCATTCGACCTGCCATGTTTGGTCTGCCTAAGAGTTGTCTCATGGGCGGGTATGTTTGTACGACGATTATATGCACGATAAAATAGTGCATGAGCCTTCTCGCCGTATTGACGAGGGCCAAGGCCACCTTCTCGATCTGTTGGTATCTGACCTCGGGCCCCTGAAGCGCTTTACCGTGAAGTACACGGGTTTTTGACCGTCAGGAGTCTCGCGAATGAGGGCCGCACTGACGGCCTTGGTGGAGACGACCAGATACAAGAACAAGGTCTCCCCATCTAATGGTCGTGATAGTACGGGCGGCTACGGGAGGCTTTGCTTGAGATGGAGGAGGGATTGCTCGCATACCTTGGTCCACTCAAAAGCTGCCTCTTTGCTCAGGAGTTTGAAAAATGGAAGGGCGTGTTAAATGGATTTCGCGACGAAACGGGAGAGCGACGCGAGCATGCCGTGCAAGACTTGCATGGAGTTTTTTGAATTAGATGTAGGGAGGTCGGAGAATGCCCAGAATTTGTCGGGATTGGCTTCAATTCCTCGTTCTGTTAGGTAAAAATTGAGGAACTTGCCCGCCTTAACCCCAAAGGTGCATTTCTCGAGGTTGAACCTCATTCTACACTGCCTTACCTGGGCAAAGACTTTTCTGAGATGAGCAGCACGGTCGGTGTCTACTCGAGATTTGGCAATTATGTCGTCCATGTATACCTCGAGCATGTCTCTAATCTCGTTGTGGAAGACTTTGTTCATCATCTGCTGGTATATTTCCCGTGCATTTTTCAGTCCGAAGGGAATTACGTTGTAGTATTAATTGCCTGAGCTCGTCATGAAAGTAGTGCAGTGTTTGTCGCTCATTGCCATTGGGATTTGGTTATAGCCCGAATAGGCGTCCATGAAAGATATAATTTTATAGTCGGCCGGATTATCGACCAGCATGTCAATATTAGGTAAGGGGAATGCATCTTTGGGGCATGCCCGGTTAAGATCGGTATAGTCAACACACATACGCCATTTTCCATTATTCTTTTTAACAAGTACAACATTTGACAGCCATGTTGAATACCGGGCTTCAGAAATAAAATTTGCCTCTAGGAGGTCTTTTAAAGCTTTTTCATCAGTGTTATACCCCAAAATTTGCCCTCCCTTTTTTTTTCACAAGAAATCACAACCCCAGGGTTTTCTCTGATTTTTGAGATTGGCTCAAGAATCGGTCAAACCGACTTTTCTTTATCGGCCAATCCAGAAATAGGGTTTTTCGCTTGCATTTCTCAGAAAGAACTAAATCCTCAGATATTCAGTTAATTGTTACATTATTGTCATGCTTGTTCAAGATTACTGGTTGTTTCTCAAAGAACCTAAATATCTGGGATAGGAGTTGAGGCTTTGTTTGAAACTTTGAGGCATTGGTTTGATCAGTGGAGTGAAAAGTGTATGGAACACTTGTTTGATTAACTGTACAAAGCATGGTTAATTGGAATTCCAGGCGTATGATGATTAATGCAAGGTTGCGAGACGACAAAGTTTACTGATTATTTATTTCATCTGGATTAAAGTTATTGGGATATATTCCCAGTTATTTTAATTTAAGAGACTTGAATAATTAAATAGACAATACAAGGGAAAGAATGGAATATTTGACAGTAGGAAATTTTTATTTAACAAAGACTTTTTATTTATTTATTTCAAATATTGTTACAAATGTTATTCGAATATTGTAAATTTATAATTTACAATGTTTACGATAATATTTTTTACAATAAATGAAAAGAAAATAAATCTAAAAAGCCTAAGTCTCTTGAAATCTTTGATCTTCTACTGTTTCTTCCATTATTCAACTGGTACCTACCTGAAAAAAGAAGAAAAGAAAACCAGTACAAGATTATCTTTAAATGAAAAGAGAGAAAAAATCATCATTAAAATTGGCCGTCTAGAATCAGATTGCCTATTTTTCATCACGCTTTATTTTTCTCTCTTCAAATCACAAGAAGATCACTCTTCTCGGTTCACAGAGAGAAAAATAAAATATAAATGCAAGCATGTCAAACTCAATGCAAAAACATGGGTCAAGTACAAAAAGTTCCAAACTGCATTAACCAAACAAACTGAATTACAAAAAGTTCCAAGCTACATTAACCAAGCCAAACTGTATTACAAGTTCAAAGAGGCAAACAGGCGCCAAAACTTCTAGGGTAAGTCAAGCAAATGAATAAACTCAGCAGCAAGTAAAGTCCTATATTCAGCTACAATATAAAATCTCCCAAAACCAAGTTACAAGACAGATTTGATAAAAATGGCAATGCAGCATGAAAACAGCAATACAGCGGACAAAAGGCAAGACAGCAGGAAGCAATTTGTTTGACAAGTAAAAACTTGTCAAAGATGCTTTTTCATCATTTTCTAGACAGCCCAATTTTTCAGAAATAAAAAGATAAATAAGCAATTAAAAATGCTTATGGAGAGAGAGGAAAGAGAGAACCTAGTGAATAGGTTTTGCAGTTTGCAGTTTTGGCAGGCTTTAAAAAGCAGATAAGAGGAACCAAAGAAAAGATAACAGTCAAAAACACAAGGGAGATAAAAGATAGATTGCATAACCTCCAAACTGGAAAGCAAAACTCACAAGCCTTCAAGCCTGTTTTCAAAACCAACGAAAACCTGCAAAACTGCAAGTTTAAGAAACCAAGCTTGCCTCCAACTGAAGCCTGCTTCTAACAATACCAGAAGCAAAGCAAACTAACAGCCAGCCTGCCTAAACTTACCAAAAACCTGCTTTCTCAACACAACAAAAATTACATAGCCCTGCATTACAAAACTGCATCTCAAAATGCAGTAACAAACACATAAAACCTGTTAGACTGCATAAACCTGCCTTCAAAAGCAAAAACTGCTTCTCAAGCAAAACCTGCTTAAACTACAAAGATTGCAAAACCAGTTAAAAGAACAAATCACACAAGCCTGCCTAAAGCTTACCAAAACTCAACCAAAACACACAAATCTGCCCAAACTGCATCAACCTGTTCTAACAAACACTCAAAAACTGCCTAAACAGCAAGCCTGTCAAAGCAAACCCAAAAAACCTGTAGCCTGCATAACTGCAAGTTATCAAACCTGCAAAATTGCCTCAAACTTACAACCTGCAACTCAAGCAAATCAAGTCATTCCCACATTTCCAAGCATACAAAAAAAGGCCACAAATTGTAATAACCTTGTTTGCCCAACAAAAAAAGCAAGACCATAACAGTGGTTTTCACTTTTCACCATCATCAAGTCAAAACATCAGAACATCAATATCAAAAGAAGAACAAGCAACAAGTTCTAGCTCGTGTTCATCAATAATTTGCAAACAACATGAAGAACAACAATAGCTTTTTCAGAACATACATTCATCATCAAATCATCAAAAGTGAAAACCAATGAGAGTTAAAAGTGTAGAAGCAAAAGAACAAGTTCATCATTATCAAGCATCATCAGCTCAAAATCAGAATAACAAACAAAGATAAGTCTCAGAAAATCTTCATCATCAACGAAAGTTCAACTCAGAAGTGTTTTCAGAAAACATCATCATTAAACGACTCAAAAAGAAGTTAAAGACACAAAATACCAGCAAGCTGTCATCACAGTCCTCCTCCTCCGGCCACCTGAGAGCACCGTCGTTCCAACCCTCTATCGCCTTAACAGAATAAAACGCCAAGGTATTTTTCCTCAATTTTCCTACATCTCATATCATAAATATCAAAGATTAAAATTTTGTAAGCAATAACGTCCAAGAAAACCAACATGTGAAACTGTGGAGAAACCCTAAAACGCGTCAAGAACGAAGATGATACCTTTCAAATCACTGCCCTGTATAGTCATGGAGAGGAGAGGGTGGAGGCAATGCTCTGGCAGCGTGGAGCTGGACGGATCATCGCGTGATTGAGAACGAAGAAGACGAGAGAAGGAGGCGCCACTGTACAAACTAAAAACCCTAATTCCTAACAAAAGTGAATTAACCCTAACAATTTGTTCAAACCCATCAGATGGGCCTTCGCCCAACAAAACCCATAAAGCCCAAATGTTTTCCAACGCCTGCACCCCCTCCCTCTTCTTTAACTTGTTATTTTATTCATCCCTTTTTTTATTTGGGCCATCCAAAACATTTGTTTTGGCCCATGATCTTTTCTTTCTTTTAATGTTTTAATAAAAAAAAACTAAACTAACTAACACTTTTTATCATTTTATTTTCATCTTTTATAATATAATTTTTTTTCTTTTCTTTTGTTAAAAAATATATATACGTATTAAATAATTTTTCTTAATAATTATTACATTTAATAAACGCACATAAATAATAGAATTCTTTAACTTAAATAATTTTTCTTTTCTTTAAAGCTCATTAACAAAATACAATAATAATAAATACTTAATCTTTTTAAGTTACAATTTTTATTTGATCATTTGTAAATAAATACATACATCTCATATTTCTCTGATTTTCTTTATGTTATAATCTGTTAATATTTGAATTGCGTCGATTCAATTTGGTTGTAACCCATAATATTTGGGACATTATTCTGATAAGACTCATCCCCATTTGTAAATAATTTGTACCCCCATCCCCGGATACTCTTTTGTAATAGCTTAGGATTTAATTCTCGCACTTTATGCATTTTAAATATGCCATGATTAGAGATTAGGGTTTGTATGTGAAAATCTAAAATCGATCGCTAGATGACCTAATACAAAGACAAATGCATGAACATGACAAACACCATTCACACTTGCACCCCTAGGGTAACCTCGCTTGTTGCCTCGGAAAATGCAATCATGTCCCTCGAGTATGAGACACTCTAGCAAATTCCCCTTTGATAAACAAAGATCGTAGTCCCTCGATGTTGCCTTCGATAAAACGATCTCATCCCTTACAAAATTGCTAGAGCGTCTCACAAGTTGCCTTCAATGATTGTATACGATGACATGCGCCTGTCCCGTTTAACATCCTAACGCAAGGTTATTCATCAAATACAATGGTGAAATAACACTGTTAAAAGGGTTAAAAACATAAGAAAGATCTTTGAGTAAAATAGGGTAGACAAACTCTTAGTTACTTGATCAAAAATCTTGCAAAACATCCTTGCCATTTTTCAAAACACACTTCACAACACCACTTCAAAAACAACTTTCAAAAACATTGAATTATCTTTTCAAAAAAGACACACACCTTTGTATATATTCAAACAAGAATCATTACAAAGGTTGCCTAGACAAGGCATCTTTTTCAAAACATTTTCAAAACCACACACAAAGTACCATTTCAAACAATTGAAAAGCAAAGGCAAGTGGTCTAAAACAAGTAACTAAGAGCCCATGCATAACCATGGATGAAAAGGGTGCTAGCACCTTCCCTTTTCATAATCTACCCCCCGAACCCAAGAAAACATCTCAAAGGTATTTCCTGTACTTTTTGACCTTTCCTTTGGATAAAATAAAAAAGTCGGTGGCGACTCTTGCTAAACCGAACAAGTGCGAAAACAAACGCAAAACACTCAAGTCAGTTCTCCCACCGTATCACAGAACTGGCGACTCTGCTGGGGAAATTTTTTTAAAAGTGGGGTTACCTTAGGGTTTCTAGATCACCTTTGCATGATTATCTTGTTTTCCTTGATTTCTTTACATTTGGTTCTTTTGTTTGGGCTTGAAATCCTTTACCCGGATTTGGGGAAATATTCATAGGTAAATAGCAATACATTATGGAAACTGTGCGGGGTACACCGACACGGTTGAAGCAATAGCTATATTAGTGCGACATATTTGTGGGTACCGGTAGCCTTTGAGTCAATCAAAGAGAATACGGGGCCGCTGAGCGATGTTATGAAGCACTAATGAACTCTTAGAATCTTACTTGACCATCTTGGCCTTTTTTAGGAGTAGTGAGATGACCGACTTTGGTACAGTCTGAAGTTGGTAGATACTCGATACTACACTCATTGAGGGTTGTTTTCTTGGAATATTTCGGTCGCCAGTTAAGTGGATAAACCGAAACAATGAACACAGAAAATAATCCAGTGATATTGAGCTCCTTAGAACCCGGTTACTATTTATAAGACAGGTTAAGCCAACGAACTTCAAGAGGGTACTTACCTATGAAACCCCATGCAAGCCTGAAACTAGGATCTTGTGTGATTTGATTGTACATATGCTTGTGCATACATCATGAACATCATGAAGCATCATTTGCATCCACTGACTATTTCAAGGGTTTGGATCTTCATCTTTGTTCCTGTTTTGTAGGTCATGGAATCTCTTCGTAGGAAAACAATTCAAGTCAACCTTGTGAGAATCCCTCCTCAACTCAAGGAGCTTACTTCCAGGATTCCGGAGAATTCTCTCTTCAGTGAAAGACATGGTAGACTTCTCAACTTGGTCAACTCCAACATTGAAGAAGACATGGTGAAAGTTCTCTTCCAGTTCTTTGACCCCTTAAACCACTGTTTCACATTCCCTGATTACCAATTGGTACCTACTTTGGAGGAATTTTCTCAACTCTTGAGGATTCCTATTCTTCATCAACTACCCTACAACAGTACGGAAAAAGAACCAAAGCCTGAAGATGTTGCCCAAGCATTACACTTGTAACCATCTGACATCAAAGGACATTGGGAAACCAGAAGTGGTGTCAAGGGCTTCTTGGAAAAGTTTCTGTTTGAGAAGGCACAAGACTGCTGGAATTCTCTTGATCTACAATTCTTTGAAGAGATTGTGGCACTCCTCATCTATGGGTTGGTCTTGTTCCCAAACCCTGATCAGCTTATAGATGTGAATGTTGTCAATATTTTCATATCCAGGAATCCTATACCTACATTGCTTGGGGACATCCTACACTCATACACACGAACAATGAGGAAAAGAGGTGTTCTCATGTGTTGTACTCCTCTCCTAGCAAGGTGGTTTATTTCTCACCTTCCACAATCAGTTTTGAAGAACGAGCAAGGTTTAAGGTGGTCACAATGATTGATGACTCTCACACACTCTGATGTCCATTGGTGTTCTCGGTCCAGAGAAAACGTCATCATCATTGATCGTTATGGGGAATTCCCTAATGTCCCGCTACTTGGCATTAGGGGAGGCATTACCTACAACCCTTGCTTAGCTCTGAGGCAGTTTGGATATGCTATGAGGGATGGCCCTCATGATATACTGATTCCTGACCTAGTTTTTGACTTCGACAATGATGCATAAGGACTTTGACAAAGGTTCATCAGAGCTTGGAGGATGCCCAACAAGTTGGATAGTAAGACACTGGGGCACAAGAATTCCATCCCTCTTGAGCCTTACCTCAAGTGGGTATGAACACGCGCCCAGAGTCTTATGATGCCTTACCCCCACATTCTCTCTGTGAGTAAAGATCCTGTTAGGGAAGGAGAGGTTCCATACACCCTCCTACATCCAGACATGCCAACATCATTGGAAGAATTGCAAAAGAGTTGGATCCAACTCAAAGAAGAATGGAACACTTTTGAAGCCAGCTTCTATGCCAGTGAGAAGAAGGTTTTGGAGCTTACCCGCCGACTTCACAAAGAGGAGACTCTTAACACTTACATCGCACCAAAGAGGATGCGCAACGTCTTTTTACCTTAAGAAGCTTTGTAATATTTGGCCCATGGGGCATTTATGTACTGACAAATTTCTTCTTATTAATATGACGTGTGTTCTTTTGTCTGCAACAACTTTGAATTTCTAAATCCCTGGATGCATTACATGAATAAACATATCATTCATCATATGCATAAACAGGTCTTCACACCAGGTTTCCTTATCTTTCTGCTGTTTATTTTAGCAAGATGGATATCGAGCAGACGATCAAAGATCTGCAAGCACAAAATTCACAATTCCAACAACTCCTCATGACCTTGGCAAAGGGTCAAGAGGATCTTAAAACACTGTTAGAGAAGAAAGAGAAGGAAAAAAGAAAAAGAAGAGAATCGGGGTAGCTACGCTGGGAAGAAGATTTGAGAATGAAGCTAGAAGAGTTCTGGAGTTCCCCTCGACGTCTGATGAAGGGACCAGCAAAGGAAAAGGAGCTGCAGTACCCTCTGAGTCTGAGGTTGAAGAGGAAGAGGTTGAGGAGGATGGAGATTATTCCGAGCAGCAGTACCCTCCTGCAGATGACAGGTATAAAAATCTGGAAGAGCGGTTAGCAGCCATGGAAGTGCATAGGGTTCCCAGACTGGATTTCGAAGAGCTGGGATTGGTTGCTGGGATCGTCATTCCTCCCAAATTCAAAGTGCCCACATTCGCTAAGTACGATGGTATGTCGTTTCCGAAGATGCACCTGAGATCGTATGTCAGAAAGATCCAACCCCACTCATCTGATAAAAACCTTTGGGTACACTTTTTCCAAGATAGTTTGTCTGGCACACAGTTGGACTGGTTCTATCAACTCGAGAGATCAGAGGTTCACAATTGGGAAGACTTAGCTGCTGCTTTTTATCGCCAATACCAATACAATGTTGATCTGGCGCCCACTCGTACTCAGCTACAAAGTATGGGGATGGCTTTCAATGAAGGATTTAAAGAGTATGCCCAGAAGTGGTGTGATCTGGCTGGAAGGGTGCAGCCACCTTTGTCAGATAGGGAGTTAGTTGATATGTTTCTGGGGACCCTGTCTGGTCCTTTCTTCAATCATTTAATAGGAAGTTCCTCCGCAGGGTTCACTGAACTAATTTTGACCGACGAAAGGGTCAAGGCCGGTATTAAAAGTGGAAAGATTCAAAAAGATGCCTCCGCGTCCACCGCCATGAAGAAGTCTTTCCCAGCTAAGAAGGAGAGCTCTGCTGTTTACACCCAGAGAAATCGGGAAATAGAGGAACATCGGCCAACAGTGGGGGCCGTATTAATTCAGAAGCCCGCATCAGACCGGCCTAGAAACAGTCAACCGAGGAATGATCAGCCCAGAACCTATCAGCAAAGGCCACCACGACAATATACTCCGATAAATATAACACCGGCTCAGATCCTTCCACATCTCCTGAAATTAAACCTTGCTAATTTGAAAGAGGCACCTAAGAATGCAAACACCACTTCCCCATATTATCATCCCAATGCAAAATGTGCCTACCATTCAGACAGTGCAGTGCATGACACCAACGACTGTTGGGCCCTCAAAAACAAAATCCAGGACTTAATCGACGCCAAGGAAGTAGAATTTGAGGCTCCTGAGAAACCCAATGTGATTTCGGCTTCGATGCCCAAGCACGGTAATAATGTTCATGCTGTTATGGAGGACCTCCATGTTACTGATGTTGTTGACCTGTTGACGATGTTACTTGTAATTAAAGAGAATTTGTTGAGAGCCGGGATCTTTCCTGGTTGTCGTAAAGACTGCTATTTTTGTTTGAACATACGAGGTGATTTCCCAATGTTGAAGTCAGGTGTCCAACGCCTGATGGATACCCAAGAGATACTTTTCCAGAAAACCCCTGTTGATACCTTCAATCCTGTTACTCCTGATACTTTTACTACTACAACCAATGATATTGCAATTATAACCATTTCCGAAAATCCTCCCAAGGCTTGCAAAAGGCCTGTCAGGATTACACCCAACTCTGAATGTGTACCTTTAAAGATCACCATGTCGGGACCTGTCCCGTACCAATCAAGCAAAACGATACCATGGAACTATGGGGGAGAAATGTTCTACCATGGTGTCAAACAAATTGAAACAGTCCAAGAGATTTCTGAAGAAGAAAACCCTGATGTAGGGAACATCGCGGGTACAAGCAAGATAACCCGCAGTGGCCGGATCTTTTCTCCGGAAATTGCTCCCCCTCGAGCAGTTTTCGGACCCTTGAAAGCTTCTGCACCAATTGGACCATCTGTGCAAGGCCCGGTGATTGAAGAACTGGATACTCCTGAAGTAAGACCATCTACTGAAACTACCGACAAGGGTAAGGGGATACTGGAAGTGCCTATCAGGATGAAGGCACATGCTGTGGTTATCCCCGAAACCACTCAGAAAGAAATGGATGAAATCTTGAAAATAATCAGAAAAAGTGACTACGACATTGTGGAACAGTTAGGGCAGACCCCTTCTAAAATTTCAATGTTGGCTCTTCTGCTCTGTTTTGAGGCCCACGCTAAGGCCCTGATCAAATTCTTGAAGGCGGCACATGTTCCCCAAGAGACTTCGGCTGACCAGTTTCAGGAATGTGTGGCTAGTCTTACTGCTGATAATGGCCTTGGCTTTTCCGATGCTTACTTAACTCCCAAAGGAAGGAAACACAACGATGCGTTACATGTTTCAGTTGAATGCCGGGGAACCACTCTCGCCCATGTCTTAGTTGATACTGGTTCTTCCTTGAATGTGCTTCCAAAGAAAGCCTTAGACCGTTTGGACTGCGAAGGACTGACTCTCAAACCTAGTAACATCGTTGTTAGGGCTTTTGATGGTTCCAAAAGAATGGTTCATGGAGAGGTTGATATTCCTATCAAAGTAAGCACGAAAGTTTTCAACTCCACCTTCTACGTGATGGACATTCGTCCGTCATATTCATGTTTGCTAGGAAGGTCGTGGATCCATTATGCCGGGGCAGTTACCTCCTCTTTGCACCGGATGCTGAAATATCTTGTTAAGGGTAAGATTATAACGGTGCACGGCGAGGAAGAGTACATGATAAGTCATCTCAATTCCTTCCGCTATGTGGAGGTGGATGGAGAGTTCATCGAAACGCCTTTCCAACATTTTGAGGAAGTTTCTCCTGAGGTAGCAGTTGCAAAGACAATGGTCGAGGTGCCTACCGTTCCCAAGCATGTATCTAGGATGGCATCTCTCAAGGATGCAGAGGCTGCAGTCAAAGGAGGAAATAGCGCAATATGGGGGCAATTTCCTAATTTTCCCCATAAGACGGACAAATTTGGACTAGGGTTTACAGCTACAGGACAGAAGGCTATGCGTCGTTCCAAGACTGGAGGGCCACCTATAAGGATCACTCATCACGGAATTAATGCTATAGAAGATGAAGATGAAGAGAGCCACTTTGAAGATTGGATATTTCAGACCGTCGAAGGGGGTTTGAGCAACTGGGAAGCAAAGGATTTTGTTCCCATCACCTTTATCAACCAGTAATTTTATCTTTGAACAATTTCCCATTTTTATGGTCTGTAATAACTAAAACAATTCACACACTATTTTCACCTCATGCCTTGCCCGGGGCATGTAGGTCCACTTGTAAGGGTTTGATTTTCTTCATTATCATATGCCATGTTTTAATGAATCATTGGATGTTTTTCATCTATAAACTGTTGTGTTCATTTTCTTTCCTTTTGCATTTTTTAAGGATGGTTATCCCTTACACACACCCACACTCACAAATGCAGGTACCCATCCACTCCGGATTCCATGGGTGACTATTCTGTTTTAGCCTTCGATAACTCTGAAGATTTGGTCAATCATGCTGAGTACAAAGTTGACGAAGATTGTGAAGTGCCGGGAGAGTTAGCCAGACTTCTACAACAAGAAGAGAGGGCCATTCTGCCTCATGAAGAGTTGCTAGAAACCATCAACTTGGGGACAGAGGAAGACAGGAAGGAAGTAAAAGTGGGTGCCAACCTGGAACCAAATGTCAAGGAGCGCTTAGTGCAATTGTTGAACGAATATGTTAAAATCTTCGCCTGGTCTTATGAAGACATGCCAGGGTTAGACACATATATCGTGGTTCACCGTCTCCCTACAAGAGAAGACTGTCCACCGATCAAGCAAAAGGTCCGCCGAATGAGGCCTGACATGTCTGAGAAAATCAAGGCTGAAGTAATGAAGCAATTCAACGCTGGCTTTCTGGCTGTTACCTCTTATCCATAATGGGTTGCTAATATCGTGCCCGTACCTAAGAAGGACGGAAAAGTCAGAATGTGCATGGACTATCGGGATTTGAACAGGGCTAGCCCTAAAGACGATTTTCAACTACCGCATATCGATATCTTGGTTGACAACACAGTGCAACACAAGGTTTTTTCCTTCATGGATGGATTCTCGGGCTACAACCAGATCAAAATGGCCCCCGAGGACATGGAGAAAACTACTTTTATCACGCAATGGGGTACCTTCTGCTACAAAGTGATGCCATTCGGACTGAAGAATGCAGGGGCAACCTATCAACGCGCCATGATAGCTTTGTTTCATGATATGATACACCATGAGATTGAAGTCTACGTAGACGACATGATAGCCCGACCACAGACAGAAGAAGAACACCTTGATCATCTGCAAAAGCTGTTTGTCAGATTGAAGGAGTATAAGCTCAGACTGAACCCAAGCAAGTGCACTTTTGGAGTCAGGTCTGGTAAACTTTTAGGATTTATTGTCAGCAACAAAAGGATAGAGGTTGATCCTGCTAAAGTCAAAGCTATACAAGAAATGCCTGCTCCCCGCACTGAAAAGGAGGTTAGAGGTTTCTTGGGACGCTTAAACTATATTGCGAGGTTCATATCTCATCTAACATCTACCTGTGAGCCAATCTTCAAGCTATTGAAGAAAGATCAGGTGGTGGAATGGAACGATGATTGTCAAGTTGCTTTTGATAAGATCAAGGAGTATTTACTAGAACCTCCTATTCTGATGCCACCCGTCGAAGGAAGGCCGCTAATCATGTATCTGACTGTTTTGGACAACTCAATGGGGTGCGTACTGGGCCAACATGACGAGTCTGGCCGAAAAGAGCATGCCATTTATTACCTTAGCAAAAAGTTTACCGACTGTGAGACTCGCTACTCACTGCTCGAGAAAACTTGTTGCGCTTTGGTATGGGCTGCTCGCCGGCTAAGGCAGTATATGTTGACTCACACCACTTTACTGATTTCCAAAATGGATCCAATCAAGTATATCTTCGTGAAGCCTGCTTTATCTGGAAGAATCGCTAGATGGCAAATGATCCTGACTGAGTATGATATCCAGTATACTACCTGTTGTACCCCAAAATTTTCCCTCCCATATCCTTCAAAGTTTGTCAAGAATCATCTTCAATTGGTTCAAGACTTCTCAAGGGATTGCACAGTCAAACATCCTCCTAAGCCAGTCAAAATTAGGGTTTTGTTTCCTTCAAGAAATTTGAGATTTTCAATGGCTCAATCAAGTCCCATAGGCCTATACACATTGTCAAGCATCTACATGCCAAGTTTCAAGGCTCACAGGGTCAAGTTGCACAGTCAAAAGTCTTATTTGGTTCACAATCAACTGCAGGGGCAAAATGGTCATTTTACAGTCAAAAGTCAGAATTTTTGGTCAACATCTTATTTTGAAGCCACAATCATCATTTGATCAAGTCTTGATCATGATTCCACAAGAATGGCTCAAAAATCATCAAAGATGAAAAAGTTTCTATTTTTGGACAGTTAAAAAGTCAACTGTAACTTGACCAAGGCATAACTTTTTCATGGTTCATCAGAAAAATCCCATCCAATGCTCATTTTGAAGGGGATGAAATTTCCTACAACTCATCTTCACATTCCAAGTCCAAGAAATGCTCTCACAAAAAGTTATCAATTTCTACATTATAGGTTAATTTCAAAAGTCAACAAAAAGGCATTTTAAGTCAAAGACCATAACTTGAGATTAGTAAATCCAAATGACATGGGACCAAAGGCATTGGTTAGAGGACTTCAAGACCTTTCCAAAATGTCCAAGAACATGTTCATATGATCAAAATTGAGCAAGATATGCATTGGAGAAGTTGGGAAATTTTCATGAATTTGCAAAAGTCAACTATCCTTAAAACTTCAATTTTTGACAAAAGGGCCCACTTTCTTCCACTTGATTCAGCCTTGTCATGCCACCCACGTGTCCCATGCTTAATTTCAAGATCAAACATTTATTTTTCTATTTTATTTAATTTTTATTGATTTAATTCATTTTAAATCCATAATAATTCAAATAAAATCTAAAAAATTAATGGAATAGCATCTTTTGGTTTGAATAGCTTTTATATGTCATATGCCAGCTACCAAATTCGTGTTAAGACTTTTTGTGCATAAAATCCAAGATTTGCTCCAAACATGGAAAGTTCTTCAATGGTGGTCAACAAGATCTCAAGACTTCAATACACAAGGATACAGGCCCAACTGCTGACCTAATTTCGTTCACACATACATAAGCAAGCAGTACCAACCTAAGACAACACCTAGACACTGCACAAACGGCCATAGCAAAACTAAAAAATTGTCAAAAAAGTGTGAGATCAAGAACAAAGTTGCAGGCATTTTCAGACAAAAAGGAGAACGTGACATCCTTCCTTGCCATCCCCTGAAGCTAGCACAACCCTTACCACGCCCTAAGACCCCCTACACAGCATTGTAAGTACTCACGAAGTCACCTCTGAACATGGAATCGTGTTTCTCCATTCTTGCATTTTTTCTCAAAAATATTAGCATATCCATACTCCTTGCTTGATTTCTAACCTAATGGCATTATTCAATTTCATTTTTAGGCCTTGTATGACAATACCCGTGCCTAGGGTTTGTTTGTGTTGTTTTTAGGTGTTTTGTTTCCAGGTGAAATTAGAACAAACCATAAGCATGGATGGACTCAGGAGACATGGACGATCCTGACCATGGGCTTGGATGGCATTTTTGTAGCCTAGGGATGATTTTAGGAAAGGCCTGCGAATCTTCCTGCGGATAGAAATCCGTAGGTAAAAAACCAGTGTCCAAGGAAGAAGACGCTGACGCGTCTCCCTCTCATTCGCTCTTTTAAAATAACGCGCGTTATATTTTTTTTTCCAGGGCATTGTTTGATTCACCAATATATTATTTTCTTATTATTATTATTTCAATTGAACAAGGCATTTGGGTTGGTTAAGGCGTGCAGGCGTAGTCCCTTGGGACCTGGGTTCGAATCCCAGGTCCCCCAAATACTTGATATTATTTTGTTTAACATGTTCATATGCAGCGCTTGCCAAGGATTCTACCATGCACTCCCAGCAACATCATGCCATGTGTCCCACTAACACCCATCTAATGGCCAAGCATGAATATCCATGGTACTCCCTAGTCAACAGGCATGTGGTGGATCAGAAAAGTCAAAAAGGCTGGCTGGTTAATGGGCCTCAGATTGCCAAGCACACCCCCAATGTTGGCCCAACACCCATGGTTTACTATTCCTTTTTTTTCATTTTCTTTTTCCGTTTATTTTCTTTAATAATTATTATTAGTATTATTTAATTAATTAAGAAATTAACATTTTCACAATAAAATTCAGAAAACCAAAAAATCATTTTTATTAATTTCAATTACTTTTTTTTTGTAAATAAATTCTAAATATAATTAACTTAGTTTAATTAGAATAATTTTGATCTTTTTTTCACAATAAATAAAACAAATTTAGACTTAGGTTTTTCTTTTGACACTTTTAATTTCTTTTTTTTTTATTTCAGTAAAAACATAAAAAACACAAAAACATTTTTTCTTGTAAATAATTAATTAATTAGTAAATTAGGTTTAATTTCAATTAATTGCAAAAAGGACAAATTACATTCTTTTCTCAAAAAGGGTCAAAACCCTAAGGACGTCCTGATTCATTCTTTCGCGCGTATATTATTTTTAATTTGTTATTTTGATTGTTTATGTATCTGCTCAGAAATGTAATAGTTAATTAGGCTTTTATCGCTTTATTTAGTTTTCTCGCATTTATTTTCCAAACGGGTTTTTGTTTTTTGGCGATGTATAGACCCGCGCCTTGTAATAGCGTAGATTTACCTTTCCGCAATTTATTTTCCGCACTCTTAACTGTTAAAATGCATGAAAGACTTGTATGAAAAATAAAATCAATCCGTAGCTCACGAATAACATGTACAAGATAATCTTAACTGAAAAACAACGCACGTGCACATGCCACTCTTAGGGTACGCCTCACTGGTTGCCTCGACGTGGTCGTCAAGTATAGGGTGCTTTAGAGGTCGCCCTCCTGTCTAAGATCCAGTTTCCTCGAAACGGTTGCCTCGGATAAAAAGGATCTAGGACATTAGGGTTACCGCTAAGGTGTCCTACCATTGCTTTGGTGACCACACATGTCCCTCATAATCGAATTGACCCGAACAACTCCAATGACGGTGCTACCTACTTCTCAATAGTGGGATAGTACTGTCTAAAGGACTCTTACACAGCCTAATTCCTTAGAGTAGGTAGATTTCTTCTGGGTACTTGCTCTTTCAAAAAACAAAAACATCTTTTCGCACCTACACTTTCAAAAGGTTTTCAAACAAATATTTCATACACTCTTGAGGACAGATACAAGAGTTACTTAGAAATTTTTCAAACGAAACTTTTTTCAAAACCCACACACACTTGAAAAGCAAACAATTTTTGAAAACATAGAGCAAGTACCTAAGAGCCCGTGGATAACCACGGATAGAAAGGGTGCTAACACCTTCCCTTTCTATAAATCTACCTCCCAAACCGAGAAACATTCTCGAAAAGGAATTTTGTTGTGCTTTTGTCCTTTCCATGTTGGAGAACATAAAAGACGGTGGCGACTCTTGCTTACCGCGACATTTCGTGAACCAGCTTAAAAATAGTCAGTTCTATTTCCACCGATCAGAGAACTGGCGACTCTGCTGGGGAGAGTATAAAAGTGAGGTGTACCTTAGGATTAGACCACTCTTGTTTTCAATTGCTTGATTTGTTTGCTTTAAAATTGTGGGCCTGTCTTGGAGTTTCATAGATCCTAACCCGGATCTGGGGGATACCTTTTAGAAAGTAGCAACAAACTGTGAGGGAACTGTGTGGGGTATACCAACACGGTTGAAACATTTTGCTACGTTGATGTGGCACTTTGGTGAGTACTAGTAACCCTTGAGTCAAGTCAAGGAGAGTACGGGGCCGCCGCGTGGTGTCGTGAAGCATCAACTGACCTTAGGAACCTTACTTGACCATCCTGGCCTCTTTAGGGGTAGTGAGATGACCAACTTTGGTGCAGTCCGAAGTTGGTAGATACTCGATACTACACTCATTGAGGGTTATTTTCTTGGAATATTTTGATCGCCAGTTCAGTGGCTAAATCAAAACAATGAACATAGAAAACAACCCAATGATATTGAGCTCCTTAGAACCCGATTACTTTTGATAGGACAGGTTTTGAGCCCACCAACTTCAAGAGGGTAGTACCTAGACCTCATGCTGGCCTAAACTCTAAGGGTTGTCTGGTGTGACTTGTGTGCCTTATCATGTTTGCTTGTGGTATGTTTTTATCATAACATCATATAACATCATACAGCATCATATGCATCCACTAACCACTTCAAGGGTTCGAATCTTCATCTTTGTTCTTGTTTTGTAGGACATGGAATCTATCCGTAGAAAGACAATCCAGATCAACCTTGTAAGGGTCCCTTCTCAGCTTAAGGAGCTTACATCCAGGATTCCCAAGAACTCTTCCTTCAGTGAAAGGCATGGTAGACTCATCAGCTTGGTCAACACCAACATTGAAGAAGATATGATAAAAGTTCTCTTCCAATTCTTTGACCCTTTGCACCACTGTTTTACTTTCCCGGATTATCAACTGGTGCCTACTTTGGAAGAGTTTTCACAACTTCTGAAGATTCCTATCCTTAGTCAACTACCCTACAACGGTACGGAAAGGGAACCAAAACTTGAAGAGGTTGCTAAAGCATTACGTCTACAACCATCTGACATCAAGGGACATTGGGAAGTTAGAAGTGGTATCAAAGGATTCTTGGCAAAGTTCCTGTTTGAGAAGGCAAAAGAATGTTAGAATGCCCTTGACCTACACGCCTTTGAAGAAGTTGTGGCACTCCTTGTTTATGGGTTGGTGTTGTTCCCGAATCCGGATCAGCTTATAGGTATCAATATTGTCAAGATTTTCATGTCCAGGAATCCTATACCTACGTTGCTTGGGGACATCCTCCACTCATGTTACACTCGAACCATGAGGAAAAGAGGTGTTCTCATGTGCTGCACTCCTCTCCTGGCAAGATGGTTTATTTCGCACCTTCCACAATCAGTTTTGAAGAACGGGCGGGGTTTGAGATGGTCACAACGATTGATGACTCTTACACATGCTGATATACATTGGTGTTCTCGGTCCAGAGAGAATGTCACTATCATTGATCGTTGCGGAGAGTTTCCTAATGTTCCTTTACTTGGAATTAGGGGGGGCATTACTTACAACCCGTGTCTGGCTTTGAGACAGTTTGGATATGCTCGGAGGGATGGCCCTCATGACATGTTGGGTCCTGACATAGTTTTTGACTTCGACAACGATGCACAAGGACTTCGCCAGAGATTCATCAGAGCTTGGAGGATGCCCAACAGGGTAGATAGTAAGACACTGGGGCACAAGAACTCCATTCCCCTTGAGCCTTATCTCAAGTGGGTACGAGCCCGTTCCCAGAAGCTTGTGATGCCATATCCACATGTTCTTCCCGTAATCAAAGAGCCTGTTTTGGAAGGAGAGGTGCCCTACACCATCCAACATCCTGACATGCCAACATCTTGGGAAGAAATGCAAAAGAGCTGGATCCAACTAAAAGAATAGCGGAATTCTCTTGAAATCAGTCTACATGCCAGTGAGAAGAAGGTCTTGGAGCTCACCCGTCTACTTTATGAGGAAAAGACTCTCAACACCTACATCGCTCCAAAGAGGATGCGCAGTGTCTTTTGGGATTAATTGTTTTGTAATGTTTTGCCCATGAGGCCTTGATGTACTGAACATATTATTTCTTAATGCAACGTGTGTTCCTTTTTTGTCTACAACGAATTTGAACTTTTGAATCCTTGAATGCATTGCATAAATAGCATATCATGCATCATATGCATAACAGGTACTCTTTTTCTACAGGTTGCTTAATCTTCTTCGCTGTTTATTTCAGCAATCATCATGAATCCTGAACCTACTACTGAATAAGCTATCAAGGCCCTCCAGGCCCAGAACGCCCAGTTCCAAGAGCTGGTCATGAGCTTAGCCCAGGGTCAACAGGAGTTGAAGACTCTGCTCTTGAAGGAGAAGAAGAAGAAGAAGAAGAAGAGGATTGTGTTGTTTAACACTGGACGGAGGTTTGGGAATACACTGCAGAATGAGGCTGATCAGGCTACTTCCTCTGTAGGGAAGGACAACCCACAAGGGAGAGAGGTTCCTAGTCCTGCGGTCTCCGACAACGAGACAAATTTCAATGATGAACAGTACCCTCCTGCTGAGGACAGGTACAAACAACTGGAGGACCGGTTAAATTCTATGGAGATTCATCGTGTGCCCAGGTTGGACTTTGGAGACCTAGGCTTATCTTCTGGGGTGGTGATCCCACACAAGTTCAAGGCACCTGCCTTTGCGAAGTACGACGGAGCTTCCTGTCCTAAACTGCACCTCTGTTCTTATGTAAGGAAGATCCAACCTTACACTGCAGACAAGAACCTATGGATCCATTTCTTCCAGGATAGCCTTTCAGGGGCTCAACTCGAATGGTTTTATCAGCTGGATGGAGCCAGTATTCGAAACTGGGAGGACTTGGCTACTGCATTTTATAAGCAGTATCAGTACAATTCTGACCTCGCTCCTACGCGTACCCAACTCCAGGGTATGTCGCTAGGGACTGGAGAAGGTTTTAAGGAGTACGCGCAGAAGTGGAGAGACCTGGCTGGAAGGGTGCAGCCACCTTTGACGAACCATGAACTCGTCGACATGTTCTTGGGAACCCTGTCCGGCCCATTCTTCAATCATCTGATTGGGAATTCTTCAGCTGGGTTTACAGATCTGATCTTAACCGGGGAGAGGATAGAAGCTGGTATCAAGTCGGGGAAGATACAAAAAGGTGCCTCCTCGAGTACCGAAAAGAAGCCCTTCAAGAAGGAAGCTAGTGCTGTTTATGGTCCCAGAAGACAAAGTAAACCAGAACGCCGCCAAGCTGTCAACGCGGTGGTAATTTCAAAGCCTACTGCTGCTCCTCAGCAATATAACCAACCAAGGGGTGAGAGACCCAAAAGGCAGTACACTCGGCTCAGCATGACCCTGTCTCAGATATTGCCGCAACTGTTGTCAACCAATCTGGTAACTGTCAAGGAAGCTCCGAAGGTAGTGAACACAACCTCTCCAAAGTACAACCCCAACGCCCGTTGCGCTTATCACTCTGATAGCCCGGGGCATACTACAGATGATTGTTGGGCTCTGAGGAATAAGGTTCAAGACCTTATTGATGCTAAAGAAATACAGTTCGAGGCGCCCGAAAGGCCCAATGTTGTGACTGCTCCCATGCCCCAGCATGGAGTGAATGCTGTGGAAGAAGGCCCGTATGTAGCCTCTGTGGATGAGATTGTTACTCCGTTGTTGACTGTCAAAAGGAACCTGTTGCTAGCCGGTTTATTTCCAGGATGTAGTAAAGGTTGCCTTCTATGTTCTGTTTCACCTGCTAGTTGTCCTTTATTGAAGTCAGGTATCCAAAGCCTGATGGATAATAAAGAGATCTGGTTCGAAAAGATTGTTGTTCCTGCTACCCGTATCGAAGAAGTTTCTATTGTCACTATTTTCAACAACCCTCCTAAGGCTCCCTTAAAGAAGCCTGTCAAAATCATGTCCGCTCAGAAGATTGCTCCTATCATCATCACTGTTCTGGGGCCCCTCCCTTATACCTCTAACAAAGCTGTCCCGTGGCACTATGGGGCAGATGTTTATGTGCTTGGAGTAAAGCAAGAGTTTGACACTAGTATCGACGTCAGTAATATCACCGAGCCTCCTAAAGTCACTCGTAGTGGTAGGCTCTTCTCGCCTGATATTGCGCCACCAGCCATTCAGAGACATCTTGTTATCACACCTGCCAGTGTGCCTGTTTCCCCTCCTGATCAAGTTTCTGCCCCTGCTGCCGAGTCATCTGACGCTCGGGGCAAAGGGATTGCTACTGATGTGCCTGCCCGGACGGAGGCACCGAAGACAACCAATGTTGAAGCTTCCAAGAAAGAGATGGAAGAGATTCTTAAAATTATCAAGAAGAGTGATTTCAATGTAGTTGAGCAGCTGAGGCACACCCCCTCTAAAATTTCTATGCTATCACTGTTGTTGTGTTCAGAGGCCCATGCCAAGGCCCTGATTTCCTTCCTGAAGATGGCCCATGTGCCACAAGAAACGTCTACTGATCAATTTACCGATTGTGTAGCCAACTTGACTGCTGATAATGGGTTGGGTTTCTCTGACGCCGATCTGACTGCCAAAGGAAAGAACCATAACGACGCCCTGCATGTCTCCATTGAATGCAGGGGCACTACTCTTGCCCATGTGTTGGTAGACACTGGTTCTTCGTTGAACGTATTACCCAAGAAGGCCTTAGACAGGTTGGATTGTGAGGGTTTAAAGCTCAAGCCTAGTAACATTGTTGTTCGGGCCTTTGACGGGTCGAAAAGGATGGTACATGGGGAAGTTGACATTCCAATCAGGGTTGGTTCTCAAGTTTTTGATTCTACTTTCTATGTGATGGACATCCGACCATCCTATTCTTGTTTGCTGGGTCGTCCATGGATCCACAAGGCTGGAGCTGTGACCTCCATATTACATCAGAAGCTTAAGTACCCGGTCAGAGGGAAGATCGTAACAGTTCAAGGGGAAGAAGAATATATGGTCAGCCACCTTAACTCATTCCGGTACGTAGAGATGGATGGGGAGTTCATTGAGACCCCCTTTCAACACTTTGAAGAGGTGCCTCAGACATTGGCAGCAGCAGAGACTGTGACTGAAGAGGGTTCTCCTTTGAAGATGGCTTCCTTAAAGGATACCCGGGCTGTGATTGAGAAGGGTGAGTGTGCAAACTGGGGCCGACTTCCTGATTTCACTCCAAAGACTGACAAGTTTGGTTTGGGTTTCACTGCAGAAGCTCAGAGGGCTGTTCGCAAAGCAAGGATTGGAAGACCTCCTGTGTTCATCACCAACTCGGGAGTAAATGCTATTGAAGACGAAGCGGAAGAATCTGAGTTCGACAGCTGGATCTACCCAACGACCAATGGTGGACCAAGCAACTGGACGGCGAAAGATTTCATACCTATTACTTTTGTCACTCAGTAATGAACTCCTTTGTTTTAAATTTGTAACGAACAATAATTTGAAACTTTATAGCCCGGTGTCTTACCCGGGGCACCGTGGCTTCATTTGTGAGGGCTTTTGTGTGTCACTTTCATATATCATTAATAAAAGCATTGGACGTTTTCGTATTTCAAATCTTGAGCTCCTTGTCTTTCTTATTTATATATTGCAAAACAGCTATATTTACACACACTCACCCATACAGGTTCCAATCCACTCTAGATCCCACTGGTAACGACTCTGCTACTACCAGTTACGACTTCGAAAATCCGATCAACTTAGCCGAAGACGAAGGTGAAGATGATTGTGAAGTGCCTGGTGAGCTTGCAAGACTGCTACTCCAAGAAGAGAGAGCCATTCAGCCACATGAAGAGCCGGTGGAAACGGTAAATCTGGGTACTGAGACAGACAGAAAGGAAGTCAATATTGGTGCCAATCTAGAGCTTAGTGTGAAACAACAGTTGATTCAGATGTTGCATGATTATGTGGAAATCTTTGCCTGGTCTTACAAAGACATGCCTGGGTTGGATACCGACATTGTGGTTCATCACCTACCTACCAAGGAAGAATGCCCTCCGGTAAAACAGAAGGTCCGCCGTATGCGTCCAGAGATGTCCGAGAAAATCAAAGCTGAGGTTATGAAACAATTTGATGTCGGGTTTCTAGCAGTGACTTCTTACCCTCAGTGGGTTGCCAACGTGGTTCCAGTGCTGAAGAAGGATGGTAAGGTCTGAATGTGTGTTGATTACAGGGATTTGAACAGGGCGAGCCCTAAGGATGATTTCCCTCTGCCTCATATCGACGTTCTGGTTGACAACACTGCTCAGCATAAAGTATTCTCCTTCATGGACGGCTTCTCCAGTTATAATCAGATCAAGATGGCTCCTGAAGACATGGAGAAGACCACTTTTGTTACTCAGTGGGGCACCTTCTGCTACAAGATCATGCCTTTTGGGTTGAAAAATGTTGGGGCAACCTACCAACGTGCCATGGTTGCTTTATTTCATGACATGATCCATCATGAGATCGAAGTGTATGTCGATGATATGATTGCAAGGTCCCAAACTGAGGAGGAACACCTTGACCATCTACAGAAGCTGTTTGACCGTCTGAAGTTGTACAAGCTGAGGTTGAACCCAAACAAGTGCACCTTCGGGGTGAGATCTGGAAAACTACTAGGTTTCGTCGTGAGCGACAAAGGTATTCAAGTGGACCCTGCCAAGGTGAAAGCCATACAAGAGATGCCAACTCCCAAGACAGAGAAAGAAGTCAGAGGCTTTCTAGGACGGCTGAACTATATTGCCCGATTCATCTCACATCTAACTGCTACCTGTGAACCAATCTTCAAGCTGCTGAAGAAAGATCAAGTAGTACGTTGGAACGATGAATGTCAGGCCGCTTTCAACAGAATCAAAGAGTATCTCCAAGAACCACCCATTCTTATGCCACCGGTTGAGGGGAGACCTCTAATACTATACTTGACAGTACTGGACAACTCAATGGGGTGTGTGCTGGGGCAGCATGACGAGTCTGGCCGAAAAGAGCATGCTATTTATTACCTTAGCAAAAAGTTTACCGACTGTGAGACCCGATACTCACTGCTCGAGAAAACTTGCTGCGCTTTGGTATGGGCTGCTCGCCGGCTAAGACAGTATATGTTGACTCACACTACTCTGTTGATTTCTAAAATGGATCCCATCAAGTACATCTTCGAAAAGCCTGCTCTGTCTGGAAGAATAGCAAGATGGCAGATGATCTTGACAGAATATGACATCCAGTACACGACTCAGAAAGCAATCAAGGGAAGTGTATTGGCAGACCATTTGGCACACCAGGCAGTGGACGACTACCAATCGATGAACTTTTAATTTCCAGACAAGGATATCATGGTAGTAACTGATTGTGAAGTACCTGGACCGGATGAAGGACCTAAGGAAGGATCCCGATGGTCTATGCACTTTGACGGAGCCTCAAACGCTTCGGGTAACGGTATTGGCGCCGTGATCATATCCCCTAAAGGCACTCATACTCCACTCACCGCCCGGCTATGTTTCAACTGCACCAACAACATGCCAGAGTATGAAGCATGTATCATGGGTCTTCAAGCTGCAATTGACTTAAGGATCAAGTTTCTAAGTGTCTTCGGAGATTTCGCTCTCGTGATCAATCAGATTAAAGGCGAGTGGGATACGAAACACCCAAATCTTATTCCTTACAAAGAGTATGTGTTGACGTTGATTCCCCACTTCAAGGAGATAACTTTTGAACACTTCCCAAGAGAGGAGAATCAGTTGGCGGACGCGCTGGCTACGATGTCTTCTATGTTCAAAGTCAAATGGGATAATGAGGCTCCCCGGATCATTATCTGGAAATTGGATGAACCTGCACATTGCTGTGATCTTGAGACTGAAGAGGTAATTGAAAAACCTTGGTATCATGAAGTGAAGAGGTACCTGGAAGCTCAAGAATACCCCGAGGGTGCATCTGTCAATGACAAGAAGTTTCTGAGAAGGTTCGCGGCAAAGTTCTTCCTCAGCAACAACATTCTCTACAAACGAAACCATGATTAAACCTTACTGCGTTGTATGGATAAGACGGAAGCAGAAAGAATCATGACGGAGCTGCACGAGGGTACCTTCGGAACATATTCCAGTGGACATACCATGGCAAAGAAAATCCTTCGGGCAGGATATTTCTGGTCCACAATGGAAGCCGACTGTTACCAACATTCTCGGACGTGTCACAAATGCCAGATCTATGCTGATAAGGTGCACATTCCTCCAGTACCTCTGAACATCTTGACATCACCTTGGCCTTTTGTAATGTGGGGCATTGATATGATCGGCGAGATCAGACCTACAGCATCCAACGGGCACCGCTTCATCCTGGTAGCAATTGACTACTTTACAAAGTGGGTCGAAGCAGCTTCCTATGCTACCGTAACCAAGAACGTCGTGGCACGGTTCATTCGGCACAACCTGATCTGTCGATACGGTGTACCTGAGAGGATCATTACGGATAATGGTACCAATCTTAACAACAAGATGATCACTGAGCTCTGCGAGCAATTCAAGATACAACACCACAACTCTTCTCCTTACCGGCCGAAGATGAATGGGGCTGTCGAAGCAGCGAATAAGAACATCAAGAAGATTGTGCAGAAGATGACAGCGACCTACAAAGATTGGCACGAGATGTTACCGTTTGCTCTTCATGGGTACCATACCTCAGCAAGGACGTCAACAGAGGCAACTCCCTTTTCCTTGGTCTATGGCATGGAGGTAGTCTTGCCTATCGAAGTTCAGATACCCTCTCTCCGGATAATGAAGGATGCAGGTTTGAGCGAAGATGACTGGATCCATACTCGGCTTGATCAATTAAACCTAATTGACGAAAAGAGACTCACTGCTATTTGTCATGGTCAAACGTACCAAAAACGGATGATCAGGGCATTTAACAAGAAAGTCAGACGACAAGAGTATCATGTCGGAGACCTGGTAATCAAGCGCATCATTCTTCCTCAAGGTGATCCCAGGGGAAAATGGACCCCTACGTACGAAGGGCCATTTGTGGTTAAACATATCTTCTCAGGAGGAGCTATGATTCTAACCACCATGGATGGTGACGACCTTCCTCACCCCGCCAATGTAGACATAGTAAAAAGATACTACGCATGAACTAAAGACCCACTAGGTTGACACACCTAGGCAAAAATAAGGGCTTGCCGGCGAACCAAAAGGGTTCGGGAAAAAATAAGGGATGAAATGAAAAAAATCTGTACACCCGGCAAGTCGAGAACCTGAAAAGGCGGCTTGGGCAAAAATGGGTATCCCGGTGGACTGAAAACCCGAAAGGGCGGTCCAGGAAAAAGTTAGGGATAAAGCGTAACACTATGTCTCATTGGATCACCTTGCATCTAGAATTCGGTATCAACTATCAGGTTCAGACGACATCAATCAATCAGCTTCATCTCCAACTAAGCAGCAAAGTGATGAGATGCTTGAAGACATAAAGGCGATAGCAGAGTTGGAACCCAGTGGGATTATTTTTTTCATATAGCTGTTTTGTTTTCCTTGTCACAAAATTGTATAAACTCTATTTTGATCGGCGGCGTTCTCTTACTAGGACGTCAGCCTCTTGTACACAAAACGCCTATTTACAGGCAAATTCCAAAAAATCAATACAAATCCACTTTTTCAGACAAATTGCCAACTGTTTTTCTTTTATCTGTTTTGTTTGGCAAAGAACGTCCAATGTTCATTTTTGATATATGCATTTGACATTAATTGCTGATCACAAATATTTGCATACGAAACAAAGGATTAATTACAGGTGACATCAGAAACAGGGGCAATAATGAGTTGTCTAAGCGATCTAGTTGCTCTGTCCACCAAAGTACTAAGGTAAGTTCGGCTGAAGAATGTAACCCAGATACCTTCACTCCCCACAGAGTAAGACAAGATTCAGCAGTACTCTCCCCCGAGCAGAGTTGGTCTCCCATCAGCCCTGAAAGGGCACAGTATCTCCAGCAAGTCAGCGATACTCTCCCCAAGCAGAGTTAGTCTACTGTCAGCCTTAAGGAAGTTGGGTATCCCCAGAAAGTCTCAATATTCCCCAGCGGAGTATACAGATGTTCCTAAGCAAGCATCCCCGGCAGTCTTAATATAAGATTGTTCCCCGGCGAAATATAATACACCCTAGTGGAGCCTCTCCCCAGTACAGTCCAAAAAGTTTCCCCAGGAGAGTTGAATTATCCTCCCCAGTAGATTCTGGAAGCTTATCCCCAGTAGATTCTGGAAGCTTATCCCCTGCAGAGTACGAACGCATCTCCTCGGCTTTATTCAAAGGTTATTCCCCACCAGAGCTTATAACTGGGTTATCCTCAGCTAATTACCATGGAAAGATTCTCCCCAGCGAAGTTCTTTCTATCCCCCAGCGGAGTTCATCATTAAAATACCCAACAAAACTTATCAACGGTATCCCCAGCGGAGTTATCATCAAAATCTCAGCAAAGTATCTCTTCCCACAGAGTATTTCACCGCAGAGTAATCTCTCCAACGAGTTTATTCCCCAACGGAGTCATCTTATCCTACCGGGTTATTCTTGTAACCATCTTCAATCATCATCCCCAGCAGAAACGAAGAACTCTACTCTTCAAACATCAGCCCAGGATTCAACAATTTCCCAGAATTCGTCAAGGATTTATTTTCCTAGACGAAAATACATTCATAGACATTTCACATTTCATACATCCTGCTTACATACATGATAAAGTGCATACGACACTATCTCACTTATTTTGAAACATGACATCATGCATTTCATACATCATGACATTGCATACAACTAATGTTTTGCCTTTTCAGGAAAAAAGTCAATCCAAAGATGATTACTATCAACTGTCGCAATTCCAGATTCGATACCTGTATCTAGCCAGGGCATATTTGTGAGCGATTGATTGTGGATTCGATACCTGTATCTAGCCAGGGGATATCTGCATAAAGAGTTTGAAGTTCCAGATTCGATACCTGTATCTAGCCAGGGCATATCTGTAGACGACTAATTCTGGATTCGATACCTGTATCTAGCCAGGGCATATCTGTGAGTGATCTAATTGTAGATTCGATACCTGTATCCAGCCAGGGCATATCTGCATGAAGAGTTTAGAGATTCGATACCTGTATCCAGCCAGGGCATATCTGTGGACGACTAATTCCAGATTCGATACCTATATCTAGCCAGGGCATATCTGTGAGTGATCTGATTGTAGATTCGATACCTGTATCCAGCCAGGGCATATCTGCATGAAGAGTTTGGAGATTCGATACCTGTATCCAGCCAGGGCATATCTGTGGGCGACTAATTCCAGATTCGATACCTGTATCTAGCCAGGGCATATCTGTGAGTGATCTGATTGTAGATTCGATACCTATATCCAGCCAGGGCATATCTGCATGAAGAGTTTGGAGATTCGATACCTGTATCCAGCCAGGGCATATCTGTAGACGACCAATTTCAGATTCGATTCCTGTATCTAGCCAGGGCATATCTGTGAGTGATCTGATTGTAGATTCGATACCTGTATCCATCCAGGGCATATCTGCATGAAGAGTTTAGAGATTCGATACCTGTATCCAGCCAGGGCATATCTGTAGACGACCAGTTCCGGATTCGATACCTGTATCCAGTCAGGGCATATCTGTGGGCGACTAATTCCAGATTCGATACCTGTATCTAGCCAGGGCATATATGTGAGTGATTGATTGTAGATTCGATACCTGTATCCAGCCAGGGCATGTCTGCATGAAGAGTTTAGAGATTCGATACCTGTATCCAGCCAGGGCATATCTGTAGACGACCAATTCCAGATTCGATACCTGTATCTAGCCAGGGCATATCTATGAGTGATTCGATTGTGGATTCGACACCTGTATCTAGCCAGGGCATATCTGCATGAAGAGTTTAGATATTTGATACTTGTATCCAGCCAGGGCATATCTGTAGACGACCAATTCCAGATTCGATACCTGTATCTAGCCAGGGCGTATCTGTGAGCGATTGATTGTAGATTCGATACCTGTATCTATCCAGGGCATATCTGCATGAAGAGTTTGAAGATCAACACCTATAACAGGCCAGTAAATTATCTTTCTTTCTCAGGTACGCAAGTTCTCGCTAAGGAATCTCTTACGCAATCGACACCCCCAGATGGCATCTTTAAGCCCATCTCTAGAACCATCCATTACACTTCCAAATGGCATCTATAAGCCCATTCCTGAAAAGGTTCTGTCACATCTCCAGATGGCATCTATAAGCCCATCCTCCTATCCATCATTTCTCCAAATCGCATCTGTAAGCCCATTCCCGACATCACATTGCTGATACCACACTATGCGAGTGCAAATTTTTGGGCACTCTAGTGTTCAATCATCTTCGACCTTCGGATCACGAAAGGCACGCAAGCCAATCTACATCCTCAGGTTTAAGAAGATTGAACAGGGGCAACTGTTGTACCCCAAAATTTGCCCTCCCATATCCTTCAAAGTTTGTCAAGAATCATCTTCAATTGGTTCAAGACTTCTCAAGGGATTGCACAGTCAAACATCCTCCTAAGCCAGTCAAAATTAGGGTTTTGTTTCCTTCAAGGAATTTGAGATTTTCAATGGCTCAATCAAGTCCCATAGGCCTATACACATTGTCAAGCATCTACATGCCAAGTTTCAAGGCTCACAGGGTCAAGTTGCACAGTCAAAAGTCCTATTTGGTTCACAATCAACTACAGGGGCAAAATGGTCATTTTACAGTCAAAAGTCAGAATTTTTGGTCAACATATTATTTTGAAGCCACAATCATAATTTGATCAAGTCTTGATCATGATTCCACAAGAATGGCTCAAAAATCATCAAAGATGCAAAAGTTTCTATTTTTGGACAGTTGAAAAGTCAACTGTAACTTGACCAAGGCATAACTTTTTCATGGTTCATCATAAAAATCCCATCCAATGCTCATTTTGAAGGGGATGACATTTCCTACAACTCATCTTCACATTCCAAGTCCAAGAAATGCTCTCACAAAAAGTTATCAATTTCTACATTATAGGTCAATTTCAAAAGTCAACAAAAAGGCATTTTAAGTAAAAGACCATAACTTGAGATTGGTAAATCCAAATGACATGGGACCAAAGGCATTGGTTAGAGGACTTCAAGACCTTTCCAAAATGTCCAAGAACATGTTCATATGATCAAAATTGAGCAAGATATGCATTGGAGAAGTTGGGAAATTTTCATGAATTTGCAAAAGTCAACTATCCTTAAAACTTCAATTTTTGACAAAAGGGCCCATTTTCTTCCACTTGATTCAGCCTTGTCATGCCACCCACGTGTCCCATGCTTAATTTCAAGATCAAACATTTATTTTTCTATTTTATTTAATTTTTATTGATTTAATTCATTTTAAATCCATAATAATTCAAATAAAATCTAAAAAATTAATGGAATAGCATCTTTTGGTTTGAATAGCTTTTATATGTCATATGCCAGCTACCAAATTCGTGCTAAGCCTTTTTGTGCATAAAATCCAAGATTTGCTCCAAACATGGAAAGTTCTTCAATGGTGGTCAACAAGATCTCAAGACTTCAATACACAAGGATACATGCCCAGCTGCTGACCTAATTTCGTTCACACATACATAAGCAAGCAGTACCAACCTAAGACAGCACCTAGACACTGCACAAACGGCCAGAGCAAAACTCAAAAATTGTCAAGAAAGTGTGAGATCAAGAACAAAGTTGCAGGCATTTTCAGACAAAAAGGAGAACGTGACATCCTTCCTTGCCATCCCATGAAGCTAGCACGACCCTTACCATGCCCTAAGACCCCCTACACAGCACTGTAAGTACTCACGAAGTCACCTCTGAACATGGAATCATGTTTCTCCATTCTTGCATTTTTTTCTCAAAAATATTAGCATATCCATACTCCTTGCTTGATTTCTAACCTAATGGCATTATTCAATTTCATTTTTAGGCCTTGTATGACAATACCCGTGCCTAGGGTTTGTTTGTGTTGTTTTTAGGTGTTTTGTTTCCAGGTGAAATTAGAACAAACCATAAGCATGGATGGACTCAGGAGACATGGATGATCCTGACCATGGGCTTGGATGGCATTTTTGTAGCCTAGGAATGATTTTAGGAAAGGCCTGCGAAACTTCCTGCGGATAGAAATCCGCAGGTAAAAAACCAGTGTCCAAGGAAGAAGACGCTGACGCGTCTCCCTCTCATTCGCTCTTTTAAAATAACGCGCTTTATATTTTTTTCCAGGGCATTGTTTGATTCACCAATATATTATTTTCTTATTATTATTATTTCAATTGAACAAGGCAGTTGGGTTGGTTAAGGCGTGCAGGCGTAGTCCCTTGGGACCTGGGTTCGAATCCCAGGTCCCCCAAATACTTGATATTATTTTGTTTAACATGTTCATATGCAGCGCTTGCCAAGGATTCTACCATGCACTCCCAGCAACATCATGCCATGTGTCCCACTAACACCCATCTAATGGCCAAGCGTGAATATCCATGGTACTCCCTAGTCAACAGGCATGTGGTGGATCAGAAAAGTCAAAAAGGCTGGCTGGTTAATGAGCCTCAGATTGCCAAGCACACCCCTAATGTTGGCCCAACACCCATGGTTTACTATTCCTTTTTTTTCATTTTCTTTTTCCTTTTATTTTCTTTAATAATTATTATTAATAATTATTATTAGTATTATTTAATTAATTAACAAATTAACATTTTCACAATAAAATTCAGAAAACCAAAAAAATATTTTTATTAATTTCAATTACTTTTTTTTTGTAAATAAATTCTAAATATAATTAACTTAGTTTAATTAGAATAATTTTGATCTTTTTTTCACAATAAAAAAAAAATTTAGACTTAGGTTTTTCTTTTGACACTTTTAATTTCTTTTTTTATTTTATTTCAGTAAAAACATAAAAAACACAAAAACATTTTTTCTTGTAAATAATTAATTAATTAGTAAATTAGGTTTAATTTCAATTAATTGCAAAAAGGACAAATTACATTCTTTTCTCAAAAAGGGTCAAAACCCTAAGGACTTCCCGATTCATTCTTTCGCGCGTATATTATTTTTAATTCGTTATTTTGATTAATTATGTATCTGCTCAGAAATGTAATAGTTAATTAGGCTTTTATCGCTTTATTTACTTTTCTCGCATTTATTTTCCAAACGAGTTTTTGTTTTTTGGCGATGTATAAACCCGCGCCTTGTAATAGCGTAGATTTACCTTTCCGCAATTTATTTTCCGCACTCTTAACTGTTAAAAATGCATGAAAGACTTGTATGAAAAATAAAATCAATCCGTAGCTCACGAATAACATGTACAAGATAATCTTAACTGAAAAACAACGCACGTGCACATGCCACTCTTAGGGTACGCCTCACTGGTTGCCTCGACGTGGTCGTCAAGTATAGGGTGCTTTAGAGGTCGCCCTCCTGTCTAAGATCCAGTTGCCTCGAAATGGTTGCCTCGGATAAAAAGGATCTAGGACATTAGGGTTACCGCTAAGGTGTCCTACCATTGCTTTGGTGACCACACATGTCCCTCATAATCGAATTGACCCGAACAACTCCAATGACGGTGCTACCTACTTCTCAATAGTGGGATAGTACTGTCTAAAGGAATCTTACACAACCTAATTCCTTAGAGTAGGTAGATTTCTTCTGGGTACTTGCTCTTTCAAAAAACAAAAACATCTTTTCGCACCTACACTTTCAAAAGGTTTTCAAACAAATATTTCATACACTCTTGAGGACAGATACAAGAGTTACTTAGAAATTTTTCAAACAAAACTTTTTTCAAAACCCACGCACACTTGAAAAGCAAACAATTTTTGAAAACATAGAGCAAGTACCTAAGAGCCCGTGGATAACCACGGATAGAAAGGGTGCTAACACCTTCCCTTTCTATAAATCTACCTCCCGAACCGAGAAACATTCTCGAAAAGGAATTTTGCTGTGCTTTTGTCCTTTCCATGTTGGAGAACATAAAAGACGGTGGCGACTCTTGCTTACCGCGACATTTCGCGAACCAGCTTAAAAACAGTCAGTTCTATTTCCACCGATCACACTACCCAAAAAACTATAAAAGGGAGTGTGCTAGCTGACCATCTAGCTCATCAATCCGTCGAAGATTACCAATCTATGAGATTCGACTTCCCTGACGAGGACATCATGACATTGGACAACATTAAAGGTAACAGACCGTATGACGGACCTGAACAAGGATCCTGATGGACCCTATACTTTGATGGCGCTTCAAATGCACTTGGCAACGGTATCGGCACAGTACTTATCTCTCTAGAAGGTTGCCATACACCCTTCACTGCTAGACTCTGTTTCAGTTGCACCAACAACATGGGTGAGTATGAAGCTTGCATCTTTGGTCTTAAAGCTGCAATTGACTTGGGAATCAAATCTTTGGTGGTATTTGGAGACTCAGCTTTGGTTATCAGTCAAATAAAAGGAGAGTGGGACACTAAACATCCTAACCTCATCCCATACAAAGAACATGTCCTGACATTGTTACCTCATTTCGAGCAAATTATCTTTGAACATTTCCCGCGAGAGGAAAATCAGCTAGCAGATGCTTTGGCTACAATTTCTTCCATGTTTAAACTCAACTGGGATAATGAGGCTCCCCAAATCACCATCGAGCGAATGGACGAACCTGCACACTGTCATGAGATTAATATCGAAGAAGTAGTGGAACAACCCTGGTTCTATGAAATCAAAAGGTATCTCCAGACTCGAGAGTACCCTGAAGGAGCTTCCGTCAATGACAAAAAGTTCCTAAGGAAATTTGCTGCCAAGTTCTTCCTAAGCAATGGTATCCTTTATAAGCACAACCATGATTGTGTTCTACTTCGTTGTGTGGACAAGGCTGAAGCAGAGTTGATCATGACCGAAATACATAGTGGAACCTTTGGCACCCACTTAAGCGGACATACGATGGCTAAGAAGATTCTAAGAGCAGGCTACTACTGGTTTACCATGGAAGCTGATTGTCATCAATATTCCCGTACTTGTCACAAATGCCAAGTTTATGCTGACAAGGTGCATATCCCTCCGGTTCCTCTCAACATCCTAACAGCTCCCTGGCCATTCGAAATGTGGGGCATTGACATGATTGGAGAGATCAAGCCTACAACATCCAATGGGCATCGCTTCATCCTGGTGGCTATTGATTACTTCACCAAATGGGTCAAAACAGCTTCCTTCGCCTCTGTTACAAAGAATGTGGTTGCCCGTTTCATCAAACAAAACCTCATTTGTCGGTACGGTATTCCTGACCGAATCGTTACGGACAACGGTACAAACCTGAACAACACTATGATCACCGCTCTGTGCGAGCAGTTCAAGATTTATCATCACAATTCATCTCCCTATCGGCCGAAGATGAACGGTGTTGTTGAAGCCGCAAACAAAAATATCAAGAAGATCATTCAAAAGATGACAGTCACTTACAAGGACTGGCATGAGATGTTACCGTTTGCTCTACATGGATACCGTACCACGGCACGAACATCAACTGGGGCAACACCTTTCTCTTTGGTATACGGCATGGAAGTTGTTTTACCTATAGAAGTTTAGATTCCTTCTTTAAGAATCATGAAGGACGCTGGTTTGAACAAAGACGATTGGATTTAGACCTGGCTTGATCAACTTAATTTGATTGACGAAAAACGGCTAACCGCTGTTTTTCATGGTCAGACGTATCAAAAACGGATGATCAAGGCTTTCAACAAGAAAGTCGGGAGACAAGTATATCAAGTTGGGGATCTTGTAATCAAGCGGATTATCTTACCACAAAGTGATCCCAGGGGCAAGTGGACTCCTACTTACGAAGGACCATTTATGATTAAAAACATCATTTTTGGAGGGGCAATAATCCTGACCACCATGGACGGTGACGACCTTCCATACCCTGCGAACACAGACATAGTCAAAAGATACTACGCATAAACGACCCGATAGGTCGAAAACCCGAAAGGGCGACTTGGGCAAAAATGGGCATCCCGGTGAATCGAAAACCCGAAAGGGCAGTTCAGGCAAAAATTAGGGATAAAAAACAAAAAAAATCTGTACACCCGGCAAGTTGAAAACCCGAAAGGGCGACTTGGGCAAAAAAGGGTTTCCCGGTGGATCGAAAACCTGAAAGGGCGGTCCAGGAAAAAGTTAGGGAATCAAAGTGTATGACTATGTCTCGTCGGATCACTTTAAGGATAATCTCTTCGCAGACAAACTCCAAAGCTTCTATCAATCCAATCATCTGCGGACGAAGCAACGAATAGACAAGATATTCAGAGTCGTGAAGGCTATAGCAGAATGGGAACCCCATGGAATTGATACACATAACTATCTTTCTTTGTATAAAATTTCTCTCAGCTTTTGACAACATTCTCTTACTAGGGTGTTTGTCCCCTTTGTACGAATACTTACACAAAGTTAATACAAAGTTACTTCAAAGTACAGAAAGCTGTCTGCCTTTTCTTTCTTTTTTACACTTGTGCTTTATTTGAAAACGTCCAATGATTTATTAAAAGAGCATATGCATTTGAATGAAATCACCACTTACAAATAAAACAAAATGAGGAAGAATAATTACTGATAAGATGGAAGTATAGGAAAGTGTCTTTAGGCTGTTCCAGAAGAGATCCCTTGCAAATGCCTCATTTGTTTCCTAAGCAGGACTAAAACTTTGAAAGGCGTATCCCCAGCGGAGCTAAATTTCAAAGTCCCCATCAGAGTTAAAACTTTAAACTCCCAATCCCCAGTGGAGCAAAAACTTTGAACTACAAACCATCGGTAAGAATGAAACTTTCTTCCCCAAGCAGAGACAAAACCACCAACATGTGAACACCAGTGAAGATCATCCAGTTTCTTCCCTTCTCCCGAAAAGTTGCTTTCAAACCAGACAATTCATCAGAAATTTACTTTTAAACTTTTTCCCAGCGAAGTCGCTAATCAAATCAGCACGTCACTAGGGCCCCCAACAGAGAGGAAAACTTTGAGCCATCAACCCCCAACGAAAATCATTCAGTTTTTCCTTGATATCCTTAACAAAACGGAGTTCCTCCTTCTTGCTTCCCCAGTAAAGTGGCATACAACCTAAGCTACTGAGCATCTTCCAAACAAGAATAAGCTTTTCCTAGGATCCCGAGCTTGCTCTCCAGCAGTATGGTTACTCCCTACAGAATTTCAGATCCCCGACAGAGTTTTCAGATATTCCCCAGCGGAGTTCTCCTCAAACAGCAAAATAGGAATCCCCCCAGTAGATTGGCATACAAACCAAACTCCTGACTTCTCTCGGCAGTATGATTTCTCTCCGCATAGGTTGTCAAAGAGCTAGAAGACACACATACTCCTCAACAGTGATCCTAGGTGTTGTACCCCAAAATTTGCCCTCGTATTTTTCCCCAAGAAATCTCAGCTTCAAGCATTTCCTGACTTCTCAAACTGGCTCAAGAATCGGACAAACAAACTTTTCTTGACAGTCAAGCAAAATTAGGGTTTTTACTGAGTTTCAGAGCTCTGATTTGTTTCATACAGTGGGCCTAGGGTTTGATTGATTGTTGGTCAAGCAAGAGTGATTTGGCATTTAATCGGGAATTAAGTTTTATGGGCATATTCTCAGAAGAATTTGAATTCCACAGCACTTTGCGATTTATTTCGAGATTCGGATTAAAATTCGCGTTATCTTGGTTTAATCAGTAAAAGAGACAGTGGTTTGAATTCAGTACGTTTTGATTGGGCCAGTCAGGTACAAGATGCAGTCTTGGATTCACAGTGTTCATATGTGTGATCAGTCTATCTGGGTTAATTGCTGCCTTGCTTTGGATTTTGGATAAGACAGGTTTATTGGATCAATGTTGTTTTATTTTAGTTATTTATTATTCTAAAATTAAATGATTGAATTTATTTTTCAATTGTTTTAATTCTAAGAATCTTTAAATAAATAAATAAGCAATAAAGAAAATGGAACCAATTAGATAATTTGGATTTTTATTGATATTTGAATTATTTACAAATTGTTGTTTATTACAAATAATAATTTACATTTAATTTAAATATTACATAGAATGAAAAACTATCCTATTTTCTAAATATTCTTCGTGCTTCATTCCGCTCCGGTATTCCATTTTTCTCATCTGCAAAAAGAAATAAGAAAGTCAGAAAGAATTAAAATTAGCAGAGACAGATAAAATTGCTCATCATTAGGGGCCACTGACTGGGATCAGTTGCCCTCTCTGCAAATCACGGGACTTCTCCCGGTTCACAGAGAGGGAAGATTATTTTATTTCATGAATGCAAATGCAAATGCATAGTTTCTAAAAAAGAGTTTGCAAACTGCATAAAATCTCAATGTTCAATTCAAACCATAAAGTCCAAATTCAAACCATAAAATCCAATCCAAACTGTCAGAATGCCAAAAGATATCAAAGAAGTCAAATTGGTACAAGTTGCTATCAAAGCCTACAAACTGTCAAAAGGAGATGCAGGGGGTATTATGCAAGCAAAACAACCTTAACTCATCATTTCCCATAGAACCCCTTCAGAACAGTACAAATAAAAATCATATAAAAATCTTTGCTGTACTGTAGAGAGAAGTAAAGAGAGATAAAGCAAACTCAGTTCAGGTTAGGCATAGGCATCAGCACAGCAGGCAAAAGGAAGAGAGAGGAATGTGTACCAATTTCATCAACTCTGCACAATAACAGTTCACAGCAGACAATGGCAGGAAGAGAAAGATACACAAAATCAGAAAAGAGCCAACTCAGTTCAATAACATAGACAGCAGGCATAGACAGTAGAGGCAGAAAAGATATACAACAAAGAGGCTAATTCAGCATTGTTCAAAAAATTACACAGTATAGCCAATCACTGAAATGGAAAAATGCCATGAAATCTTGTGAAATTGTCCAGCAGACTTGGGTCAAAGGGAAGACCACAACTTTAAAAAAGGGATTGGGCGCCAAGGTAAAAAGAAAAAAGATTATGCAAATCAAATCCAAGCCTAGTTCAGAAGTAGCAGCAAGTGAGAGAAAAGAGAAAGTATACAAACTAAGCACAACTCTGCATAAAAGCAGAAACCAGTTCAGCAGCATAGCAGTTCATAGGATAGAAAAGAGATAATCAAAAAAACTCAGTGCAGAGGAGAAAAGAAGAGATATATACAAGACTGAGCCAGCATAAGCAGGGGTACGATATCCAAACCACTACTACCATAACATACTGAACCAAGCACATACAAGTAAAAGTTTCAAACAACTTGCAACCTTCAACAACACCCCAACCCTCACATACCCAAACCTGTACCAGTATAACCATAACCATAAAAAACTCTCACATACCCAAACCTGTACCAGCATATCATCAACCATATCTAAAACACACAACCTCTAACATACTAGAGCACAACGTGCACCAACATTAGCCATCAAGTTTCACCAGCCATAAACCCAAAAAACTCAGAATACTTTGTCATACTCAACTCAGACCTCAGCCTGCATCACCCTCAAGAACACACAAACGCCATAACCACCTATCTACATCAAAAGGCCTCAACCTTCAAACACTATCTAACCAATGTCATAACCAGAATCACACCAACACCAAGCCTCAGAAGAGGATTCATCACAGGCAACTATTCAAAGGGCAACCCAATCTCAAGGCAATATCTGTTCAAAAATCATTCAAGATAATCAAGGCAGCAATTCACAAGCATCAAGAGAGCCTCAGAAGCAAGCTTCTTCATAGGCAAATCAGAAAAAAGAAACGAAGTGAAACACATCAAGGAAGCATCTCAAAGCACACAAGCAAATCATCACAAGGCAACGAGAGAAAGATAAGCAAATCATCACAAGGCAACGAGAGAAAGAAGCAAGTCAGGGACATAGCAATATTTCAAGGCAACCATTCAGCAAATCATCCCAAAGCATACAAATTCCCAAGGCAACTGGAAGAAAAGATATAGAAGTAACATTCAAAGACAGTCCAAACCAACAAGCCAGCGAAATAGAAGAGGTGAAGAAGTGAATCGTTTCAAGGTTTGTTTTCAGCTAACAATCATCATCAAAAAAACCTGAGCAAAAGGCAAAAGAACGAAAGTACCAGGAAAAGTCAGAAGCGTAGCAAGCGTCTCCCTTCGCCACTAAGCCTCCTCAAGCGTTTCCTCGCCCTCTCCTCCACCTCAAAGGTAGTACATTTCCTTCTTCATCTTCCTCCTCATTATCTTGTTAAAACAAACGCAACAAATATAAAGAACAAAGCACATAAATCAGGACATGCAAGAGTCTAAAACAAAACGCCTAAGTCAATTCGAAACGATGCACTAACCGTCGTTGGAGGACTGTCTAGTCCGTGTGAGAGGAAGAGAGGTGGTAGCGCGGTGGCTCGGGCAAAGAGGCGCAGAAGCTCGCGTAGAAAACGAAGAGGAGCAGAACTCAGTGAACATGGCGCCGTTTCCACACGAACCCTAGCTTTCGTCCCCAATCAAACAACGCGTCAACCCTAATTTTTTGCCTTTGGACCATTGGGCTTAACCCGTTCATACTTCCCTGAAGCCCAACATTAACCTCTTTTCATTTTTTATCAGCAATATTTAATTAATCTATTCTTCTTTTATATATTAATACTAACCCTTTAATATTTCTTTTCTTAAAAAAATACTTCATTTGCTTTACAAAGAAAAAACATCTTAATACTTTCTTTTTATTTACAATTTAATTAAAGCATTTTGTATATACTTAATTAAATTAAAAATCACTAACTAAAATTAAAAAAAAAACATTCTTAATACATATTGGTATATATTATCTTTTCTTTTTATATACATACATAATTAAATTAAAAATACCTCTTTTAATTAAAACATGTTTGTACATATTATACGTAATTAAAATTAAACTTTTTTTTGTTGTTAATATTCTTTTTGTACATAATGATTCAACACATTTTTCTAATATTAAAAACTCACAAACATTTTGACTAAAATATCTTTTAATTAAAACTTAACATTCAAACAAAACACTTCTTTTATTTTGTACATAATTAAACATACAAAAATCAAGATCCATCTAAAAAACATTTATCTAGGTCAAAACCCTAATACGGCTCAATTTCACATTTCGCACCGGTGCATAATTACACATACACAATTCACATACATATACATTTGTCCACTTACACAGATACATTCATATTATTCTATACACATGTTTATCTCACATTTATATTTGATATTTATTTGATTGTGACATTCGATTTGGTTGTAAATTATTGGGTACTATAAATCTCATCCCCTTGTACATTTATACCCCCACTCCTGGATATTATTGTGTAATAGCGTAGATTTACATTCCGCAATTTATAGTTTTCCAATTATACCATGGTTAGACCTAGGGTTTGTATGTACATAAAATCAAAACGCTAGATAACCTAATACAAGACAAACACATGTAATCAATACACAATCACACTTGCACCCTCTAAGGTAATCCCACATGTTGCCTTCCAAATGGACCATGCTTGCACGTCGAATGTCTTTGGCAAAACGAACTCAAAATGATCATAAGTCCCTCAATGATGCTTTCGAAAGTCGCCTATCAAAATGATCAAGTCCCTTCAAAACAAATTGCCAAAGACACTCGGCACCATTGCATTCTTGGTCCATACAATGACCCGCGCCCGTCCCGAACAAGCTTCCTAAATACAAGATTGCCTATCAATTTCAATGGTAGAACAAAATTGTCAAAGGGCTTAAAACACGACAAAAATCTTTTGAGAAAGCTTTAGGGTAGATAAACTCTTAAGTACTTGTCAATCTGCAAAGAAAACACTTGCCTAAATTCAAAACCCACTTCACAAACACTTTTCAAAAATCAAACTTTTCAAACCCTTGAAACATCTTTTTAAAAGATAAAACACCTTTTGTAAAACATTCGAGTAAAGAATTGTTACAAGGTTAGCCTAACGCAAGGCATCTTTTCAAAACATTTTCAAAACAATCCACAAAGCACCATTTCACACAATTGAAAACCAAGGCAAAGTCGATCTAAGCAAGTACCTAAGAGCCCATGGATAACCATGGATGAAAAGGGTGCTAATACCTTCCCTTTTCATAATCTACCCCCCGAACCCACGAAATATCTCAAAAAGGTTTTTGCTGTGCTTTTTAACCTTTCCTTTAGGATAAAATAAAAAGTCGGTGGCGACTCTTGCTAACCGCACAAGTGCGAATACGAATGCAAAACACAAGTCAGTTCTCCCACCGTATCACACTAGGACTTCTCATTTTCAACGATCAAAAGATTCTCAATCACCAACAGCAATCAAGGATTTATTCCCCCGACAGCGGTCAAGATTTTATTATCTCCAGCTATCCAGGATTTATTTTCCTCAGCAAGACAGCTCATCGGCTTACATACGCATACATTACATTCATATATCATAAACATTGATATAACACATATATTGCATCATACATTTCATGCAACATAACTTTGTTTTTCAGCTAATTTTTAGCCTTTCCAAGGATAAGGTTAGCAAGCTTCGATCAAGACTTCTGAAAACAGTTTACGGATTCTCCAAACACGGATGTTAATCTATCGCTTGTTCAGATTCAACTTTTGAAAACAGTTTACGGATGCTTCCCAACATGGATGCTGATCTATTGCTTATTCAACTTCAAGACTTCTGAAAATAGTTTACGGATTCTCCAAACACGGATGTTAATCTATCGCTTGTCCAGATTCAACTTTTGAAAACAGTTTACAGATGCTTCCCAACATGGATGTTGATCTATTGCTTATTCAACTTCAAGACTTCTGAAAACAGTTTACGGATTCTCCAAACACGGATGTTAATCTATCGCTTGTCCAGATTCAACTTTTGAAAACAGTTTACAGATGCTTCCCAACATGGATGCTGATCTATTGCTTATTCAACTTCAAGACTTCTGAAAATAGTTTACGGATTCTCCAAACACGGATGTTAATCTATCGCTTGTTCAAATTCAACTTTTGAAAACTGTTTATGGATGCTTCCCAACATGGATGCTGATCTATTGCTTATTCAACTTCAAGACTTCTGAAAACAGTTTACGGATTCTCCAAACACGGATGTTAATCTATCGCTTGTTCAGATTCAACTTTTGAAAACAGTTTACGGATGCTTCCCAATATGGATGCTGATCTATTGCTTATTCAACTTCAAGACTTCCGAAAATAGTTTACGGATTCTCTAAACACGGATGTTAAACTATCGCTTGTTCAAATTCAACTTTTGAAAACAGTTTACGGATGCTTCCCAACATGGATGCTGATCTATTGCTTATTCAACTTTAGTTTGCTGAAAACAGTTTACAAAAGCTCCAAATGCGGATGCTAATCTATTGCTTATTCAGACCCCGGTTCAGAGATGCTCCAACCATGGATACCTTTCTGATCCTCATCCTTTCACCTATAACATACAGTTCAATAAACATTCCCCGATGGCATCCTTAAGCCCATCCCCGACAAGATTCTGTCGCATCTCAAAATGGCATCTTTAAGCCCATTCTCTCAACCATGCTTTGACGAGTGCAAATTTATGGGCACTCTAGTGTCCAATCATCTTTTACCTTCGAGTCGCGAAAGGCAAACTCGCCAATCTAACTCTTCAGGTTCAAGAAGATTGAACAGGGGCAACTGTTATACCCCAAAATTTGCCCTCCCTTTTTTTTTCACAAGAAATCACAACCCCAGGGTTTTCTCTGATTTTTCAGATTGGCTCAAGAATCGGTCAAACAGACTTTTCTTTATCGGTCAATCCAGAAATAGGGTTTTTCGCTTGCCTTTCTCAGAAAGAACTGAATCCTCAGATATTCAGTTAATTGTTACATTATTGTCATGCTTGTTCAAGATTACTGGTTGTTTCTCAAAGAACCTAAATATCTGGGATAGGAGCTGAGGCTTTGTTTGAAACTTTGAGGCATTGGTTTGATCAGTGGAGTGAAAAGTGTATGGAACACTTGTTTGATTAACTGTACAAAGCATGGTTAATTGGAATGCCAGGCGTATGATGATTAATGCAAGGTTGCGAGACGACAAAGTTTACTGATTATTTATTTCATCTGGATTAAAGTTATTGGGATATATTCCCAGTTATTTTAATTTAAGAGACTTAAATAATTAAATAGACAATACAAGGGAAAGAATGGAATATTTGACAGTAGGAAATTTTTATTTAACAAAGACTTTTTATTTATTTATTTCAAATATTGTTACAAATGTTATTCGAATATTGTAAATTTATAATTTACAATATTTACAATAATATTTTTTACAATAAATGAAAAGAAAATAAATCTAAAAAGCCTAAATCTCTTGAAATCTTTGATCTTCTACTGTTTCTTCCATTATTCAACTGGTACCTACCTGAAAAAAGAAGAAAAGAAAATCAGTACAAGATTATCTTTAAATGAAAAGAGAAAAAAAATCATCATTAAAATTGGCCGTCTAGAATCAGATTGCCTATTTTTCATCACGCTTTACTTTTCTCTACAAATCACAAGAAGATCACTCTTCTCGGTTCACAGAGAGAAAAATAAAATATAAATGCAAGCATGTCAAACTCAATGCAAAAACATGGGTCAAGCACAAAAAGTTCCAAACTGCATTAACCAAACAAACTGAATTACAAAAAGTTCCAAGCTACATTAACCAAGCCAAACTGTATTACAAGTTCAAAGAGGCAAACAGGCGCCAAAACTGTCAGGGTAAGTCAAGCAAAGGAATAAACTCAGCAGCAAGTAAAGTCCTATATTCAGCTACAGTACAAAATCGCCCAAAACAAAGTTACAAGACAGATTTGATAAAAAATGGTAATGCATCATGAAAACAGCAATACAGCAGACAAAAGGCAAGACAACAGGAAGCAATTTGTTTGACAAGTAAAAACTTGTCAAAGATGTTTTTTCATCATTTTCTAGACAGCCCAATTTTTCAGAAATAAAAAGATAAATAAGCAATTAAAAATGCTTATGGAGAGAGAGGAAAGAGAGAACCTAGTGAATAGGTTTTGCAGTTTGCAGTTTTGGCAGGCTGTAAAAAGCAGATAAGAGGAACCAAAGAAAAGATAACAGTCAAAAACACAAGGGAGATAAAAGAGAGATTGCATAACCTCCAAACTAGCAAGCAAAACTCCCAAGCCTTCAAGCCTGTTTTCAAAACCAACGAAAACCTGCAAAACTGCAAGTTTAAGAAACCAAGCTTGCCTCCAACTGAAGCCTGCTTCTAACAATACCAGAAGCAAAGCAAACTAACAGCCAGCCTGCCTAAACTTACCAAAAACCTTCTTTCTCAACACAACAAAAATTACATAGCCCTTCATTACAAAACTGCATCTCAAAATGCAGTAACAAACACAGAAAACCTGTTAGACTGCATAAACCTGCCTTCAAAAGCAAAAACTGCTTCTCAAGCAAAACCTGCTTAAACTACAAAGATTGCAAAACCAGTTAAAAGAACAAATCACACAAGCCTGCCTAAAGCTTACCAAAACTCAACCAAAACACACAAATCTGCCCAAACTGCATCAACCTGTTCTAACAAACACTAAAAAACTGCCTAAACAGCAAGCCTGTCAAAGCAAACCCAAAAAACCTGTAGCCTGCATAACTGCAAGTTATCAAACCTGCAAAACTGCCTCAAACTTACAGCCTGCTACTCAAGCAAATCAAGCCATTCCCACATTTCCAAGCATACAAAAAAAAGGCCACAAATTGTAATAACCCTGTTTGCCCAACAAAAAAAGCAAGACCATAACAGTGGTTTTCACTTTTCACCATCATCAAGTCAAAACATCAGAACATCAATATCAAAAGAAGAACAAGCAACAAGTTCTAGCTTGTGTTCATCAACAATTTGCAAACAACATGAAGAACAACAAATAGCTTTTTCAGAACATACATTCATCATCAAATCATCAAAAGTGAAAACCAAAGAGAGGAAAAGTGTAGAAGGAAAAGAACAAGTTCATCATTGTCAAGCATCATCAGCTCAAAATCAGAATAACAAACAAAGATAAGTCTCAGAAAATCTTCATCATCAACGAAAGTTCAACTCAGAAGTGTTTTCAGAAAACATCATCATTAAACGACTCAAAAAGAAGTTAAAGACACAAAATACCAGCAAGCTGTCATCACAGTCCTCCTCCTCCGGCCACCTGAGAGCACCGCCGTTCCAACCCTCTGTCGCCTTAACAGAACAAAACGCCAAGGTATTTTTCCTCAATTTTCCTACATCTCATATCATAAATATCAAAGATTAAAATTTTGTAAGCAATAACGTCCAAGAAAACCAACATGCGAAACTGTGGAGAAACCCTAAAATGCGTCAAGAACGAAGATGATACCTTTCAAATCACCGCCCTGTGTAGTCATGGAGAGGAGAGGGTGGAGGCAATGCTCTGGAAGCATGGAGCTGGACGGATCATCGCGTGATTGAGAACGAAGAAGACGAGAGAAGGAGGCGCCGCTGTACAAACTGAAAACCCTAATTCCTAACAAAAGTGAATTAACCCTAACAATTTGTTCAAACCCATCAGATGGGCCTTCGCCCAACAAAACCCATAAAGCCCAAATGTTTTCCAACGCCTGCACCCCCTCCCTCTTCTTTAACTTGTTATTTTCTTCATCCCTTTTTTTATTTGGGCCATCCAAAACATTTGTTTTGGCCCCTGATCTTTTCTTTCTTTTAATTTTTTAATAAAAAAAACTAAACTAACAAACACTTTTTATCATTTTATTTTCATCTTTTATAATATAATTTTTTTTCTTTTCTTTTGTTAAAAAATATATATACGTATTAAATAATTTTTCTTAATAATTATTACATTTAATAAACGCACATAAATAATAGAATTCTTTAACTTAAATAATTTTTCTTTTTTTTAAAGCTCATTAACAAAATACAATAATAATACATACTTAATCTTTTTAAGTTATAATTTTTATTTGATCATTTATAAATAAATACATACATCTCATATTTCTCTGATTTTCTTTATCTTATAATTTGTTAATATTTGAATTGCGTCGATTCAATTTGGTTGTAACCCATAATATTTGAGACATTATTCTGATAAGACTCATCCCCATTTGTAAATAATTTGTACCCCCATTCCCGGATACTCTTTTGTAATAGCTTAGGATTTAATTCTCGCACTTTATGCTTTTTAAATATGCCATGATTAGAGATTAGGGTTTGTATGTGAAAATCTAAAATCGATCGCTAGATGACCTAATACAAAGGAAAATGCATGAACATGACAAACACCATTCACACTTGCACCCCTAGGGTAACCTCGCTTGTTGCCTCGGAAAATGCAATCATGTCCCTCGAGTATGAGACACTCTAGAAAATGCCCCTTCGATAAACAAAGATCGTAGTCCCTCGATGACCCTCAATGTTTCCTTCGATAAAACGATCTCGTCCCTTACAAAATTGCTAGAGCGTCTCACAAGTTGCCTTCAATGATTGTATACGATGACCCGCGCCTGTCCTGTTTAACATCCTAACGCAAGGTTATTCACCAAATACAATGGTGAAATAACACTGTTAAAATGGTTAAAAACATAAGAAAGATCTTTGAGTAAAATAGGGTAAACAAACTCTTAGTTACTTGATCAAAAATCTTGCAAAACATCCTTGCCATTTTTCAAAACACACTTCACAACACCACTTCAAAAACAACTTTCAAAAACATTGAATTATCTTTTCAAAAAAGACACACACTGTTGTACCCCAAAATTTTCCCTCCCATTTTCTCAACATTTTCTCATCACAAGACCCTTGAAGATCAAGATCCAGTTAGGGTTTCCTCTGCTCAAGACTTCTCTTTGCACTGTTGACCCAAATTAGGGTTTGTGATTGCACAAAGATATTTTGACCTAAAATGCCTAAGATGACTTTCATGCTTCATGTTGGACTCCCAAGTTTATCCATACCAAGTTTCAAGTCTTGATTCCAAATTTTGCCCAGTCAATTGGACAGTTGACCTAGAAATCAACTATATTGGAAAAAAAGTCAACTGTGGCCAATTGACAGTCAAACCTCATGAAAATTGACCCACATCAACATTATGAACTCACATGGACCATTTGATCAAGTTTGGATCACAATTCCATAAGAAATTTGATCAAATCACCAAAAGGGCAAAATGGTCATTTTTAGGGTTTTGACTGCACAAAGGCAATTTTTGACTGTTTGACCTAGCCAATGGCAAACCAAGCCCACATATGGACTCAAGGACCCCATGGAATTATCTTGACATGCTCAACAAGTTCAAAAGGTCCCAAGTATACAAGATTGAGAGTTGAATTTCCCAGTCAATTGATCAATTTTGACTGTATACTGAAAAGTCAAACTTTGACTTTTTGGTCAAAATCAAGGGTCAAGATTCATTTTTCATCAAAACATGCCAAATCATGAAACTTGTTCACCAAGAAATCAAAAATTGCAAATTAGGGTTTGAAATGAGAATTTTCCATAACTTAGAATTTTTCTAAGTTATGAAAAACCCTAATTTTTTCCCAACTTTACCCCACTTTCTCACCAAGATTCATTTGGATTCAAGCAAAAGTCAAAACATGAAAGTTGTAGCATATTGCATAATCTACAACTTTGATTCACAAAGTTTTCCCAAAAGAAGCTTGTATCTCAAGTTACAATTTTTGGAACAAGGGTACCAAACCATTCTTAACTTAGTGAAATTTTGACCTTTTTAGGCAAGGTTTTTACCTAACTTCAAGACTATTTTTCACATACTTCCACTTGAAATTTCAATTTGCATTTCAAAGATGGATTGTAGTACGCATTCCAAGCTTTCCAAAATGTCCAAAAACTCATCAAACAACCTCATAACTTGAGAGAATCGAATTTTGCAATATGGCAAAAACTTACTTTTGAATTGGCCAATTTCCATGTTCATAACTTATGCATTTTCAAGTCAGCTTGGTTTATGCTACATTACAGGCCTCTAAACCATCCAACACTCAATAATTTAATGCATACTCATTGTGCCAAAGTCTTATTTTGTGTATCCAAGCATTGTATTCAAGATTAGGCCATAAATGGAAAAAGTGAAATAGCCATTTTTGCAAAAGCAAGCTTTATGTCATAATGCAAATCCAAGAAGTACAGATCAAATCTAATTGGCACAAGTTTATGAGTTAATCACACTGATCAAGGAGAGGCTTTGCAGCATGTTTAGGGGTCCTCTACCTGTCTAGAATACAACTTGACCATTGCTTGCTTAAAGTTCAAGAAAGATAGCATAACATGTACCAACTTCCATATCAGTCAACCAAGCCTTAGAGAAAGTTATCAAACACATTCCAAACATTCATCCTAAGCAGAAGCACGACCCTAAGACCTCCAATACCTCCACAAACTCAAAATCACCTTCAAACTGCCCAAACAGAGTAACCTCTGCAGATTGAGTTCCAACTCTCATCCCTTCCATGCTTTCTTGCTAAAAGCTCATTAAACACATTCCCTACCATCAATGCAAGCTAACCAAAACCTAAAACACGACCTGTAACTCCTCTAACCAGTTCCACCATTTTCATTTTCTTGTTTTGCAGTTGAAGTTCTCTAGCACGATTCAAGAAGTTTCAAGACAAAGTAAAGTTTGGAATAGCATCCCTGGACCTCAAGGAAGCTATACCAATCATCACCTTGCACTGAAAGCTTCTCCATTGCCAGATACAACTTCAACTGAACAGGTAAGTTCATGAACTCGTATCTCTCTTATTAGGCATGGTTAGCTTTAGGTTTGTGAAGAGAAAATGTCACATTCATAGCCCTGAACATGCCCATGTAATTAGATTTCATTTTTATTATGTGTGCTGCAAGAATTTAAGGTCTGAACATTGATGAAAAACTAGGTCAGGAATTGGGGGAGAAGAAATTCTCCCTCATCTTAGAGAGTTAAGTTAAGTTATTTATATCCCTGGATTCGTCTTCTCATGCTCTACATTTTCCATGTTGAAAGTTTTGCTTGAAAGTCCAGGAATTGGGAGATAGGAAACGCGTGCTTGCTTGAACAAGTTTGTTCTGAGGTTGAAGATGACTGGTTCTGGGCTGGGCCTGGAATGTTTTTCTTATTTGCACCATACATTTGCTTCTGAACCTCCTGAGCCCATTTTGTTTATTTTTAATGTTTTTTGACTTTTCTTTTTTTGGTTTGACTTATTTATTTTTCCTCATAATATAAAAAATATAAAAATAATTTTTTACACCATTTTTGAATTTATTAGGTATTTGTTTGTTTAGTTTAGTTTTATACACAAATAAATAAATATATACATTTTATTAAAGAATACTAAGAAATATGCAAAAACACTTTTATTTTCATTTTTATTTTTGTTTTACCTTCTGAAAATATTTTATATAAAAAATACTTTTTTTTATTTAATATTAAATATTATTAATTTGTATATATAATACATATTTAGTAAATAACACACACACACACACACATATATATATATATATATATATATATATATATATATATATATATATATATATATATATATATATATATATATATATATATATATATATATATATATATATATATATATATATATATATATATATATATATATATATATATATATATATATATATATTTATTAATATATTTAGGGTTAAAATGCAAAATACATACACTTTTTATTTTTATTAATATTTAAATATAAAATCACCTTTTCACAAATATACTCCATTTTATTTCATTTTTGTATACAATAAATAAATACTTGTACATAATAAATAAATAATGCATTTTATTTAATAGAATTAGGGTTTAACCCTAAACATGAAAAAACTCCCAAAAATAATACTTTTCTTTTTGTTTATTTTGACACATAAAAATACCTTTCTTCATATATACAAAAACCATTTTTTTGCATCTTGCATATTTATTCTTATTTTATTTAATTTGTGCAATAAATATCTTGTAAATAATTCAATATTGATGTAATAGTTAGGTTTAAATTCCTTGTCAAAATCCCCATTTGAACATTTGTACCCCCTTCCCATATATGGTGTTGTAATAGCTTAGTAAATTTATTTTTCGCACTTTATTGCTTTCTAATTATACCATGTTAGAATTAGGGTTTATATGCGAAAAAACAATGAAAATAGTTTGACCTAATTTCAAGATAAACAAGCATGAAAATGGACACACAAATCACACTTGCACCCCCTAGGGTATTCTACTTGTTGCCTTTCAAAATTGGGCCATATTGCATGTTAGGTCTCTTTGGGCAAAACAAACACAAATCAAATGATCATAGTCCCTCGATGACGCTTTCAAAATGTTGCCTAAACAAATGATCAAGTCCCTTAAAGAAAATTGCCCAAAGATACTTGGCACCATTGCAATTATGGTCTAAACGATGACCCGCGCCCGTCCCTTTCACATCCTAACATGAGATTGTCCACCAAATACAATGGTGGAACAAACTTGTTAAAAGGGTTAAAACATAGCAATAAACCTTGAGAAATTTAGGAGTAGATAACCTCTTAGTTACTTGAATCAAACTTGCAAAAAACAAAACACTTGCCTATTTTCTAAAACTACATCTCACAACACTTTCAAAACAACTTTCAAAAACAAATGAAAACCTTTTTTTAAAGACATACATCTTTGTATACATCCTAACATGGATCATTACAAAGGTTGCCACCACATTGGCTTCTTTTCAAAACAATTTTCAAACCCACACACACAAAGCACCATTTCAAACAAGTGAAAACAAAAGGCAAGTGATCTAAGCAAGTAACTAAGAGCCCATGGAAAACCATGGATAGAAAGGGTGCTACTACCTTCCCTTTCTATAATCTACTCCCCGAACCCAAGAAAACATCTCAAAGGTTTTTGCTGTGCTTTTTAAACCTTTCCTTAGGATAAAATAAAAAGTCAGTGGCGACTCTTGCTCAACCGAAACATTTGCGAAAACAAACGCAAAACCACAGTCAGTTCTCCCACCGTATCACACACACCTTTGTATATATTCAAACAAGAATCATTACAAAGGTTGTCTAGACAAGGCATCTTTTTCAAAACTTTTTCAAAACCACACATAAAGTACCATTTCAAACAATTGAAAAGCAAAGGCAAGTGATCTAAAACAAGTAACTAAGAGCCCATGGATAACCATGGATGAAAAGGGTGCTAGCACCTTCTCTTTTCATAATCTACCCCCCGAACCCAAGAAAACATCTCAAAGGTCTTTCCTATGCTTTTTGACCTTTCCTTTGGATAAAATAAAAAAGTCGGTGGTGACTCTTGCTAAACCGAACAAGTGCGAAAACAAACACAAAACACTCAAGTCAGTTCTCCCACCGTATCACAATCAGCCTCCATTTTCTATGGGGACTGCCTACGCCTATGTTATACTATTGCCCTAACAGCTGGATCAATGGCAAGTTGGTGATAGGCAACTTCGGGGTCGAGGCAGGGCATCTCTGCAGCACTCTATGCGAACAGGTCTGTATTCTCCCTTAAGCAAGCCTTGATCTGCTTCCTCTCTAGGTCGGGGAGTCTGGTGCCGATCTTTACCCCTTTGTTCGGATCTTCACCGAGAGGAACGAGCTCAAAGTCTCCATCTCGAATTGGTTAGAGGAGTCCCTGCTCGCCGTTGGGTGCTTCATCTTGGTCGAAGCGGGTGTCCAATGAGATTGAGTCGACCTTTGGAGAAGCCCTCTGTTCTTATGTCTTGACGGGCAATTTCTCTGGTTATTGTGGCTCTGATCATGTTGTAGCATCTCTCTTGGCAGGTCGTGCTCCAGTGTCGACTGTGCTTTTTCCCTTGGCCTCCGCGTTGAAGCATCTTAAGGAACCTGCTAGGTCGCCCTGAATGGTGGCAACGCGACCCCTCTTTGTGTAGAACTTCATCTTCAGATGGACGATGGAGGGTATAGCGGTCAACTCTACCAGCGTCGGTCTCCCTAAGATGCAATTATAGAGAGACGGGCAGTCGATAACCAGGAAGTGCACCTTGACTTTCCTGGTGGAGGTATCCTCGCTGAAGGTGACCATGAGCTCCACGTACCCCCAAGTCTTAGAGATCGATTCGTTGAAGCCCTGCAGGTCGGACCCCACGTATGGTGAGAGGTGGGAGTCGTCGAGCTACAGTGTTCAGAAGAGTTAGTTGTACATCACGTCGATAGAACTCCCTTCGTCGACCAAAACACAATAAACGTCAAAGTTAGCCATTCTCGCCCTAACCAGAAGAGGGATAACTGAGTTTGGGGCCCCTCCGGGCAATTCTTCGAGGTAGAAGATAATTGGATTCGATCTACCTTTAACCCTCTCGAAAGTCACCGTTTGCGGCAGGCCGCGTCGACCAGCTAATCCAACTTCCTCTTCATAGAGTTTATGGTTATATCGTTGAATCCCCCACCATTTGTGACCATGGAGGAAGGGAACCTTTCCCATCTACTGTGCATGGTCAGAAGTTCTTCGATATCTTCGGGGACATAGAAGTCCTCCAGTCTTGTAACAGAGAATGTCGTCTGGATGGGGACCGTCTCGTCTGATGGTCGGGCATCCTCTTCAAACTCCCTCGTGTCACGGGCATCTCGATGAAGGGTGTCGCTGTGCCGATATTTCCCGAGTATCCCCCCTTTGATGAGGGTCTCAATAGAATCCTTAAGATGGACACAGTCCTCGGTCAGGTGTCCATGACTTTGATGATATTGGCAGTATTTGCTTTGTTCAGCCCCGGGCTTGGCTGGAGCAGGGCGAAGACGCTTGACGCCCCCATCCTTGAAGTCAGTGTTCACGCACTCCGCCAAAATGCGCTCGTGGGAAGCTGTCAGCGGAGTGTACTCGGTAAACTGCCCCGATGGTCCTCTTTGCTCGCGAGGATATCGAGGTTTATCATCCCTCCTCTTCTCATTAGTTTGTTGAGGAGGGCCGCAGTCTTGTTGTCGTGGATTACTGGTTGATCCACGATTCCTGGGATCCCAGGCTCTGTTGGCCGCTTCCCTCTCCTCATAGTCCATGTAGGGTCTGGCTTTCTCGAGGAGGGCATCGAATGTCCGCGGGGGTTTGATGCCAACGGATTTTCTGAACTCTGTGCCCAGGAGGAGTCCCCTCTTGAGAAGGTATCTCTTCATATGATCGGTGCAGGGGACCTAGATGGCCTCCCAGTTGAACCGATAAATAAATTCCCTGAGGGTCTCGTCGTGTCTCTGGACGATAGCCTCGAGAGCTGCTTCAGTCTTTGGATGTCGACATGAAGCAGTAAACAAACTGATGAACTGGTTCTTTAAATTTCTCCAGGAGGTGATTAACCCTAGAGAGAGACGCTTATATCAATCCATCGCAGCTTTCCTCAAAGTCATAGGGAACAACCGGTATTTGATTATCCCCCGATATTATGATAATTCAACATTGTCTCGAACCCGTCTATATGGTCGACTAGGTCAGCAATGTCGTCGTACTCCTTCAGATGGGGAAGCTTCTCCATGCCCGGGGGGATGGGTGCCTCCTTAATAGCTTGTGACAAGGGACCGCAGGGGTCGTCTTCGTCACTCCTGTCTGGCGAGCGAGAAGGAGATATGTTATAGTGGTGGTTATGATAGTGGCCCCGGTCGCGTGGAGTGTTCCTCGGGTGGTGTGGTTGTTTGTTATTTCCCTTGTTCCTGTTTTCAGGGGGTCTTTGCTCTTGATGCGAGGGGATGTGATCGCGTCTCCCCGTATCCATGGGCTGGTCTCTCTCCAACACGCGGAGTCACCCGATTGGTCGGAGAGAGGGGCTTCGAGAGGCGTCTCGTCCGCGTCTCCACGGGGGAGATTGGGGACGTTGCTCAATCTGGCAAGGAGGAGGGGAATGAGGCTTCCTGTGTCTTTTGGGGACTCTCTGAGCATCCTCGAGCGTCCTCAATCTCTCTCCTTGAGAGAAGATAAGATAGTTCGTTTGGTTTATCGCCGCGAACAATGCCTTGGTCGTGGCATCTGCTCCGGCGGGAACGGAGACCTCCTGGAACTGGTTGGGTTGGTAGTTCTGAGGAGGTGGCTGATCGTCTTCAAGTCATCGGGACAGTGATGACGATGAGGCGGTCAGCCCATCTTTGTACTCTAATAGGCCGAATATGCCAGTGTATCCAGAATTGATGTCGTTACCGATATTGAGACCAATGGGAGCAACGTTATGGCCAATAAGACCAGTGTTGTTAACGCTGGCGTTATTGTCGGCGACATTATTATTGGCGTCGGCGAGATGAACATTCATGTTATTTTCTACTGTTTGATCAGCCATGACAGTCAGATGAGTGCAATTAGCTTTAGTCTTGTTTGAATGGAAGACAGGGAAGTAAATTTCCCACAGACAGCGCCACTGATCGTACCTGACCAGAATGGACCATCATATCTAGCTCGAGCAGAAGTTGAGAGTGAGGTGGGGGGTACCTGCAACACACTCTGATGCCAAAGTAAGTTCCGGAATGAGAAAGCAAGTATGTGAGTAAGAAATGTTCAATATCTGACCCTCTCGTAAGAGAGGGTATTTATAGCCCCCAGCACTGGGCCAAGGTCTCCTCATTGGGCTGGTCAAGCAGGCCCAACATGGAGACTGCCAGGTCCTACGTGAGTAGTGGGGACCCGCACATGATCTCCTACCTAGATGACTTCCTCGACAAGATCAGGAGGATATGGAAGCGGTCTTTCTAAGGCCACAAAGACTCCATGATACTCGAAGGCATTGGTCATATGGTGGGAGAACTGACTTGGGTGTTTTGCGTTTGTGTTTGCAAATGTTGCGGTTTAGCAAGAGTCGCCACCAACTTTTCTTTTATCCAAAAGGAAAGGTGAAAAAGCACAGGAAAGACCTTTAGAGATGTTTTCTTGAGTTCAGGGGGCAGATTATGAAAAGGGAAGGTATTAGCACCCTTTTCATCCATGGTTTTCCATGGGCTCTTAGTTGCTTGCTAGATCACTTGCTTTTGTTTGAATGTGCTTATGGTGAGGGTTTTGAAAGTATTTTGAAAATGTGACTTTGTAATGATTCTCGTCTCTATAAGAATGCGTACAAAGTGTTGTTTTGAAAATAGTTCAAAGAGGTGTTTATCAAATGTGTTTTTTGAAAGTGATTTTGAAAAGGGTTTCCTTTGTAATGGCTCTCGTTTCTATAAGAACGCGTACAAAGTGTTGTCTTTCAAAAATGTTTCAAAGTGAGAGTGTTGGTGTATAGAATGTTTTTGTTGTGAGCAAGCGAGAAACTAGGAGAAAATCTACCTACTCAAAAGGTCTTAGATGTTCTTTTCCTCCTCCTTTATATGTTGCTATCTTACCATTGAGTTGGTAAGAAGCCCCATCATTGGATGTGAAGGGACGGACGTTGGGACGTTTATATAGTCATAGAAGGCAACTCATGGAACGTTTTAGCAATGTCGTTTTAGGGACTAGATCGTTTACCGAAGGCAACATCAAGGGTCATCGAGGGACTACGATCTTTTATCGAGAGTCTTTGCTAAAACGCCCATGTTCGAGGGACATGACTATTTTTCCGATAGGCAACAAAGTGAGATTACCCTAAGGGTGCATGTGTGCAAAGTGTGTTTGATTGCATGCATTTTAGTCTTGATTAGGATGATCTATTTGTAAATTTCATGTCTTGCCATACACACCCTAATTACTAGCATTTACATTTGAAAGCGATAAATTGTAGAAATGTAAAGTCCTACGCTATTACAATATTTTCGGGATGGGGGTACATATTTACAAATGGGGGTTGCAAATAAAATTAAATCCTAAGTTACTATTACAACCATATTGAAATGTACAATATAAGAAAGAAAAAGGACTTGTTAAGAAAATTGTTTTTTATCTTAATGAAAAAGAAATAAATTAATAAAAGAAAAATATTTTTATGTCTTTTTATGTTAATATTAAAAATGATGAAAAGGAAAATAAATCAAAGACAGAAACAGTGTGCTGCTGCAAGAAAAACAACAAGGATCAGAAGTTCTGAAGCCAGGCGCGTGATGACTCAAAGGAAACTCAGTGGAATCAAAAGTCCTGGATTGGTACACTCTGAGGTCCTGCAAGACACGTTAGAGGGAAAACACAGAAGTTCTGGATTGCTATGTGCTGAACTTCTGAATGTTAGAACAATGAGAAAATCTTAGAAGTTCTGTATATTAAAATAGTGAAGAGAACTCAGAGGTTCAGTTTGTGCTAAGACAGTGAGTGAACATCAGAAGTTCAGTGTGTTATCAGCGTATAAAAATCAGAAGTTCTAAGTGTTAAAATAGTGAGTAAACAATCAATAGTTCAGCGTGTATTAATAGTGAGGAGAACTCAAAAGTTTAGTGTGTTTAAACAGTGAGGAGAACATCAGAAGTTTTGTGTTGTGCTAAAACTGTGAGTGAACATCAGAAGTTCAGTGTGCATTAACAGTGAGGAGAACTCAGAAGTTCTGTGTTGTGCTAAAGCTGTGAGTTAACATCAGAAGTTCTATGCCATTTATTCAGTTCTTATTAAACAGCAAATCAGAAGGATAACAGCACAACAGTTTATAAAAGTTCTAATCCTAAATCTGAGTCTAGCCCTAATCAAGAAGCTCTGATCCATAGTTTTTCTACTTATGCAATGATGTGGACAACACTAATTGTGATATTTACATATTAATGATGTTCTGAATGAAAAGATGCAAAGTCAGAAAGACTCACCTTGAATCTGGAGTATGGGCTTGGAGCTTTGAGTTGTTGCCTTCAAATGTTCTGGTGTCAGCGAGAGTGACGGAAGAGTAGTTGTGTTCTTTGATTCAAAGGGGAGGAATAAAATGTTTTGTTTTGGATTTGCAAAGGTTTTCTATATTTGGGAAATCAGGATTTTTTATGAAGGTTTCACAACTTCTTTTTCTCTCTTTTGGCCAATCTCTCTCCAAAATCCAGCCCTTTGAAAGTGTGATAGAGCAACTTATTTATAGGTGGATTTGTTGTGATTTTTTCGGGGGGAAAACAAATGGGATTTGAACCTTTTTGCATCCTGTTCCCTTGCCTTTTGATCACAGTCTTCGTATGCTAGTTTGGTGCAATTATGGGATACAGGCGTAGGCTGAATTAGTTGTTGGTTATAGGTCTGCAGCGGGTTGTATAAACAAGGTTTTGGGATTTGGTCAAGTTCTGACCAAAGCGTTGAGTATAGCCTTCATATGCTAAAGCGCTGCCTTGTTCTTGAAGCAAGCATGGTGGTTGGCAGCTTTTAGCCATGCTTAAGCTAGATTTGTCAGCATGAATTAAGGAAAAGCAAAAGCAACACATGGGCCTAGCACACTTTTGCACCAAAGTTTGCTATCCCAAGATAATAGAGGTACGCGTGGGGGAAATCCCTTGGATAAAGACTCAAAAGTGGTTGTGAGCATTAAATGATGATGAGATTGATCAACCCAGAAATCCTGCAACATGATATTCTGCATCATTGCTTAGTTCTGGATCAGAAGTTCAGCTTCAACGTAACATCCAACCTCTGATCTTTGTATCTCCTTGCTCCAGCATGTTTTGAAGGAGCTCTCAGACTTTCTAGGAAGCTTGCAACATGCTTCTTAACCTTCTTTGAATTACCCTGGCAAACTCTGACTGAACCTTTGTGAAAACTTGCCCAGAAGTTCTGACCAAACTCTGTCTTGAAAGTGTCCAGAATTTACTGAGTGTTTCAGTTTCAAGGACGTGTCTTTAAGAAGTTATAACTTGAAATCCCAGCATTTCTAGGAGAAGTTCTGTTCTGCAATGTTTTAGATATTGTTGAAATCTATAACTATTGAATCAGAAGTTCTTCCAGAATCAGCTTGCATCATGGTGAACATCTGGCCAGAAGTTCTGAGCTTGTCATATTTTCTTAAACACTTAGAAAAAGTTCTAAGTATTTAGAATTTTGACTTCTCCAAAGTAGTTTTGACTTTTGAATTTCTTGATGAAACAAACTTCATATTTCAACATGTCTTGATGAAATTTGATTCTTGAAATTTGATTTTGATCCCAAAGTCAAAGTTTGACTTTTTAGTGTGCAAATGACCATTTTGCCCTTGTGAGTGAGAAGGAACCTGTGTAGGGTTGCTTCATGATGAGTCCGTGTAAAACTTCATCTTGGAAAGAGAAGGAACCTGTGTAGGGTTTCCTGATGATGAGTCTGTGTAAAACTGCATCTTGGAGATAGGAGGAACCTGTGTAGGGTTGCCTGATGATGAGTTCGTGTAAAACTTCATCTTGGAAAGAGAAGGAACCTGTGTAGGATTGCCTGATGATGAGTCTGTGTAATACTTCATATGGAAAGGAGGAACCTGTGTAGGGTTTCCTGATGATGAGTCCGTGTAAAACTTCATCTTGGAAAGAGAAGGAACCTGTGTAGGGTTGCCTGATGATGAGTCCGTGTAAAACTACATCTTGGAAAGAAGGAACCTGTGTAGGGTTTCCTGATGATGAGTCTGTGTAAAACTTCATCTTGGAAAGAGAAGGAACCTGTGTAGGGTTGCCTGATGATGAGTCCGTGTAAAACTGCATCTTGGAAAGAGAAGGAACCCGTGTAGGGTTGCTTCAGCTAGTCGAGTAGATAGTTGTCCTGTTTGGTTTCAGGTATTAATCTCTGGCCTGAGAAAGAAAGATAGTTTTACTAGCTTGTTACAAGTGTTAATCTTCAATATCTTCATGTAGATAGTTTTCCTGGCTTGTTACAGGTATTAATCTATAATCATTCGTCCACAAATAGTTTTCTTGGCTTATTACAGGTATTAATTTGGAACTTGAAAAGGTTGGTCGATGAGATAGTTGTCTTGTCTGATTTCAGGTATTAATCTCTGACCTGAGAAAGAAAGATAGTTTTCCTGGCTTGTTACATGTGTTAATCTTCAATCTCTTCATGTAGATAGTTTTCCTGGCTTGTTACAGGTATTAATCTACAATCATTCGTCCACAAATAGTTTTCTTGGCTTATTACATGTATTAATTTGGAACTTGAAAATGTTGATGGTAGCCATCTGTTGATTGGCCTTTTCCTGAAAAAGGTAAAACGTTAGCTTTATGCAATGTCATGATGTATGAAATGCATGATGTCATGATGTTCTAAAAAATAAATGAGATTGTGTCGTATGCACTTATCATGTATGTAAATAGGATGTATAAAATGTGAAATGTTTATTGAAGTGTATCTTTGTCTGGGAAAATAAATCCTTGACAAATATCGGGGAGTCATTAAATCCTGGACTACTATTGAAGAGTTGGTGTGTCTTCAAACTTTGCTTAGAATATTTCCACTGGGGATTCCTGTTTTGTTGTTTGAGGAGAACTCTGTTGTGGAATATTGAAAACTTTATTGGCGAGTGTTGATTCCTGCTTGGGAAAAGAGTTCTGGAGTCTCGGTTGTCCGTTGCTCTACTGGGGTCGAAGTTGAACTGATATCTGGTCGGGCCCAAGTTTCACAGTAACTTGCTGGGGATTGTAGAGTAGTCTATTGGGGTCGAAGTTGAACTGATATCTGGTCGGGTCCAGTTTTTACAGTAACTCGCTGGGGATTGTAGAGTAATCTACTGGGGAAAGGGAGTTGTGGTCCTTTGATTTGTAGTAGTTGGAAAGGTAAACTCAAACTGGGGAATCTGTAGTTTGTTGGGAAAATAAACCCTGTTGCTGGTCTGCTAGAGAGGTGACGACTCCGCTGGGGAAAGTCCTCGAGGACTTTTGAGGTTGTCTCAGCTGGGGCAAGGTTTTCAGAGATTAAACTCTTGCTGGGGAATCATCCTATGAGAAGAATTTTGGGGAGATTTGTCGCTGCCCCTAGTAGCAAATGTTTGTGGTACTACCAGGAATTGTTTGATTGTAAGTAAACCTTTACTGAGATTGGCGTTCAATGCCCTAAGTGATGGAGATGGAGACTTGCCCCTGCAATTTGAGAGATTTCTTGTAATCTTGACTGGACTTCCCCAGGTGTGCTGGATAGTGACATGTCATATCCCCTTGTTGATAGGAGATTTTTCAATAGGAGTGTCATCCTACTTGAATTGATTTTGTTCACTGAGAGAGCTTTTGTTCATCAGATATTCGTTGTGTGAATTTCTCCGCTGTCAAGCAAATAGCCATATGCAAACAGTGATATTCAAGTAATGCAAAGTTTATGTTTGTCTTGAAATATTTGAAAATGCGTTTTAGCGAGTAAATAAATTTTGTAAGAAAAATTCAACTCAGGATTTAGAGTAAAGCTCTACAGGAGTTAGGATACCTTTTGTAACAGTATGCTTTCGAACTAACCCATGCTTCAATTAGGATTTTGAAGGGTTTTAGCGTGGCTTGGTTCACGGTTTTAAGAAACAAAGGATAAAGGCTCAAAGTGTATTTGTACCCACCCGCTCTTCGTGACGTTCTTCAGTCCTAAGCTCAGTTAGTTGTGCGTTTGAACTCCAATTGAGTCTGGAGTGACATTTCGGTGATGGTTCAGACACGTTAAATTTGTCGGAAGGTAGTTGTTGTACCCCAAAATTTGCCCTCCCATATTCTTCAAGGTTTGTCAAGAATCATCTTCAAATGGTTCAAGATTTCTCAAGGGTTGCACAGTCCAAATGCCTCCTAAGCCAGTCAAAATTAGGGTTTTGATTCCTTCAAGGAATCTGAGGTTTTCAATGGCTCAAACAAGTCTCATATGCCTACATATATTCTCAAGCACCTACATGCCAAGTTTCAAGACTCACAGTGCCAAATACCACAGTCAAAAGCCTCATTTGATCCACAGTCAACTGCAGGGGTAAAATGGTCATTTCACAGTCAAAAGTCAGAATTTTTGGTCAACATCTTATTTCGACCTCACAATCATCATTTGATCAAGTCTTGATCATGATTCCACAAGAATGGCTCAAAAATCATCAAGATGCAAAAAGTTACTATTTTTGGACAGTAGAAAAGTCAACTGTATCTTGACCAAGGCATAACTTTTTCATGATTCATCAGAAAAATCCCATCCAATGCTCATTTTGAAGGGGATGACATTTCCTACAATCCATATTCACATTCCAAGTCCAAGAAATTCTCTCACAAAAAGTTATCAATTTCTACATTATAGGTCAATTTCAAAAGTCAACAAAAATGCACTTTAAGTCAAAGACCATAACTTGAGATTGGTAAATCCAAATGACATGGTACCAAAGGCATTGGTTAGAGGACTTCAATACCTTTCCAAAATGTCCAAGAACATGTTCATATGATCAAAATTGAGTAAGATATGCATTGGAGAAGTTGGGAAATTTTTGTGAATTTGCAAAAGTCAACTTTGCTCAAAACACTTTGTTTTTGCTAATGGGCCTCAAATTTCTTCTTGAAACCTTATCCATGGCCTATGCACGACCCATCAAGCTTAATTGAATTATTTTTTTATTTTTATTTAATTAATTGGATTTTTAATCAATTTTAATTCATTTAATTAATTTAAATTGTAGGAAATATAAAGATATGGTGTTGTACCCCAAAATTTGCCCTCCCATTTTCTCAACATTTTCTCATCACAAGACCTTTGAAGATCAAGATTCAGTTAGGGTTTCCTCTGCTCAAGACTTCTCCTTGCACTGTTAACCCAAATTAGGGTTTGTGGTTGAACAAAGATATTTTGACCTAAAATGCCTAAGATGACTTTCATGCTTCATGTTGGACTCCCAAGTTTATCCATACCAAGTTTCAAGTCTTGATTCCAAGTTTTGCCCAGTCAATTGGACAGATGACCTAAGAAATCAGCTGTATTAGGGAAAAAGTCAACTGTGGACAATTGACAGTCAAATCTCATGAAAATTGACCCACATCAACATTATGAACTCATATGGACCATTTGATCAAGTTTGGATCACAATTCCACAAGAAATTTGATCAGATCACCAAAAGGGCAAAATGGTCATTTTTAGGGTTTTGACTGCACAAGGGTAATTTTTGACTGCTTGACCTAGCCAATGGCAAACCAAGCTCACATATGGACTCAAGGACCCCATGGAATTATTTTGACATGCTCAACAAACTCAAAAGATCCCAAGTACACAAGATTGACAGTTGAATTTCCCAGTCAATTGATCAATTTTGGTTGTATACTGAAAAGTCAAACTTTGACTTTTTGGTCAAAATCAAGAGTCAAGATTCATTTTTCATCCAAACATGCCAAATCATGAAACTTGTTCACCAAGAAACCAAGAAATGCAAATTAGGGTTTGAAATGGAATTTTTCATAACTTAGAATTTTTCTAAGTTATGGAAAACCCTAATTTTATTCCCAACTTTGCCCCACTTTTTCACCAAGATTCATTTGGATTCAAACAAAAGTCAAAACATGAAAGTTGTAGCTTGTTGCATAATCTACAACTTTGATTCACAAAGTTTCCAAAAATGAGGCTTGTATCTCAAGTTATAAATTTTTGAATAGGGGCACTAAACCATTCATAACTTAGTGAAAATTTGACCTTTTTGACAAGGTTTTCTACCTAACTTCCAGGCCATTTTCCATACACTTCCACTTGGAATTTCAATTTGCATTTCAAAGATGGATTGTAGTACACATTCCAAGCTTTCCAAAATGTCCAAGAACTTCTCAAACAACCTCATGGTTAGGGAGAATCGAATTTTGCAAAATGGGCAAAAGTCACTTTGATTCATGGCCATGTACATGTTCATACACTTTGCAATTTTTCAAATCAGCATGGGCAAGCTAGTTACAGGCCTCTAATCCTTTTCTTACTCAATAATTAAATGCCAATCCATTGTGTTTTAGCTTTGTTTTGTTCATATAGTCATTACACAAGGAATTAAGCCTTAATTGGAAAAAGTGATTTATCCATTTTTGCAAAGTAGAACTTTATGTCAAGTTTGAAAATCAAGAGGTACAATGCATATCTTTGGACACAAGATTCATGGACATAACACACTGATCAAGACTAAAAGATGCAGCACATTTTGAGGGGCATGTACAAGCCTAGAAAAAGTTGGCATTTTCTTGCTTCACATAGAAGAAACATGGCATAACTTGTACCAACTTACAAACCAGCTTACAAACACTTAGACAAACTGATCAAACACATTCCACACATCTAAACCAAGCTAAAGCACGAGCCTTTTACCTCCAATCCATCCCAAAACTCAGAATCACCTTGAAACTGCCCAAACAGAGCAACCTCTGCAGATTGAGTTCCAACTCTCAATCCTTTCAAGCATTCTTGCCCAAACCAGTTCACATACCTTCCTTACCATCTATGCAAACTATCCAAAAGTTAAAGCACGATCTGTAACACCTCCAAGCCACTTCACCATTTTTATTTTTCTGTTTTGCAGTTGAAGTTCTCTAACACGATTCAGGGAGTTTCAAGACAAAGTAGAACTTGGAATAGCATCCTTACACTTCAAGGAAGCTATACAAATCATCATCTTGCTCTGAAAACTCTTCCATTGCAAAGCACGATTCCAACTGAACAGGTATCTTCATGAAGTTCTATCTCTCAGTATAGGCATTGTTAGCTTTAGGTTTGTGAAGGAAACATGTCACAATCATAGCCCTGAACATGCCCATATGATTAGATTTCATTTATATTATGTATGCTTAGAGAATTTTGGTTCTGAACATTGATAAAAAACTAGGGCAGAAATTGGGGGAGAAGAAATTCTCCCTCATCTTAGAGAGTTAAGTCAAGTTCTTTATATCCCTGAATTCGTCTCTTAATGCTCTACACTTTTCATGTTATGAGTTTTGCTTGAAAGTCCAGGAATTGGAAGATAGAAAACGCGTGTTCATTGTTGTTCATACAGTCTGGAGGTTGAAGAAGGAGTTTTCTGGGCTGGGCCTGTTTGGTTATTTCTGTTTGCACCACTTTTCTTGTTTTACACCCCCTGAGCCCATTTCATTTATTTTTAATGATTTCTGACTTTTTCTTTTTTTCATTGATTCATTTATTTTTTTCTCATGTTATTAAAAATATAAAAATCTTTTTTCTCACCATTTTTTAATTTATTAAGTATTTATGTGATTTTCTTTTGATTAATACATAAATAAATGAATATATATACATTTCATTAAAATATTGAGAAATATGTAAAAATACTTTTATTTTCATTTTTTATTTTATTTTACCCTCTGAAAATATTTTACATAAAAAATACTTTTTTACAAATATTAAAAATCATTATTATTTGTATAAATAACACATATTTAAAATAATACATATATATACATATATTTATTAATATATTTAGGGTAAATACAAAATATATACACTTTTTTTTTATTATTATTAATATTTAATATGAAAATATATTTTTGACAAATACTTCACTTTATTTTATTTTTGTACATAATAAATAAATACTTGTATTAAATTAAATAATAACACCATTTTATTTAATAGAATTAGGGTTTTGCCCAAAATATGAAAAACTCCAAAATAATACCTTTTTATTTCCTTTTTATTCTTACATAAATAATTCTTTTTTTCATACATATAAAAAATTCTTTTTTGCATTCTTGCATATTTGTCTTATTTTATTTAATCTATGCAAATTATTTGTCTTGTAAATATTCAATATTGATGTAATAGTTTTAGGTTTAAATTCCTTGTCAAAATCCCCATTTGAACATTTGTACCCCCCTTCCCATATTTGGTTTTGTAATAGCTTAGTAAGTTTATTTTCGCACTTTATTGCTTTCTAATTATACCATGTTAGAATTAGGGTTTGTATGCGAAAAAACGACAAAATAGTTATGACCTAATCTCAAGACAAATAAGCATGAAAATGAACACACAAATCACACTTGCACCCCCTAGGGTACTCCACTTGTTGCCTTTCAAAATTGGGCCATATTGCATGTTAAGTCTCTTTGGGCAAAACAAACAAACCAAATGATCATAGTCCCTCGATAACATTTTCAAAATACTTCCAAAACAAATGATCAAGTCCCTTAAAGAAAATGCCCAAAGATACTTGGCACCATTGCAATTATGGTCTAAACGATGACCCGTGCCCGTCCCTTTCACATCCTAACATAAGATTGTCCACCAAATGCAATGGTGGAACAAAATTGTTAAAAGGGGTTAAAACATAACAAAAACCTTTGAGTACAATAGGGTAGACAAAACTCTTAGTTACTTGAGATCAACTTGCAAAAACACTTGCCTTCTTTTCAAAAACCATAATCCACAACACTTTCAAACAAACTCTCAAAAACATTTGAAACATCTTTTCGAAAAGATACACACTTTTGTAAAACACTCAAACACGAGTCAAATACATTGGTCGCCTAAGACAAGGCATCTCTTCAAAAACATTTTCAAAACACACACACAAGCACCATTTAAAAAATTGAAAACAAAAGGCAAGTGATCTAAGCAAGTAACTAAGAGCCCATGGATAACCATGGATAGAAAGGGTGCTAATACCTTCCCTTTATATAATCTACTCCCCGAACCCAAGAAAACATCTCAAAGGTTTTTGTTGTGCTTTTTAACCTTTCCTTAGGATAAAATAAAAAGTCGGTGGCGACTCTTGCTCAACCGAAACATTTGCGAAAATAAACGCAAAACCTCAAGTCAGTTCTCCCACCGTATCACAGAACTGGCGACTCTGCTGGGGAGAACTTATAAAGTGGAGTAACCTTAGGGCCTAGATCACCTTTGTTTTCAATTGTTTGCTTTGTTTGCTTTTATATTTGTGGGCTTTGCATCGGAGTTTCATAGATCCTAACCCGGATCTGGGAAATACCCTTTTTAGGTAGCATAATTTGTGAGGGACCTGTCCGGCGTAGACCGACATGGGTGAAGCAGTGGCTACGTTGGTGTGGCATCTTAGTCTGTACCTATATCCCTTGTGTCGCAACGGGGAGAATATAGGTCTTCTAAGGAGTCATTAAAACACCAACCAACCTTAGAACCCTAAATTGACCAACTTGGCTATTAGGATAGTAGCAGTATGCTACACTCATTGAGGCTAAACTCTCGAGATGGTTCTGGCCGCGAGAAAAGATTGCGATGCTGGAGTTATGACCGATTGAGGGTAGCCAATGATTTGAGATCCTCTAGAACCCGGTTACTTTTGATAGGACAGGTTTTAACCAACAAAACCAAAAGAGGGTAATACCTGAAATTCATGCTGGCCTGAAACCTAAGGGTGTCATGTGTGACTTGTGTGCCTTACCATGCTTGCCTATGTGAATACTTGTGGTGTGCTTCATCATAGCATCATGCCATCATACCATTGCATGCATCCTATATAAAGGACTAACCCATTTCAAAGACAAAAGAGTTTCATCTTTGCTCTGTTTTGTAGGACATCATGATGCCCGTGCGTAGGAATACTGTCCGGCTCAACTTTGTTCAACCACCAACTTTACTCAAGGATTTGGTTAAACACTTCTTCCTTCATCAACATGCATGGTTCTCTCCTTGGCTTGGTCACTGCAAAATGGGACCAACAACTGATAAGTGTTCTGACCCAGTTTTATGACCCTCTGTATCATTGTTTCACCTTTCAAGACTTCCAGCTGGTTCCTACCCTGGAAGAATTCTCTTATCTGCTTGGGATCCCTGTTTTGGAACAAACTCCATTCACTGGTTTGGAAAAGACTCCTAGGCCTGAAGAGATTGTTGCAATTCTCCCCTTGACCAAAGAAGAGGTATTAGCTAACTGGGAAACTAGAAATGGAGTTGAGGGATTTTTGGTCAAATTTCTGGTTGGCAAGGCTAATGATTTCTGGAATGACTTGGACTTCAAGGCGTACGAGGATATTCTGGCTCTTTTGATCTATGGCCTGGTATTGTTTCCCAATCCTGACACCTTTATCAGTATCCATTCCATAAGGATCTTCATGTCTCGGAATCCTGTACCCACTCTTTTGGGTGATATCTTGCAACAACTCTATGCTCGTACTGCTCGAAAACGGGGAACTCCGTGGTGTTGTGCTCCTTTGCTAGTGAGGTGGTTTATTTCGCACCTTCCTAAGTTCGTGCTGAAGAATGAAGAAGGAAAAGGTTGGGCTCGGAGGTTAATGTCTCTCACAGATAAGGACATCACTTGGACTCTCAGAGGATTGGATGAGATAGCTGTTATTGACCGTTGCGGAGAATACCCTAATGTTCCGTTGATTGGTACCCAAGGAGGAATCTCTTACAATCCATGCTTAGCTTTCCGTCAGTTGGAAGAGCCAGAGGAGATGGGCCTCATGAAATGCTGGTTCCTCACTTCCATTTTGAGTTTCAGGCAGACAATGACAAACTACGCCATGGATTCATTAGAGCTTGGGACAGAATTCACAAAGCTGACCCACATGAGTTAGGACCAAAGACTTCTCTACCATTGGAACCCTATTGCAAATGGGTCCGCATCCGTGCTCAGAGGTTAGGTATGCCATACGAAGCTGTTAGACCTCTCATTCTTGAATCTCCTGATGAAGATGGGGTTCCTCCAACTGTCCTCCCTCCTCAGATACCTACTGATTTTGACACAATGAAGAGATCTTGGGCGCAGCTAAAGGAAGAGCGGGATTTCTATCGGGAAAAGTTCAACGAGCAGGAACGGAAGATCCAGAGGCTGACTAAGCAATTGGAGGAAGAACGGGTCCTGAACAACTACATCAGCACTGAGAAAAGGAGGCCATGGGAGCATTGATGAGCTTTGGATATTCCCTTTTATAGCTTTTATTTCCTTTCCCGTATTTTTCATTCCTGTAATGCCTAAGGGCAAATTGTTGAACAATTGAAAATTTTAATCTAATGAAGTGTGTTTCCCTTTTTGTCTACAAAGTTGAATCTTGTTTGTCTTTGAAAACATAAAACATACGCATTCCATTGCACCATATGCATAGCAGGTACCCTATTTCACAGGTTGCTTAATCTCCTTCGCTGTTTATTTTGAACAGTCATCATGAATCCAGACTCATCCAGTGAGCAAGCAATCAAGGCCCTTCAGGCCCAAAGTGCACAGTTTCAAGAGATGGTCCTAAGCCTGGCTCAAGGTCAGCAAGAGTTGAAGACTCTACTCCTGAAGAAGAAGAAGAAAAAGAGGACTGCGTTGTTCAACACCGGACGCAGATTTGGGAACACACTCCATAATGAAGCTGAACCAACTACTTCCTCTACTGAGAAAATAGTCCCCAAGGGGGAGGAGCTCCTAGTCCCGCAGTCTCCGACAACGAGACGGACTATAATGACGAACAATACCCACCTGCTGCTGACAGATACAAGCAATTGGAGGACCGCTTGAGCGCCATGGAAATTCAGAATGTGCCGGGACTGGATTTCGGAGATCTGGGGTTATCTTCTGGGGTAGTAATTCCACACAAGTTTAAGGCGCCTGCCTTCGCCAAGTATGATGGGGTCTCCTGCCCAAAGCTGCATCTGAGGTCGTACGTAAGGAAGATCCAACCTTACACGGCAGATAAGAACCTCTGGATTCACTTCTTCCAAGATAGCCTCTCGGGGTCACAGCTTGAATGGTTCTACCAATTAGATGGAACTAGCATCCGACACTGGGAAGATTTGGCAACCGCATTCTACAGACAATACCAATACAATTCTGATCTCGCTCCTACGCGTACCCAACTTCAGGGTATGTCTCTAGGAACGGGTGAAGGGTTCAAAGAGTACGCACAAAAATGGAGTGATTTGGCTGGCAGGGTGCAGCCTCCATTGACTGATCATGAGCTGGTTGATATGTTCCTAGGGACTTTGTCTGGTCCATTTTTCAATCATTTGGTTGGTAACTCCTCCGCTGGGTTTACGGATTTGATTCTAACGGGAGAAAGAATTGAAGCTGGCATCAGGTCAGGCAAGATACAAAAGGCTGCCTCTGCAAGTACTGAGAAGAGGCCATTTAAGAAAGAAGCAAGTGCCGTCTACGGTCCTAGACGACAAGTCAAGCACGAAAGTCGCCAAGCCGTCAATGCTTTGGTCATCTCAAAACCTGTTGCTGCTCCTCAGCAGTACAATCAACAAAGAAGTGAAAGGCCCAAGAGGCAGTATACTCGGCTGAGTATGACCTTATCTCAAAATTTACCCCAACTGTTATCAACTAACTTGGTGACCCTCAAAGAAGCTCCTAAGGTCGTCAACACCGCGTCTCCTAAGTATAACCCAAATGCCCGGTGTGCTTATCATTCTGATAGTCCCGGGCACACTACTGATGATTGTTGGGCCTTGATAAACAAAGTGCAAGATCTTATCGACGCGAAGGAAATTCAGTTTGAAGCGCCTGAGAGACCGAATGTTGTAACTGCTCCTATGCCCCAGCATAGAGTAAATGCCATTGAGGAAGAGTTGTATGCTGTTTCGGTGAATGAAGTGGTTACCCCTCTTTTGACTGTTAAGAGGAACTTACTACTAGCTGGTTTATTTCCGGGTTGTAGTAAGGGTTGCCTCCTGTGTGTTGTTATCCCTACCGGTTGTCCACTGCTGAAATCAGGCATCCAAGGCCTGGTGGATAGCAAGGAGATTCTGTTCAAGAAAACTGTTGTTCCGTCTGTTTCCATTGAAGAAATATCTGTTGTCACGATTTATAATCCTGTCAAAGCTCCCGTGAAGAAACCAGGCCAAATTATGTCTGTTGCACCCATCACTATTACTGTCCCGGGGCCTCTCCCGTATGAGTCTGATAAAGCGGTCCCATGGCATTATGGAGCCGACGTGTATGTGCTTGGGGTGAAGCAGGAGTTCAACACCAATACCAGTATCAGTAGCATCACTGGTCCCGCCAAGATTACCCGCAGTGGCAGGCTCTTCTCGCCTAACATTGCACCGCCAGTTATCCGAAAGCCTCTCACCATCACACCCGCAAGTGTGCATGTTCCAGTTCAAGTTCCTGTGTCTACTACTGCCGCCGAGTCCTCTGATGCTCGGGGCAAAGAAGTTGCTACCGATTCGCCTGCCAGGACGGAGGCACCAAGGAAGACTGCTGTGGAAGCCTCCCAACAAGAAATGGAGGAAATTCTTAAAATTATCAAAAAGAGTGACTTTAACGTTGTTGAACAGTTGGGGCATACTCCCTCCAAAATCTCTATGTTATCATTGCTGCTATGCTCAGAGGCCCATGCAAAAGCCCTGATTTCATTTCTGAAAACGGCCCATGTGCCGCAAGAGGCCTCCGCAGATCAATTCACCGACTGTGTGGCTAATTTAACGGCTGACAATGGCTTAGGGTTCTCGGATGCTGACCTTACCGCCAAAGGGAAAAATCACAATGATGCTCTGCATGTTTCCATAGAATGCAGGGGCACTACTCTCGCACACGTGTTAGTGGATACCGGCTCTTCCCTGAATGTTTTGCCCAAGAAAGCATTGGATCGCTTGGATTGTGAGGGCCTAGAGTTGAAACCTAGTAACATCATTGTTAGAGCCTTCGACGGTTCTAAAAGGATGGTGCACGAAGAAGTAGAATTCCCCATTCGTGTGGGTTCCCAAGTTTTCAACTCAACGTTCTATGTGATGGATATTCGTCCATCTTACTCCTGCTTGTTGGGACGACCCTGGATTCACAAAGCTGGGGCAGTAACTTCCACTCTACACCAAAAGCTCAAATACCCTGTCAAAGGGAAGATTGTTACTGTGCAGGGTGAGGAGGAATACATGGTTAGTCATCTGAATTCATTCCGGTATATCGAGATGGACGGGGAGTTTATTGAAACCCCCTTTCAGCATTTTGAGGAAGTACCTCCAGTATTGGCATCAGCTGAGGCAGTGGTTGAAGAAGATTTTCCATTGAAGATGGCGTCCTTGAAGGATGCTCGGGCTGTAATCGAGAAAGGCAATTGTGCAAACTGGGGTCAGCTTCCTGACTTCACTCAAAAGAACGACAAGTTTGGGCTGGGCTTTACTGCAGAGGCTCAGAGGGCTGTGCGCAAGGAAAAGATCAGAAAGGCTCCGGTATTTATCTCCAACCCAAGGGTGAATGCTATTGAGGAGGATATAGAGGAAGCAGAGTTTGACAGTTGGATCTACCCGACTACCAGCAACGGACCAAGCAACTGGACGGCAAAGGATTTTACACCTATCACATTTGTCACGCAGTAATTAATTTCTTTTGATTTCCAATTTGTAACAAACAATATGTTAAAACTTTGTTGGCTCGGTGTCCTACCCGGGGCATCGTAGCTCCATTTGTGAGGGCTTTTTGTATGCCATTTCCATATATCATCAATCAAAACATTGGACGTTTGTTGCATTTCAAATCTTGTGCTCTTTTTTCTTTCTGTGTTATATATTGCAAAACAGCTATATTTACACACACTCACTTATACAGGTTTCAATCCACTCTGGATCTCACTGGTAACAGCTCTGCTACCGCCAGTTATGACTTCGAGAATCCGATCAACTTGGCCGAAGACGAAGGTGAAGATGATTGCGAAGTGCCTGGTGAACTCGCAAGACTGCTGCTCCAGGAGGAGAGGGCTATTCAACCACATGAAGAGCCGGTAGAAACAATTAACCTGGGTACTGAGACAAATAGGAAAGAGGTCAAGATTGGGGCTAATCTAGAGCTCAGCGTGAAGCAACGATTGATCCAGATGCTACGTGACTACATGGAGATATTTTCTTGGTCCTATGAAGACATGCCTGGTTTGGATGCCGACATTGTAGTTCATCACTTACCAACCAAGGAAGACTGCCCTCCGGTAAAGCAAAAGGTCCGCCGTATGCGCCCAGAGATGTCTGAAAAGATCAAGGTTGAGGTGATGAAGCAATTCGACGCCGGGTTTCTAGCGGTAACTTCTTACCCTCAGTGGGTTGCCAATGTGGTGCCAGTGCCGAAGAAAGACGGTAAAGTCAGGATGTGTGTCGACTACAGGGACTTGAACAGGGCAAGCCCCAAGGATGACTTCCCCTTACCTCACATCGACGTTCTTGTCGACAATACCGCTCAACACAAGGTTTTCTCCTTCATGGATGGTTTTTCAGGGTATAATCAGATCAAGATGGCCCCGGAAGATATGGAGAAGACTACCTTTGTGACTCAGTGGGGCACCTTCTGTTATAAGGTCATGCCATTCGGATTGAAAAATGCTGGGGCAACCTATCAACGTGCCATGGTTGCTTTATTTCATGATATGATCCATCATGAGATTGAGGTATACGTTGATGACATGATTGCAAGGTCTCAAACTGAGGAGGAGCACCTTGACCATCTGAGGAAGTTGTTCGACCGACTCAAGTTATACAAGCTGAGGTTGAATCCCAACAAATGCACCTTTGGGGTGAGGTCCGGAAAATTGCTAGGTTTCATTGTAAGTGATAAAGGTATTCAGGTGGACCCTGCCAAGGTAAAAGCCATACAAGAGATGCCAACTCCAAAGACAGAGAAAGAAGTCAGAGGCTTCCTAGGACGACTGAATTACATTGCCCGATTCATCTCACATCTGACTGCTACTTGTGAGCCAATCTTCAAATTGCTGAAGAAAGATCAAGTAGTACGCTGGAACGATGAATGCCAGGCTGCCTTTGAAAAGATAAAGGAATATCTCCAAGAGCCACCCATCCTTATGCCACCAGTGGAAGGAAGACCTCTAATATTATACCTGACAGTACTTGACAATTCAATGGGGTGCGTGCTGGGGCAGCATGACGAGTCTGGCCGAAAAGAGCACGCTATTTATTACTTGAGCAAAAAGTTTACCGAATGTGAGTCTCGTTACTCACTGCTTGAGAAAACTTGCTGCGCTCTAGTATGGGCTGCTTGCCGGCTGAGACAGTATATGCTGACTCACACTACTCTATTGATTTCAAAGATGGATCCCATCAAGTACATATTCGAAAAACCTGCTCTGTCTGGAAGAATAGCAAGGTGGCAAATGATCTTAACAGAATATGACATCCAGTATACAACTCAGAAAGCAATTAAAGGAAGTGTACTGGCAGATCATTTGGCACACCAACCTGTGGACGATTACCAATCATTGAACTTTGATTTTCCGGACGAAGACATCATGGTGGTAACTGACTGTGAAGTACCTGGACCGGATGAAGGACCTGAGGAAGGATCCCGATGGTCTATGCATTTTGACGGAGCCTCCAATGCTTTGGGTAATGGCGTCGGCGCTGTAATCATATCTCCCAAAGGCACACATACTCGACTCACCGCCCGATTGTGTTTCAACTGCACTAACAATATGGCAGAATATGAGGCATGTATCATGGGTCTACAAGCTGCAATCGATTTAAGGATCAAATTTCTGAGTGTCTTCGGAGATTCCGCTCTCGTGATCAATCAGATCAAAGGCGAGTGGGATACGAAACACCCAAATCTTATTCCTTACAAGGAGTATGTGTCAACCTTGCTTCCCCACTTTGAAGAAATAACTTTTGAGCACTTCCCAAGAGAGGAGAATCAGCTAGCGGACGCACTAGCTACGATGTCTTCAATGTTCAAAGTTAAATGGGACAATGAGGCTCCCCGGATCATTATCTGGAAGTTGGACGAACCGGCATACTGCTGCGAGCTTGAGGCTGAGAAGGTGACTGAAAAACCTTGGTATCACGAGGTGAAGAGGTACTTGGAAGCTCAGGAATACCCTGAAGGTGCATCGGTCAATGACAAGAAGTTCATGAGGAGGTTCGCGGCAAAATTCTTCCTCAGCAACGGCATTCTCTACAAACGGAATCATGATTCAACTCTACTACGTTGTGTGGATAAGTCTGAAGCAGAGAAGATTATGATAGAACTGCATGAAGGTACATTCGGAACACATTCCAGTGGACACACCATGGCTAAGAAAATCCTTCGGGCAGGATATTTCTGGTCCACAATGGAAGCCGATTGTTACCAACACTCTCGAACTTGTCATAAATGCCAGATCTATGCTGACAAGGTGCATATCCCTCCGGTTCCTTTAAACGTCCTGACGGCACCTTGGCCTTTTGCAATGTGGGGCATCGATATGATCGGTGAGATCCGACCGACGGCATCCAATGGGCATCGTTTCATCTTAGTGGTGATCGATTACTTCACGAAGTGGGTTGAGGCAGCTTCCTACGCAACGGTAACCAAGAGTGTTGTGGCACGTTTCATCCGGCATAATCTGATTTGTCAGTACAGCGTCCCAGAAAGAATCATTACGGACAATGGTACCAATCTCAATAACACGATGATCACTGAACTCTGTGAACAATTCAAGATACAGCACCACAATTCTTCTCCCTACCAGCCGAAGATGAATGGGGCTGTAGAGGCAGCTAATAAGAATATCAAGAAAATTGTGCAGAAGATGACAGTGACCTATAAAGATTGGCACGAGATGTTACCGTTCGCTCTTCATGGGTACCGTACCTCAGCAAGGACGTCAACCGGGGCAACTCCTTTCTCCTTGGTTTATGGCATGGAGGCAGTCTTGCCAATTGAAGTCCAGATACCCTCTCTCCGGATAATGAAGGATGCAGACTTAAGTGAAGATGACTGGATCCAGACTCGACTCAATCAATTAAATCTGATTGATGAAAAGAGACTCACCGCTATCTGTCATGGTCAGACGTATCAAAAACGGATGATCAGGGCATTTAACAAGAAAGTCAGACCACAAGAGTATCAAGTTGGGGACCTGGTAATCAAACGCATCATCCTTCCTCAAAGTGATCCCCGGGGCAAATGGACCCCTACGTACGAAGGGCCATTTGTGGTTAAACATGTGTTCTCAGGAGGAGCCATGATCCTAACCACCATGGATGGTGACGACCTTCCTCACCCCGCTAATGCATACATAGTGAAAACATACTACGCATAAATAAAAGACCCGCTAGGTTGACATACCTAGGAAAAATAAGGGCTTCCCGGCGAACCAAAAGGGTTCGGGCAAAAATAAGGGATGAAATGAATAAAAATCTGTACACCCGGCAAGTCGAAAACCTGAAAAGGCGGCTTGGGCAAAAATGGGTATCCCGGTGGACTGAAAACCCGAAAGGGCGGTCCAGGCAAAAGTTAGGGATAAAGCGTAACACTATGTCTCATTGGATCACTTCGCATCCGGAATTCGGTATCAACTATCTGGCTCAGATTTTGGCATCGACCAATTAGCTTCATCTTCAACTAGGCAGCAAAGCGATGAGACGCTTGGAGACATAAAGGCGATAGCGGAGTTGGAACCCAGTGGGATTGTTCACATAGCTGTTTTGTTTTCTTTTCAAAATTGTAAACCCTATGTTATTTGGCGGCATCCTCTTACTAGGATGTCAGCCTCTTGTACGAAAACGCCTATTCACAGGCAAAGTTCAAATCAATACAAATTCACTTGTCCATACAAATTGCCATTGTTTTTCCTTTTTCTATTTTGTTTTGCGAAGAACGTCCAATGTTCATTTTTGATATATGCATTTGACATTAAATTGCTGATTCATAAATATTTGCATATGTGATCGGTGGATCTGGAACTGACCGTTTTAAAGCTGGTTCGCGAAATGTCGTGGAAGCAAGAGTCGCCACCGTCTTTTATTTTCTCCAAATGGAAAGGACAAAAGCACAGAAAAATTCCTTAAAGAGATTGCTCTCGGTTCGGGAGGTAGGTTATAGAAAGGGAAGGTGTTAGCACCCTTTCTATCCATGGTTATCCATGGGCTCTTAGGTACTTGCTCATTGTGTTTTCCAAAATTGTTTGTTTGCTTTTCAATGTGGGTTAACAAAGTTTCTTTGAAAAAATTTCAGTTCGACTCGTACGTCAGAGTGTTTGAAAAATTTGCTTTGAAAGCTTTTGAAAAGTGTTGGTGTGAAAAGATTTCAGTTTGTTTTGAAGAGAGCAAGTATCCATGAGAACCTACCTACCCTAAGGAATTCGTCTGTGTAAATGTCCTTTAAAGTAATGCCATCCCACCATTGAGAGGTAGGTAGCACCACCGTTGGAGGTGTTCGGGTCAATTCGAGTTTGTAGGGACATGGTGATCACCGGAGCAATAGGAAGACACCTTAGAAGCTACCCTCATACCAGGTTCCCGGATCATGAGGACTTACTAAGACATCCTCTACTCGACGATCACCTTTCGAGGCAAGGCAACAGTGAGGCGTACCCTAGGGGTGGTGTGTGCGATTCGTGTATCGTTTTCATTGATATTTGTCTTGTCATGTTCATTGGTGTTCTACGCTTGATTTTATTTTAAGTCCATACATTCTTTCATGCTTTTGTTAACAGTTAATATTTGCGGGAAAATAAATCTAAACTATTACAAATGGCGCGGGTCCACATCGCCAAAATTAAACCGGACCCGATTTGACAGAAAATAAATAAAGCGGAAGAAATAAAAGTGCGAGCAATTGTTTACACGGCTTTGGGAGAGATACATAATTATTTGAGCGAAATAAATAAATACACGAAATAAAGGAATTAAAAACAAAACTAGGGCGTTGGACCCTTTTGCAAAATATTAAATTGCATGAATTAATTAATATTAAGAGAAAACAATTTTGGTATTTTTGTGTTTTTTAAGATTTGATAGGAAAAGAATTAATTGAAAAAAATAAACTAAAAGGCAAACCCTAATTCTAATGGCTTTTAAATTTATTGTGAAAATGTTAAGTTTTAACCTAAATTAAATCTAAGTTGATCTATGTACAATTTAACTATAAAAATAAATAAATAAATAATATTATGATAAAAGGAAAAATTAAAAAAGGATAAAAAATAAGCCTAAATTCTACCTTTTTTTATATTTATTATGAAAAAAATTAAAATTGCAAAAATCCTAATTAAAACTAAATTCATTACATGTTGACTTATTTACAAGAAAAATATTAAAATAAAAATTATTTATTATATTTTGTCTTTTCTGATTTTTAAACCTTTTTTTTGTATTTTGTAAAAAATAATAATTACTTTAAACAAATAACAAAAATAAAATAACAAAAAAAGAATAAAAATAAATATAGCAAAGGCAAACCAGGGGGGGTGAAAGTCCCAATCTGGAGGTACAGGCCTTAGAATTCTGGCCCAACAAGTCCTTGATCCTTTTGACTTTCCTGACTAGCCTGTGGTGCGTTGACTGGGGTTCATGGGTGTCTTTTAATCCCTGCCCTTGATTTGAACGTGCTAGACGCGTGGACGGCTTGGGATGATGAGCGTACGGTGATCCACAAAGCTACGCCTGCACATGATTTCTAAGGGAAAAATAATATGAACATAATACAGACCTGGGGTTCGAACCCAGGTCAAAGGTGTTACCAGCGCTTGCTCCAACCAACCGTGCCAATTAACCTATTTGATATATAAATAAACAGCGAATAATAAAAGGGAAAACGTGGGTTAGTTATTTGGAAACGCGCGAAATTTAAACCCACGTATCACTGGCTGCCACGAGGTCTTCTTCCTCGTTTCCCCTGAGATTAAAACATTGAGCCACGGTTTTCAGAGCGTGGTTCTAGAGGACTTTAGGAAAAATAGCGAATGGCGCTATGGGCTTCATAAATTGTTCGCGAATGGTGGGTCTTCTTCGTCTCTCTGCACTGAGTTGGATGGCCATGGTTTTGAGGCTTAATTTTGCCTTATTGCAAAAGCCCCAAATTCGAGCTCTGAAAACCCTAAAAAGTAAACATGGTAAAACCGTATATATGGCATAAAAACGAAATTAATCATGTCAGTTAGCTTGGAAATTTGACAAGGAACATGAATGTACAATTAAAATGCAATGGGGATGTCTAAAACTGAAAACACGATCATCACTTTTTTGCTGTACAGGGAGGGTTCTATGTACCAATTCCTGGAGTTTGAGTGGATGTTAGGGATTGCAATGTGATCAGGAGGGCTTGAGGAAGCTATTAGGAAAACTTTTATGCCTTGAGTCCACCTCTAGTAGTGATTTCCGAATTCAGTTTTCAAGTTAAAATTCCAAGTTTTCAATGAGCTTTTGAGCGCAGCATTTGGTGTGTTATGGTTAGGGTTTGACTTAGCACTTATGAGGGAAGAGAATTAGGTCATTAGCTGGCCTTGATTCATGCCCATGAGAGAACTAGTCCTAGGGTTTTCACCATTAACCAATTTTCCCTTTTTTTAAGCAAACCAAGCCTTGGTGTGCAATTTAACCCTAGCATGGGTTTGTGAGCTGGCCCATGATATATGGAAGCTATCCAAATTCAAATGACACTATTCCATTGGTTTTTGAATTTTATTTGAATTTTTAAAGATTTAAAATGAATTAAATTATCAAAAATTAAATAAAATAGAAAAATCAATGTTTGATCTTGAAATTAATCATGGGACACGTGTGTGGCATGACAAGGCTGAGTCAAGTGGAAGAAAGTGGGCCCTTTTGTCAAAAATTGAAGTTTCAAGGATAGTTGACTTTTGCCATTTCACAAAAATTTCCTAACTTCTACAAGGCATAACTTGCTCAATTTTTAAGCTTTTCTCATGTTCTTGGACATTTTGGAAAGGTCTTTGAGTCCTTTAACCAATGCCTTTGGTCCCATGTCATTTTGATTTTCCAATCTCAAGTTATGGCCTTTGACTTAAAGTCCCTTTTTGTTGACTTTTGAAAATGACCTATAATGTTGAAATTGATAACTTTTTGTGAGAGCATTTCTTGGACTTGAAGTATGAAGATGAGTTGTAGGAAATTTCTTTCTCTTCAAAATGAGCTTTGGATGGGATTTTTCTGATAATCCATGTGAAAGTTATGCCCTGGTCAATTTCAGTTGACTTTTTCAACTGTCCAAATAAGGAAACTTTTGCATCTTGATGATTTTCTGAGCCAAATTTTGAGAATCATGATCAAGCATTGATCAAGTGATGTTTGTGGCTTCAAAATGATATGTTGACCAAAAATTTGAACTTTTGACTGTCAAATGACCATTTTACCCCTACAGTTGACTGTAGTGCAATTTAGGGTTTTGACTGTGCAATTTTGAGCTGAATGCCTTGAAACTTGATATGAGGATGCTTGACCATGTTTGTAAGCATATGAGACTTGATTGGGCATTTGAACACTTCCTTTTCTTGATCAGACTCAAAACCCTAATTTTGACTGTTTAGGAGGCCCTTGCACTGTGCAACCCTTGGGGAATTTTGTGACTTGGCTTGGCAATTTCTTGAAGAATATGGGAGGGCAAATTTTGGGGTATAACAGTTGCCCCTGTTCAATCTTCTTAGACCTGAGGATGCAGATTGGCGGACGTGCCTTTCGTAATCCGAGGGTAGAAGATGATTGGACACTAGAGTGCCCAGAAATTTGCGCTCACATAGTGGCAGTGATGGAGGAATGGGCTTATAGATGCCATTTGGATGTTTGATTGCGTAAGAGATTCCTTGGCGAGAACCTGTATACCTTCAAAACAGAAAATGAGTACCTGACACGTTGCAGGAGCTGATTTTTAGACGCCTGGTATAGATGTGTCCTGACTGGTTACAGGAGCTGAGTCTGGAGCTTCAAACGGCGATGAAAGAACCAGGGATGGTTACTACCTTGGCATGAATGGTAAGAGAACCTTGGGCGACTTTAACTTCAACAACGCTTGTTGAGAAAAATCTTGGGTGTCTTTAACTTCAACAACGCTTGTTGAGAAAAATCTTGGGTGTCTTCTACTGGGATAAGAATCAGGGAGATCTTAGGGTCGATCTGACTGAACCAAAGAGGCCTTTGACTGGGTAAGAATCAGGAAAATCTTAAGGTCGACTTAACTGAACCGGACAAGGTCTTGAAATATCTTCAACTGGATAAGCATCAGGGAGATCTTAGGGTCGATCTGACTGAACCAGAGAAGGCCTTTGACTGGATAAGCATCAGGAAAATCTTAGGGTCGATTTAACTGAACCGGACAAGGTCTTGAAATATCTTCAACTGGATAAGCATCAGGGAGATCTTAGGGTTGATCTGACTGAACCAGAGAAGGCCTTTGACTGGATAAGAATCAGGAAAATCTTAGAGTCGATTTAACTGAACCGGTCTAGGTCTTGAAATGTCTTCAACTGGATAAGCATCAGGGAGATCTTAGGGTCGATCTGACTGAACCAGAGAAGGCCTTTGACTGGATAAGCATCAGGAAAATCTTAGAGTCGATTTAACTGAACCGGTCTAGGTCTTGAAATGTCTTCAACTGGATAAGCATCAGGGAGATCTTAGGGTCGATCTGACTGAACCAGAGAAGGCCTTTGACTGGATAAGCATCAGGAAAATCTTAGGGTCGATTTAACTGAACCGGTCTAGGTCTTGAAATGTGATTGAGAATTTAAACTGCATCTTACCTGAAAGGTAAAAGTCAGTCATATGCAATGCATGATATGGATCAAGCAATGATGTTCTTGTATGATGCAGTGTGTTATGCATGCTATAATGATGTATGTGATGTTTTATGACTTGTATGTTTTTGTCTAGGAAAGTAAATCCTTGACGGGTGTCGGGAAGTCGTATCCTGGGCTGATGTCGAAGAATAGACTTTGCTTCCGCTGGGGATGATAATTGCAAGAACACCGGTAGGAGAAGATGACTCCGCTACGGAATAAACTTGGCAAATGGAGGATTCTGCGGGGAGAAAAGATACTCTAGCGACCATGCTGGGAAGCAATACTCTGTGGGGAGATGATTTGCTGAGTGTTGATAATAGTTTGCTGGGGATAGGAAGACTTTGTCGACGACACTCTTTCCGTGGCTTTTGGCTGAGGATAACCCAGTTATATCCTGTTAAGGAAATAACTCTTTAAATCAAGCCGGACGACGCGTTCGTGCTCTGCGAAGGATAAGCTTCCAGAATTTACTGGGGATAAGCTTACTGCTTGGGGAGATATGAATTCCAACTTTCCTGGGGAAACTAATTGGACTCTCCTGGGGAGTTTTGATGTGCTGGGGAAGTGATTCCTATGAATGTTGATATATGCCACCGGGGAACAGTCTTTAGACCAAGACTGCCGGGGATGCTTGTTAAGAATATATGCTGCTGGGGAATATTGGGATCTGCTGGAGGATACCCAATTTCCTTGAGACTTGTTAACTCTGTTTGGGGAAGAATGCACTGACTTGCTGTCTCACTCTCTGGGGAATTTAAGATGCCTGGTTATGTTCTTTAGCTGAACCTACCTTGGTACTTTGGAGGATAGAACAATTAGATTGCCTAGACAACTCCTTATTGCCCCTGTTCCTAGTGTCACCTGCAATTAATTCCTTTGTTTCGTACGCAAATATTCATGAGTTAGCAAATTATTGTCAATGCATATATCACAAATTGAACCTTGGACGTTCTTCGCAAAACAAAACAGAAAAAGAAAAACAGTTGGCACGTTTAACTGAAAAGTATATTTGTATTGATTTTGCATAGCCTGTGAATAGGCGTTTTGTGTACAAGAGGCTGACGTCCTAGTAAGAGAAACGTCGCCGAGCAAAAGAGTTTATACAAGTTTTGTACAAAAGAAAATAAAACAGCTGTGTGAAATGAATGATCCACTGGGTTTCAACTCTGCTATTGCCTTTATAACTCCGAGCGTCTCATCACTTGATGACCTTGGTTGAAGGTGAAGTTGACTGATCGATGCCGTCTGAACTTGATGTAGATACCGGATTCTGGATGCAAGGTGATCCAATGAGACATAGTATTACGCTTCTATCCCTAATTTTTGCCTGGACCGCCCTTTCGGGTTTTCAGTCCACCGGGATATCCATTTTTGCCCAAGCCGCCCTTTCAGGTTTTCGACTTGCCGGGTGTACAGATTTTTTTCATTTTCATTCCTTCATTTTGCCCGAACCCTTTTGGTTCGACGGGAAGCCCTAATTTTTGCCTAGGCATGTCAGCCTAGCGGGTCTTTCATGCGTAATATTTTTTTACTATGTCTGCATTGGCGGGGTGAGGAAGGTCGTCACCATCCATATTGGTTAATATCATTGCTCCTCTTGAGAACACATGCTTAACCACAAATGGCCCTTCGTACGTAGGGGTCCATTTGCCCCTTGGATCGCTCTGAGGAAGGATGATTCTCTTGATTACCAGATCCCCGACTCGATATTCTTGTGGTCTGACCTTTTTGTTAAATGCCCTGATCATCCGTTTCTGATACGTCTGACCATGACAGATAGCAGCAAGTCTCTTTTCATCAATAAGGTTGAGCTGATCAAGTCGTGTCTGGATCCAATCATCTTTGTTCAGATTTGCATCCTTCATTATCCGGAGAGAGGGTATTTGCACTTCGATTGGCAAGACTGCCTCCATACCATAAACCAGAGAGAAAGGAGTTGCCCCTGTTGACGTCCTGGCTGAGGTACGGTACCCATGTAGAGCGAACGGTAACATCTCGTGCCAATCTTTATAAGTTACTGTCATTTTCTGCACGATTTTCTTGATGTTCTTATTTGCTGCTTCTACAGCCCCATTCATCTTCGGTCTGTAAGGAGAAGAATTGTGGTGCTGTATTTTGAACTGTTCGCAAAGCTCAGCGATCATCTTATTGTTCAGATTGGTACCGTTGTCTGTAATAATCCGCTCAGGGACACCGTACCGACAGATCAGGTTGTGCCGAACGAACCGTGCCACAACAGTCTTGGTTACCGTAGCATAGGATGCTGCCTCAACCCACTTCGTAAAATAATCAATCGCCACTAGGATGAAGCGATGTCCGTTAGATGCTGTAGGTTTTATCTCGCCGATCATGTCTATGCCCCACATTGCAAACGGCCATGGCGCAGTCAGAACATTCAGGGGAACCGGAGGAACATGCATTTTATCTGCATAAATCTGGAACTTGTGGCATGTCCTGGAATGTTGGTAGCAGTCAGCTTCCATTGTGGACCAATAGTATCCTGCCCGTAGGATTTTCTTAGCCATAGTATGTCCACTGGAATGTGTACCAAAGGTCCCTTCATGTAGCTCTTCCATGATTCTTTCTGCTTCGGTTTTATCCACACAACGCAGTAAGGTTGAATCATGGTTTCGCTTGTATAAGATGTTGTTGCTAAGGAAGAATTTGGCTGCGAATCTTCTCAAGAATTTCTTATCATTGATAGATGCGCCTTCAGGGTATTCCTGAGTTTCCAGATATCTCTTCACTTCGTGGTACCAAGGCTTTTCAGTCACCAATTCAGTTTCGAGATCACAACAGTATGCCGGCTCGTCCAGTTTCCAGATGATGATCCGGGGAGCCTCATTATCCCATTTGACCTTGAACATTGAAGACATTGTAGCTAACGCGTCCGCCAACTGATTCTCTTCTCTTGGAAAGTGCTCAAATGTTATCTCTGTGAAGTGGGGGATCAGGGTCAACACACATTCTCTGTAAGGAATCAAGTTTGGATGTTTCGTATCCCACTCTCCTTTGATCTGATTGATCACAAGAGCGGAATCTCCGAAGACACTCAGAAATTTGATCCTCAGGTCGATCGCAGCTTGAAGACCCATGATACACGCCTCATACTCCGCCATGTTGTTGGTACAGTTGAAACATAGCCGGGCGGTGAGTGGAGTATGAGTACCTTGTGGAGATATGATGATGGCGCCAATACCATTTCCCAAAGCGTTGGATGCTCCGTCAAAATGCATAGACCATCGGGATCCTGGTTCAGGTCCTTCATCCGGTCCAGGTATTTCACAGTCAGTTACTATCATAATGCTTTCATCTGGAAACTCGAAGTTCATTGATTGGTAGTCATCCACAGCTTGATGTGCTAAGTGGTCTGCCAATACACTTCCCTTGATGGCTTTTTGGGTCGTGTACTGAATGTCGTATTCCGTCAAGATCATCTGCCATCTTGCAATTCTCCCAGACAGAGCAGGCTTTTCGAATATATACTTTATAGGATCCATTTTTGAGATCAACAAAGTAGTGTGAGTCAGCATATACTGTCTCAGCCGGCGAGCAGCCCATACCAAAGCGCAGCAAGTTTTCTCAAGCAGTGAGTATCGGGTCTCACAGTCGGTAAACTTTTTGCTAAGGTAATAAATGGCATGCTCTTTTCGGCCAGACTCGTCATGCTGCCCCAGCACACACCCCATTGAATTATCAAGCACTGTCAGGTAAAGTATCAAAGGTCTCCCTTCAACTGGTGGCATAAGGATGGGTGGTTCTTGGAGATATTCTTTGATTCTGTCAAAAGCAGCCTGACATTCATCATTCCAACGTACTACCTGATCTTTCTTCAGCAGCTTGAAGATTGGTTCACAGGTAGCAGTTAGGTGTGAGATGAACCGAGCAATGTAATTCAGACGTCCTAGAAAGCCTCTGACTTCCTTCTCTGTCTTAGGAACCGGCATCTCTTGAATGGCTTTGACCTTAGCAGGGTCCACTTGAATTCCCTTGTCACTTACCACGAAGCCTAGCAACTTTCCCGATCTTACCCCGAAGGTGCACTTGTTCGGGTTCAACCTCAGCTTGTACAGTTTCAAACGGTCAAACAGTTTCTATAGATGATCAAGGTGTTCTTCCTCAGTCTGGGACCTAGCGATCATGTCGTCAACATACACTTCTATCTCATGATGGATCATGTCATGAAATAAAGCAACCATGGCACGTTGGTAGGTTGCCCCAGCATTCTTTAGTCCAAAAGGCATGACTTTGTAGCAGAAGGTGCCCCACTGAGTAACAAATGTAGTCTTTTCCATGTCTTCAGGAGCCATCTTGATCTGATTGTAGCCTGAAAAACCATCCATGAAAGAGAACACTTTATGCTGAGCTGTATTATCAACAAGGACATCAATGTGAGGTAGAGGGAAGTCATCCTTGGGGCTGGCCCTGTTCAGATCCCTGTAATCGACACACATCCTGACCTTGCCGTCCTTCTTAGGTACCGGCACCACATTAGCAACCCACTGAGGGTAAGAAGTCACTGCAAGAAACCCGGCATCAAACTGCTTCATAACCTCGGCTTTAATCTTCTCAGACATCTCTGGACGCATACGGCGGACCTTTTGCTTAACCGGAGGGCAATCTTCTTTAGTGGGTAAGTGATGGACCACAATGTCGATATCTAATCCGGGCATATCTTCGTAGGACAGGCAAAGATTTCCTTATAGTCATGCAGCATCTGAGTCAACCGTTGCTTCACGCTGAGTTCTAGATTGGCACCAATCTTTACCCCTTTCTTGTCTTCCTCAGTACCCAAGTTTATTATTTCCACTGGCAATTCATGGGGTTGAATTGCCCTCTCTTCCTGTTGTAACAGTCTTGCAAGTTCACCAGGCACTTCGCAATCATCTTCACCTTCGTCTTCGGCTAAGTTGATCGGATTTTCGAAGTCATAACTGGCAGTAGCAGAGTCGTTACCAGTGAGATCCAGAGTGGATTGAAACCTGTATGAGTGAGTGTGTGTGTAAATACAGTTGTTTTGCAATATGTAAAGAAAGGAAAGAAAAGGAGCGCAAAATTTGAAATGTGAAAAACGTCCAATGCTTTTATTCATGATATATGACAGTGACAAATAAAAGCCCTCATAAACAAAACCCACGGTGCCCCGGGTAAGACACCGGGCCATACAGTTTCAAATTATTGTTTATTACAAATCCAAAACAAAGAAGTTCATTACTGGGGAACAAAAGTTATGGGTGTAAAGTCCTTAGCAGTCCAATTGGTCAATCCACCTTCGGTCGTCGGGTAGATCCAGCTATCGAACTCTGACTCTTCCACTTCGTCTTCCTCTCCAATAGCATTCACTTCTGAGTGGGTGATGAGCACAGGAGGTCTTCCAATTCTCGCCTTGCGCACTGCTTTCTGAGCTTCTGTGGTGAAACCCAGCCCAAACTTGTTAGTCTTAGGAGTAAGATCAGGGAGCTTGCCCCAGTTTGCACATTCACCTCTTTCGATCACAGCCCGGACGTCCTTTAAGGAGGCCATCTTCAAAGGAGAAACCTCTTCATCCACTGCTTCTGCTGCTGCCAAGGTTTGTGGCACTTCCTCAAAATGTTGAAAGGGGGTTTCAATGAACTCCCCATCCATTTCTACGTATCTGAAGGAGTTGAGGTGGCTGACCATGTACTCCTCTTCCCCTTGCACCGTTACGATCTTCCCCCTGACTGGGTATTTGAGCTTCTGATGCAACGTGGAGGTCACAGCTCCAGCCTTGTGGATCCATGGGCGACCCAGCAAACAAGAATAGGACGGATGGATGTCCATCACATAGAATTTTGAATCAAATACCTGTGACCCAACCCTGATTGGGATGTCCGCCTCACCATGTACCAATCTTTTGGACCCGTCAAAGGCCCGGACAACAATGTTACTTGGTTTGAGCTCTAGACCCTCACAATCCATCCTATCCAGAGCCTTCTAGGGCAGCACGTTTAATGAAGAACCTGTGTCAACCAGCACATGAGCAAGAGTAGTGCCCCTGCATTCAATGGAGACATGCAGGGCGTCATTATGGTTCTTCCCCTTTGCTGTCAGATCGACATCAGAGAAACCCATGCCATTATCAGCGGTTAGGTTGGCCACACAGTCGGTGAACTGGTCAGCAGACGTCTCTTGGGGTACGTGGGCTGTCTTTAAGAAAGCAATCAGAGCCTTGGCGTGGGCCTCTGAACACAGCAGCAGTGACAACATGGAGATTTTAGAGGGGGTGTGCCCCAGCTGTTCTACAACGTTGAAATCACTTTTCTTTATTATCTTGAGGATTTCTTCCATTTCCTGCCTGGAAGCCTCAACAATGGTCTTTAGTGCCTCCGTCCTGGCAGGCACATCAGCAGCAATCCCCTTGCCCCGAGTATCAGATGACTCGGTAGCAGGGGTGGATACTTGGTCAGGGGGAGAAACAGGCACCCTGGCAGGTGTGAAGACCAAAGGCCTATGAATTACCGGAGGAGCAATGTCTGGCGAGAACAGTCTTCCACTACGAGTGACCTTAGCAGGCCCAGTGATGTTGGAGACACCAGCATCAATGTTGAACTCTGGTTTCACACCCAGAACATAAACATCCGCCCCATAGTGCCATGGGACAGCCTTATCAGATTTGTAGGGGATAGGCCCCGGAACAGTAATGGTGATGGGAGCACTCTTGTGAACTGGAAAAATTTGGACAGGCTTCTTTGAAGGAGCCTTGGAATGGTTGTTGAAGATGGTAACGATCGACACTTCTTCAACAGGAGCAGCAGGAACAACAGTCTTTCTGAACAAAATCTCTCTACTATCTATCAGGTTTTGGACGCCTGACTTCAGCAGAGAACAACCAGCAGGGGAAGCAACACATAGAGGGCAACCTTCGCTACATCCCGGAAATAAACCGGCTAGCAACAGGTTCCTCTTGACCGTCAGCAGCGGAGTAGCAACATCATCCACCGAAGCTACATACAAATCCTCCTCAACAGCATTCACTCCATGCTGGGGCATGGGAGCGGTTACAACATTCGGCCTCTCGGGCGCCTCAAACTGTATTTCCTTTGCATCAATGAGGTCTTGAACCTTATTCTTTAGGGCCCAACAGTCATCTGTGTTATGCCCCGGGCTATCAGAGTGGTAAGCACAGCGAGCATTTGGATTAAACTTGGGGGATGCAGTATTGGGAAACTTTGGAGCCTCCCTGACAGTCACTAAATTGGTGGATAGCAACTGTGGCAGGATCTGTGATAAGGTCATGCTTAACCGGGTAAACTCTCTCCGGGGTCTTTCAAACTTTTGAGGATTAGTTGGCCGAGGAGCGGCAGCAGGTTTGGCAATCATTACCGCACTGACAGATTGGCGGCGTTCAGGTTGCTCTGGTCTCCGGGAGCTATATACAGCACTAGCCTCCTTTTTGAAGGGTTTCTTTTCAGTACTGGAGGAGGCAACCTTCTGTATCTTCCCCGATTTTATACCGGCCTCGATCCTTTCACCAGTCAGGATCAGATCAGTAAACCCAGCAGAGGAATTACCAATGAGATGATTGAAAAATGGACCAGATAGGGTCCCCAAAAACATATCTACCAGCTCTCGGTCCATCAATGGTGGCTGCACCCTGCCAGCCAGGTCTCTCCATTTCTGGGCATACTCCTTAAAACCTTCACCCGACCCTAGCGACATACCCTGGAGTTGGGTACGCGTAGGAGCGAGGTCGGAATTATATTGATACTGCTTGTAAAAAGCAGTGGCCAGATCCTCCCAGTTACGAATGCTGATTCCATCCAGCTGATAGAACTATTCGAGGTGAGTCCCTGAAAGACTCTCCTGGAAGAAGTGGATCCAAAGGTTCTTGTCTGCTGTGTAGGGCTGGATTTTCCTTACATAAGAACGGAGGTGCATCTTGGGACAGGAAGCCCCGTCATACTTCACAAAGGCAGGTGCCTTGAACTTGTGTGGAATCACCACCCCAGTAGATAACCCCAAGTCTCCGAAATCCAGTCCAGGCACCCGCTGAACTTCCATAGCCTTTAATCTGTCCTCCAGCTGCTTGTACCGGTCTTCAGCAGGAGGGTATTGTTCGTCGTTGAAGTCTGTTTCAGTATCAGAGCCCACAGGAGTAGGGACCTCCCTTTCTTGGTGACTACCTTCCCCCACAGATGGGGTAGTCCTTTCAGCCTCAATCTGTAAGGTGTTCCCGAGTCTGCGCCCAGTGTTAAATAGCACAGTCCTCCTCTTCTTCTTAGTCTTCTTTAGAAGCATGGTCTTCAACTCTTGTTGACCCTGAGCCAAGCCCTTGATCAGTTCCTGAAATTGGGCGTTCTGCGCCTGAAATTGGGCGTTCTGCGCCTGAAGAGCCTTGATAGATGCCTCGGTTGATGATTCAGGGTTCATGATGCTGAAATAAACAGCGAAGAACAGTAAACAACCTGAAAAGAAGAGTACCTATGATGCACATGATGAATGATATGTGTTTATGCAATGCATTCAAGAGTTCGAAAATTCAAATTTGTTGTAGACCAAAAGGAACACACGTTATTATTAAGAAAATCATTGTTTAATACATCAAAGCCTCATGGGCAAAAGTACAAAAAATCAAATCAATCCCAAAATATGCTGCGCATCCTCTTTGGAGCTATGTAAGTGTTGAGGTTCCTCTCCTCATGCAACAGGCGGGTGAGCTCCAAGACCTTCTTTTCACTGGCATGCAAACTAGTCTCAAGAGAATTCCGCTCTTCCTTAAGCTGGATCCAGCTCTTCTGCATCTCTTCCCAGGATGTGGGCATATCAGGGTGCTGAATAACGTGAGACACCTCTCCTTCCAAGGCAGGCTCTTTGATTACTGGAAGCATGTGAGGATAAGGCATTACTAACTTCTGAGAGCGGGCTCGTACCCACTTGAGGTAAGGCTCCAAAGGGATGGAGTTCCTGTGCCCCAGTGTCTTGCTGTCTATCCTACTAGGCATCCTCCAGGCTCTGATAAATCTCTGGCGAAGTCCTTGAGTATCGTTGTCGAAGTCAAAAACTATGTCAGGAATTAACATGTCATGAGGACCATCTCTCCGAGCATAACCAAATTGTCTCCAAGCCAGGCATGGGCTATAAGTAATACCCCCTCTGATTCCAAGTAAAGGAACATTAGGATACTCCCCGCAACGATCAATGATAGTGACATCTTCTCTGGACCTAGGGCACCAATGTATATCTGCATGTGTAAGAGTCATCAACCGTTGTGACCATCTCAAACCCCGCTCATTCTTCAAGACCGATTGTGGAAGGTGCGAAATAAACCACTTTCCCAGGAGAGGAGTGAAACACATAAGGACACCTCTTTTTCTCATGGTTCGAGTGTAACATGAGTGAAGGATGTCCCCCAGCAACGTAGGTATAGGATTCCTGGACATGAAGATCTGGACAGCACTGATATCAATGAGCTGATCTGGGTTAGGGAACAACACCAAACCATAAACAAGGAGGGCCACAACCTCTTCAAAAGCTTGCAAGTCCAGGGAGTTCCAACATTCATAGGCCTTTTCAAACAGAAACCTGGCTAAGAACCCTTTGATACCACTTCTAACTTCCCAATGTCCCTTGAGGTCAGATGACTGTAGGTGCAAGGCTTTAGCAATCTCTTCAAGCTTAGGTTCCTTTTCTGTACCGTTGAAGGGTAGCTGATCAAGGATAGGGATCTTCAGGAGCCGGGAGAACTCCTCCAATGTGGGTACCAACTGATAATCCAAGAAGGTGAAACAGTGATGCAGAGGGTCAAAGAATTGGAACAAGACCTTTATCATATCTTCCTCAATGTTGGTATTGACCAAGCTGATGAGGCTTCCATGCCTTTCACTGAATGAAGAGTTCTCGGGAATCCTGGATATAAGCTCCTTAAGCTGAGGAGGGATCCTTACAAGACTGATTTGAATTGTCTTTCGACGAACAGTTTCCATGTCCTACAAAACAAGAACAAAGATGAAAATTCGAACCCCTGAAATGGTTAGTTAATGCATATGATGCTGGATGATGTCATGATGCTATGATTAAACACACCACAAATATGTACAAAGACAAACATGTAAGGCACACAAGGCACACAAGACAAGCCCTTAAGGTTTAAGGCCAGCATGGGGTCTGGGTAGTACCCTCTTGAAGTTGGTGAGTTCAACCTGTCCTAATCAAAGTAACCGGGTTCTAAGGTTCCCAATATCACGGGATTGCTTTCATTGTTCATCGTTTCGATTTAGCCACTGAACTGGCAACCGAAATATTCCAGGAAAGCAACCCTCAATTGAGTGTAGTATCGAGTATCAACCAACCTCGGACTGCACCAAAGTCAGTTATCTCACTACCCTAAAGAGGCCAAGATGGTTCAATTAAGGTTCCTAAGGTCTGTTGATGCTTCATGACACCACATGGAGGCCCCGTACTCTCCTTGACTGAACTCAAGGGTTACCGGTACACACCAAAGTGCCACATCAACGTAGCAGACTGCTTCAACCATGTCGGTATACCCCGCACAGTTCCCTCACAGCCTTGTTGCTACTTTCTAAGAAGGTATCCCCCAGATCCGGGTTAGGATCTATAGAACTCCCAAGACAGTCCCACAATAATAAAGCAAGCAAGGAAGACAATTGAAAACATAGTTATGAGCTAGCCCTAAGGTACACCTCACTTTAAGTTAAGTCCCCAGCAGAGTCGCCAGTTCTGTGATCGGTGGATCTGGAACTGACCGTTTTAAAGCTGGTTCGCGAAATGTCGCAGAAGCAAGAGTCGCCACCGTCTTTTATTTTCTCCAAATGGAAAGGACAAAAGCACAGAAAAATTCTTTAAAGAGATTGCTCTCGGTTCGGGAGGTAGGTTATAGAAAGGGAAGGTGTTAGCACCCTTTCTATCCATGGTTATCCATGGGCTCTTAGGTACTTGCTCATTGTGTTTTCCAAAATTGTTTGTTTGCTTTTCAATGTGGGTTAACAAAGTTTCTTTGAAAAAATTTCAGTTCGACTCGTACGTCAGAGTGTTTGAAAAATTTGCTTTGAAAGCTTTTGAAAAGTGTTGGTGTGAAAAGATTTCAGTTTGTTTTGAAGAGAGCAAGTATCCATGAGAACCTACCTACCCTAAGGAATTCGTCTGTGTAAATGTCCTTTAAAGTAATGCCATCCCACCATTGAGAGGTAGGTAGCACCACCGTTGGAGGTGTTCGGGTCAATTCGAGTTTGTAGGGACATGGTGATCACCGGAGCAATAGGAAGACACCTTAGAAGCTACCCTCATGCCAGGTTCCCGGATCATGAGGACTTACTAAGACATCCTCTACTCGACGATCACCTTTCGAGGCAAGGCAACAGTGAGGCGTACCCTAGGGGTGGTGTGTGCGATTCGTGTATCGTTTTCATTGATATTTGTCTTGTCATGTTCATTGGTGTTCTACGCTTGATTTTATTTTAAGTCCATACATTCTTTCATGCTTTTGTTAACAGTTAATATTTGCGGGAAAATAAATCTAAACTATTACAAATGGCGCGGGTCCACATCGCCAAAATTAAACCGGACCCGATTTGACAGAAAATAAATAAAGCGGAAGAAATAAAAGTGCGAGCAATTGTTTACACGGCTTTGGGAGAGATACATAATTATTTGAGCGAAATAAATAAATACACGAAATAAAGGAATTAAAAACAAAACTAGGGCATTGGACCCTTTTGCAAAATATTAAATTGCATGAATTAATTAATATTAAGAGAAAACAATTTTGGTATTTTTGTGTTTTTTAAGATTTGATAGGAAAAGAATTAATTGAAAAAAATAAACTAAAAGGCAAACCCTAATTCTAATGGCTTTTAAATTTATTGTGAAAATGTTAAGTTTTAACCTAAATTAAATCTAAGTTGATCTATGTACAATTTAACTATAAAAATAAATAAATAAATAATATTATGATAAAAGGAAAAATTAAAAAAGGATAAAAAATAAGCCTAAATTCTACCTTTTTTTATATTTATTATGAAAAAAATTAAAATTGCAAAAATCCTAATTAAAACTAAATTCATTACATGTTGAGTTATTTACAAGAAAAATATTAAAATAAAAATTATTTATTATATTTTGTCTTTTCTGATTTTTAAACCTTTTTTTTGTATTTTGTAAAAAATAATAATTACTTTAAACAAATAACAAAAATAAAATAACAAAAAAAGAATAAAAATAAATATAGCAAAGGCAAACCAGGGGGGGTGAAAGTCCCAATCTGGAGGTACAGGCCTTAGAATTCTGGCCCAACAAGTCCTTGATCCTTTTGACTTTCCTGACTAGCCTGTGGTGCGTTGACTGGGGTTCATGGGTGTCTTTTAATCCCTGCCCTTGATTTGAACGTGCTAGACGCGTGGACGGCTTGGGATGATGAGCGTACGGTGATCCACAAAGCTACGCCTGCACATGATTTCTAAGGGAAAAATAATATGAACATAATACAGACCTGGGGTTCGAACCCAGGTCAAAGGTGTTACCAGCGCTTGCTCCAACCAACCGTGCCAATTAACCTATTTGATATATAAATAAACAGCGAATAATAAAAGGGAAAACGTGGGTTAGTTATTTGGAAACGCGCGAAATTTAAACCCACGTATCACTGGCTGCCACGAGGTCTTCTTCCTCGTTTCCCCTGAGATTAAAACATTGAGCCACGGTTTTCAGAGCGTGGTTCTAGAGGACTTTAGGAAAAATAGCGAATGGCGCTATGGGCTTCATAAATTGTTCGCGAATGGTGGGTCTTCTTCGTCTCTCTGCACTGAGTTGGATGGCCATGGTTTTGAGGCTTAATTTTGCCTTATTGCAAAAGCCCCAAATTCGAGCTCTGAAAACCCTAAAAAGTAAACATGGTAAAACCGTATATATGGCATAAAAACGAAATTAATCATGTCAGTTAGCTTGGAAATTTGACAAGGAACATGAATGTACAATTAAAATGCAATGGGGATGTCTAAAACTGAAAACACGATCATCACTTTTTTGCTGTACAGGGAGGGTTCTATGTACCAATTCCTGGAGTTTGAGTGGATGTTAGGGATTGCAATGTGATCAGGAGGGCTTGAGGAAGCTATTAGGAAAACTTTTATGCCTTGAGTCCACCTCTAGTAGTGATTTCCGAATTCAGTTTTCAAGTTAAAATTCCAAGTTTTCAATGAGCTTTTGAGCGCAGCATTTGGTGTGTTATGGTTAGGGTTTGACTTAGCACTTATGAGGGAAGAGAATTAGGTCATTAGCTGGCCTTGATTCATGCCCATGAGAGAACTAGTCCTAGGGTTTTCACCATTAACCAATTTTCCCTTTTTTTAAGCAAACCAAGCCTTGGTGTGCAATTTAACCCTAGCATGGGTTTGTGAGCTGGCCCATGATATATGGAAGCTATCCAAATTCAAATGACACTATTCCATTGGTTTTTGAATTTTATTTGAATTTTTAAAGATTTAAAATGAATTAAATTATCAAAAATTAAATAAAATAGAAAAATCAATGTTTGATCTTGAAATTAATCATGGGACACGTGTGTGGCATGACAAGGCTGAGTCAAGTGGAAGAAAGTGGGCCCTTTTGTCAAAAATTGAAGTTTCAAGGATAGTTGACTTTTGCCATTTCACAAAAATTTCCTAACTTCTACAAGGCATAACTTGCTCAATTTTTAAGCTTTTCTCATGTTCTTGGACATTTTGGAAAGGTCTTTGAGTCCTTTAACCAATGCCTTTGGTCCCATGTCATTTTGATTTTCCAATCTCAAGTTATGGCCTTTGACTTAAAGTCCCTTTTTGTTGACTTTTGAAAATGACCTATAATGTTGAAATTGATAACTTTTTGTGAGAGCATTTCTTGGACTTGAAGTATGAAGATGAGTTGTAGGAAATTTCTTTCTCTTCAAAATGAGCTTTGGATGGGATTTTTCTGATAATCCATGTGAAAGTTATGCCCTGGTCAATTTCAGTTGACTTTTTCAACTGTCCAAATAAGGAAACTTTTGCATCTTGATGATTTTCTGAGCCAAATTTTGAGAATCATGATCAAGCATTGATCAAGTGATGTTTGTGGCTTCAAAATGATATGTTGACCAAAAATTTGAACTTTTGACTGTCAAATGACCATTTTACCCCTACAGTTGACTGTAGTGCAATTTAGGGTTTTGACTGTGCAATTTTGAGCTGAATGCCTTGAAACTTGATATGAGGATGCTTGACCATGTTTGTAAGCATATGAGACTTGATTGGGCATTTGAACACTTCCTTTTCTTGATCAGACTCAAAACCCTAATTTTGACTGTTTAGGAGGCCCTTGCACTGTGCAACCCTTGGGGAATTTTGTGACTTGGCTTGGCAATTTCTTGAAGAATATGGGAGGGCAAATTTTGGGGTATAACAGTTGCCCCTGTTCAATCTTCTTAGACCTGAGGATGCAGATTGGCGGACGTGCCTTTCGTAATCCGAGGGTAGAAGATGATTGGACACTAGAGTGCCCAGAAATTTGCGCTCACATAGTGGCAGTGATGGAGGAATGGGCTTATAGATGCCATTTGGATGTTTGATTGCGTAAGAGATTCCTTGGCGAGAACCTGTATACCTTCAAAACAGAAAATGAGTACCTGACACGTTGCAGGAGCTGATTTTTAGACGCCTGGTATAGATGTGTCCTGACTGGTTACAGGAGCTGAGTCTGGAGCTTCAAACGGCGATGAAAGAACCAGGGATGGTTACTACCTTGGCATGAATGGTAAGAGAACCTTGGGCGACTTTAACTTCAACAACGCTTGTTGAGAAAAATCTTGGGTGTCTTTAACTTCAACAACGCTTGTTGAGAAAAATCTTGGGTGTCTTCTACTGGGATAAGAATCAGGGAGATCTTAGGGTCGATCTGACTGAACCAAAGAGGCCTTTGACTGGGTAAGAATCAGGAAAATCTTAAGGTCGACTTAACTGAACCGGACAAGGTCTTGAAATATCTTCAACTGGATAAGCATCAGGGAGATCTTAGGGTCGATCTGACTGAACCAGAGAAGGCCTTTGACTGGATAAGCATCAGGAAAATCTTAGGGTCGATTTAACTGAACCGGACAAGGTCTTGAAATATCTTCAACTGGATAAGCATCAGGGAGATCTTAGGGTTGATCTGACTGAACCAGAGAAGGCCTTTGACTGGATAAGAATCAGGAAAATCTTAGAGTCGATTTAACTGAACCGGTCTAGGTCTTGAAATGTCTTCAACTGGATAAGCATCAGGGAGATCTTAGGGTCGATCTGACTGAACCAGAGAAGGCCTTTGACTGGATAAGCATCAGGAAAATCTTAGAGTCGATTTAACTGAACCGGTCTAGGTCTTGAAATGTCTTCAACTGGATAAGCATCAGGGAGATCTTAGGGTCGATCTGACTGAACCAGAGAAGGCCTTTGACTGGATAAGCATCAGGAAAATCTTAGGGTCGATTTAACTGAACCGGTCTAGGTCTTGAAATGTGATTGAGAATTTAAACTGCATCTTACCTGAAAGGTAAAAGTCAGTCATATGCAATGCATGATATGGATCAAGCAATGATGTTCTTGTATGATGCAGTGTGTTATGCATGCTATAATGATGTATGTGATGTTTTATGACTTGTATGTTTTTGTCTAGGAAAGTAAATCCTTGACGGGTGTCGGGAAGTCGTATCCTGGGCTGATGTCGAAGAATAGACTTTGCTTCCGCTGGGGATGATAATTGCAAGAACACCGGTAGGAGAAGATGACTCCGCTACGGAATAAACTTGGCAAATGGAGGATTCTGCGGGGAGAAAAGATACTCTAGCGACCATGCTGGGAAGCAATACTCTGTGGGGAGATGATTTGCTGAGTGTTGATAATAGTTTGCTGGGGATAGGAAGACTTTGTCGACGACACTCTTTCCGTGGCTTTTGGCTGAGGATAACCCAGTTATATCCTGTTAAGGAAATAACTCTTTAAATCAAGCCGGACGACGCGTTCGTGCTCTGCGAAGGATAAGCTTCCAGAATTTACTGGGGATAAGCTTACTGCTTGGGGAGATATGAATTCCAACTTTCCTGGGGAAACTAATTGGACTCTCCTGGGGAGTTTTGATGTGCTGGGGAAGTGATTCCTATGAATGTTGATATATGCCACCGGGGAACAGTCTTTAGACCAAGACTGCCGGGGATGCTTGTTAAGAATATATGCTGCTGGGGAATATTGGGATCTGCTGGAGGATACCCAATTTCCTTGAGACTTGTTAACTCTGTTTGGGGAAGAATGCACTGACTTGCTGTCTCACTCTCTGGGGAATTTAAGATGCCTGGTTATGTTCTTTAGCTGAACCTACCTTGGTACTTTGGAGGATAGAACAATTAGATTGCCTAGACAACTCCTTATTGCCCCTGTTCCTAGTGTCACCTGCAATTAATTCCTTTGTTTCGTACGCAAATATTCATGAGTTAGCAAATTATTGTCAATGCATATATCACAAATTGAACCTTGGACGTTCTTCGCAAAACAAAACAGAAAAAGAAAAACAGTTGGCACGTTTAACTGAAAAGTATATTTGTATTGATTTTGCATAGCCTGTGAATAGGCGTTTTGTGTACAAGAGGCTGACGTCCTAGTAAGAGAAACGTCGCCGAGCAAAAGAGTTTATACAAGTTTTGTACAAAAGAAAATAAAACAGCTGTGTGAAATGAATGATCCACTGGGTTTCAACTCTGCTATTGCCTTTATAACTCCGAGCGTCTCATCACTTGATGACCTTGGTTGAAGGTGAAGTTGACTGATCGATGCCGTCTGAACTTGATGTAGATACCGGATTCTGGATGCAAGGTGATCCAATGAGACATAGTATTACGCTTCTATCCCTAATTTTTGCCTGGACCGCCCTTTCGGGTTTTCAGTCCACCGGGATATCCATTTTTGCCCAAGCCGCCCTTTCAGGTTTTCGACTTGCCGGGTGTACAGATTTTTTTCATTTTCATTCCTTCATTTTGCCCGAACCCTTTTGGTTCGACGGGAAGCCCTAATTTTTGCCTAGGCATGTCAGCCTAGCGGGTCTTTCATGCGTAATATTTTTTTACTATGTCTGCATTGGCGGGGTGAGGAAGGTCGTCACCATCCATATTGGTTAATATCATTGCTCCTCTTGAGAACACATGCTTAACCACAAATGGCCCTTCGTACGTAGGGGTCCATTTGCCCCTTGGATCGCTCTGAGGAAGGATGATTCTCTTGATTACCAGATCCCCGACTCGATATTCTTGTGGTCTGACCTTTTTGTTAAATGCCCTGATCATCCGTTTCTGATACGTCTGACCATGACAGATAGCAGCAAGTCTCTTTTCATCAATAAGGTTGAGCTGATCAAGTCGTGTCTGGATCCAATCATCTTTGTTCAGATTTGCATCCTTCATTATCCGGAGAGAGGGTATTTGCACTTCGATTGGCAAGACTGCCTCCATACCATAAACCAGAGAGAAAGGAGTTGCCCCTGTTGACGTCCTGGCTGAGGTACGGTACCCATGTAGAGCGAACGGTAACATCTCGTGCCAATCTTTATAAGTTACTGTCATTTTCTGCACGATTTTCTTGATGTTCTTATTTGCTGCTTCTACAGCCCCATTCATCTTCGGTCTGTAAGGAGAAGAATTGTGGTGCTGTATTTTGAACTGTTCGCAAAGCTCAGCGATCATCTTATTGTTCAGATTGGTACCGTTGTCTGTAATAATCCGCTCAGGGACACCGTACCGACAGATCAGGTTGTGCCGAACGAACCGTGCCACAACAGTCTTGGTTACCGTAGCATAGGATGCTGCCTCAACCCACTTCGTAAAATAATCAATCGCCACTAGGATGAAGCGATGTCCGTTAGATGCTGTAGGTTTTATCTCGCCGATCATGTCTATGCCCCACATTGCAAACGGCCATGGCGCAGTCAGAACATTCAGGGGAACCGGAGGAACATGCATTTTATCTGCATAAATCTGGAACTTGTGGCATGTCCTGGAATGTTGGTAGCAGTCAGCTTCCATTGTGGACCAATAGTATCCTGCCCGTAGGATTTTCTTAGCCATAGTATGTCCACTGGAATGTGTACCAAAGGTCCCTTCATGTAGCTCTTCCATGATTCTTTCTGCTTCGGTTTTATCCACACAACGCAGTAAGGTTGAATCATGGTTTCGCTTGTATAAGATGTTGTTGCTAAGGAAGAATTTGGCTGCGAATCTTCTCAAGAATTTCTTATCATTGATAGATGCGCCTTCAGGGTATTCCTGAGTTTCCAGATATCTCTTCACTTCGTGGTACCAAGGCTTTTCAGTCACCAATTCAGTTTCGAGATCACAACAGTATGCCGGCTCGTCCAGTTTCCAGATGATGATCCGGGGAGCCTCATTATCCCATTTGACCTTGAACATTGAAGACATTGTAGCTAACGCGTCCGCCAACTGATTCTCTTCTCTTGGAAAGTGCTCAAATGTTATCTCTGTGAAGTGGGGGATCAGGGTCAACACACATTCTCTGTAAGGAATCAAGTTTGGATGTTTCGTATCCCACTCTCCTTTGATCTGATTGATCACAAGAGCGGAATCTCCGAAGACACTCAGAAATTTGATCCTCAGGTCGATCGCAGCTTGAAGACCCATGATACACGCCTCATACTCCGCCATGTTGTTGGTACAGTTGAAACATAGCCGGGCGGTGAGTGGAGTATGAGTACCTTGTGGAGATATGATGATGGCGCCAATACCATTTCCCAAAGCGTTGGATGCTCCGTCAAAATGCATAGACCATCGGGATCCTGGTTCAGGTCCTTCATCCGGTCCAGGTATTTCACAGTCAGTTACTATCATAATGCTTTCATCTGGAAACTCGAAGTTCATTGATTGGTAGTCATCCACAGCTTGATGTGCTAAGTGGTCTGCCAATACACTTCCCTTGATGGCTTTTTGGGTCGTGTACTGAATGTCGTATTCCGTCAAGATCATCTGCCATCTTGCAATTCTCCCAGACAGAGCAGGCTTTTCGAATATATACTTTATAGGATCCATTTTTGAGATCAACAAAGTAGTGTGAGTCAGCATATACTGTCTCAGCCGGCGAGCAGCCCATACCAAAGCGCAGCAAGTTTTCTCAAGCAGTGAGTATCGGGTCTCACAGTCGGTAAACTTTTTGCTAAGGTAATAAATGGCATGCTCTTTTCGGCCAGACTCGTCATGCTGCCCCAGCACACACCCCATTGAATTATCAAGCACTGTCAGGTAAAGTATCAAAGGTCTCCCTTCAACTGGTGGCATAAGGATGGGTGGTTCTTGGAGATATTCTTTGATTCTGTCAAAAGCAGCCTGACATTCATCATTCCAACGTACTACCTGATCTTTCTTCAGCAGCTTGAAGATTGGTTCACAGGTAGCAGTTAGGTGTGAGATGAACCGAGCAATGTAATTCAGACGTCCTAGAAAGCCTCTGACTTCCTTCTCTGTCTTAGGAACCGGCATCTCTTGAATGGCTTTGACCTTAGCAGGGTCCACTTGAATTCCCTTGTCACTTACCACGAAGCCTAGCAACTTTCCCGATCTTACCCCGAAGGTGCACTTGTTCGGGTTCAACCTCAGCTTGTACAGTTTCAAACGGTCAAACAGTTTCTATAGATGATCAAGGTGTTCTTCCTCAGTCTGGGACCTAGCGATCATGTCGTCAACATACACTTCTATCTCATGATGGATCATGTCATGAAATAAAGCAACCATGGCACGTTGGTAGGTTGCCCCAGCATTCTTTAGTCCAAAAGGCATGACTTTGTAGCAGAAGGTGCCCCACTGAGTAACAAATGTAGTCTTTTCCATGTCTTCAGGAGCCATCTTGATCTGATTGTAGCCTGAAAAACCATCCATGAAAGAGAACACTTTATGCTGAGCTGTATTATCAACAAGGACATCAATGTGAGGTAGAGGGAAGTCATCCTTGGGGCTGGCCCTGTTCAGACCCCAGCGGAGGCTATCTTTGGTTATCCCCAGCGGAGTTTATCATTATTATCCCCAGCGGAATCCACCATTGAAGTCCTCAGCAAGCCTCTCATCAAACTTCAGCAAAGTATCTCTGCCACGGAGCCACTCCCCGGCCGTTCTTCAAGGATTTATTTTCCTAAGACAAAATTACATTCATAAACATTTCACGTTTCCATACATCTTGCTTACATACATGATAAAGCGCATACAACACTATCTCATGTTGAACATCATGACATCATGCATATCATACGTCATGACATTGCATACAACTTATGTTTTTGCCTTTTCAGGAAAAAGACAATCCCAAAGACAACTACCTTCAACTGTCACAATTCCAGATTCGACTCCTGTATCTAGCCAGGGCATATCTGTTGACCACATTTCCAGACTCGATTCCTGTATCTAGCCAGGGCACGTCTGAAGAGTTCGAAGATTCGACTCCTGTATCTAGCCAGGGCATATCTGTCGACCACATTTCCAGACTCGATTCCTGTATCTAGCCAGGGCACGTCTGAAGAGTTCGAAGATTCGATTCCTGTATCCAGCCGGGGCACATCAATCAACTACAACATTTCCAGATTCGACTCCTGTATCTAGCCAGGGCCTATCTGTTGACCACATTTCCAGACTCGATTCCTGTATCTAGCCAGGGCACGTCTGAAGAGTTCGAAGATTCGATTCTTGTATCCAGCCAGGACATATCTGTTGACAACTATTTCCGGATTCGATTCCTGTATCCAGCCAGGGCACATCTGTGAGTAACCGTTTGTAGACTCGACACCTGTATCTAGCCAGGGCATATCTGCATAAAGAGGTTGAAGATCAAACACCTGTAACAAGCCAGGAAAACATCTGTCTTTCTCAAATACACAAGTTCTCGCTAAGGAATTTCTTATGCGATCAACACTTCCAAATGGCATCTATAAGCCCATTCCCGACAAGGTTCTGTCACATCTCCAGATGGCATCTATAAGCCCATCTCCCTATCCACCATCTCTCCAAATGGCATCTGTAAGCCCATTCCCGACATCACATTGTTGAGACTCCAACATGCGAGTGCAAATTTCCGGGCACTCTAGTGTCCAATCTCCTTTTACCCTCGAGTCACGAAAGGCAAACTTGCCAATCTAACTCTTCAGGTCCAAGAAGATTGAACAGGGGCAACTGTTGTACCCCAAAATTTGCCCTCCCATTTCCTCAACATTTTCTCATCACAAGACCTTTGAAGATCAAGATTCAGTTAGGGTTTCCTCTGCTCAAGACTTCTCCTTGCACTGTTAACCCAAATTAGGGTTTGTGGTTGAACAAAGATGTTTTGACCTAAAATGCCTAAGATGACTTTCATGCTTCATGTTGGACTCCCAAGTTTATCCATACCAAGTTTCAAGTCTTGATTCCAAGTTTTGCCCAGTCAATTGGACAGATGACCTAAGAAATCAGCTGTATTAGGGAAAAAGTCAACTGTGGACAATTGACAGTCAAATCTCATGAAAATTGACCCACATCAACATTATGAACTCATATGGACCATTTGATCAAGTTTGGATCACAATTCCACAAGAAATTTGATCAGATCACCAAAAGGGCAAAATGGTCATTTTTAGGGTTTTGACTGCACAAGGGTAATTTTTGACTGCTTGACCTAGCCAATGGCAAACCAAGCTCACATATGGACTCAAGGACCCCATGGAATTATTTTGACATGCTCAACAAACTCAAAAGATCCCAAGTACACAAGATTGACAGTTGAATTTCCCAGTCAATTGATCAATTTTGGCTGTATACTGAAAAGTCAAACTTTGACTTTTTGGTCAAAATCAAGAGTCAAGATTCATTTTTCATCCAAACATGCCAAATCATGAAACTTGTTCACCAAGAAACCAAGAAATGCAAATTAGGGTTTGAAATGGAATTTTTCATAACTTAGAATTTTTCTAAGTTATGGAAAACCCTAATTTTATTCCCAACTTTGCCCCACTTTTTCACCAAGATTCATTTGGATTCAAACAAAAGTCAAAACATGAAAGTTGTAGCTTGTTGCATAATCTACAACTTTGATTCACAAAGTTTCCCAAAATGAGGCTTGTATCTCAAGTTATAAATTTTTGAATAGGGGCACTAAACCATTCATAACTTAGTGAAAATTTGACCTTTTTGACAAGGTTTTCTACCTAACTTCCATGCCATTTTCCATACACTTCCACTTGGAATTTCAATTTGCATTTCAAAGATGGATTGTAGTACACATTCCAAGCTTTCCAAAATGTCCAAGAACTTCTCAAACAACCTCATGGTTAGGGAGAATCGAATTTTGCAAAATGGGCAAAAGTCACTTTGATTCATGGCCATGTACATGTTCATACACTTTGCAATTTTTCAAATCAGCATGGGCAAGCTAGTTACAGGACTCTAATCCTTTTCTTACTCAATAATTAAATGCCAATCCATTGTGTTTTAGCTTTGTTTTGTTCATATAATCATTACACAAGGAATTAAGCCTTAATTGGAAAAAGTGATTTATCCATTTTTGCAAAGTAGAACTTTATGTCAAGTTTGAAAATCAAGAGGTACAATGCATATCTTTGGACACAAGATTCATGGACATAACACACTGATCAAGACTAAAAGATGCAGCACATTTTGAGGGGCCTGTACAAGCCTAGAAAAAGTTGGCATTTTCTTGCTTCACATAGAAGAAACATGGCATAACTTGTACCAACTTACAAACCAGCTTACAAACACTTAGACAAACTGATCAAACACATTCCACACATCTAAACCAAGCTAAAGCACGAGCCTTTTACCTCTAATCCATCCCAAAACTCAGAATCACCTTGAAACTGCCCAAACAGAGCAACCTCTGCAGATTGAGTTCCAACTCTCAATCCTTTCAAGCATTCTTGCCCAAACCAGTTCACATACCTTCCTTACCATCTATGCAAACTATCCAAAAGTTAAAGCATGATCTGTAACACCTCCAAGCCACTTCACCATTTTTATTTTTCTGTTTTGCAGTTGAAGTTCTCTAACACGATTCAGGGAGTTTCAAGACAAAGTAGAACTTGGAATAGCATCCTTACACTTCAAGGAAGCTATACAAATCATCATCTTGCTCTGAAAACTCTTCCATTGCAAAGCACGATTCCAACTGAACAGGTATCTTCATGAAGTTCTATCTCTCAGTATAGGCATTGTTAGCTTTAGGTTTGTGAAGGAAACATGTCACAATCATAGCCCTGAACATGCCCATATGATTAGATTTCATTTATATTATGTATGCTTAGAGAATTTTGGTTCTGAACATTGATAAAAAACTAGGGCAGAAATTGGGGGAGAAGAAATTCTCCCTCATCTTAGAGAGTTAAGTCAAGTTCTTTATATCCCTGAATTCGTCTCTTAATGCTCTACGCTTTTCATGTTATGAGTTTTGCTTGAAAGTCTAGAAATTGGAAGATAGAAAACGCGTGTTCATTGTTGTTCATACAGTCTGGAGGTTGAAGAAGGAGTTTTCTGGGATGGGCCTGTTTGGTTATTTCTGTTTGCACCACTTTTCTTGTTTTACACCCCCTGAGCCCATTTCATTTATTTTTAATGATTTCTGACTTTTTCTTTTTTTCATTGATTCATTTATTTTTTCTCATGTTATTAAAAATATAAAAATCTTTTTTCTCACCATTTTTTAATTTATTAAGTATTTATGTGATTTTCTTTTGATTAATACATAAATAAATGAATATATATACATTTCATTAAAATATTGAGAAATATGTAAAAATACTTTTATTTTCATTTTTTATTTTTTTTACCCTCTGAAAATATTTTACATAAAAAATACTTTTTTTACAAATATTAAAAATCATTATTATTTGTATAAATAACACATATTTAAAATAATACATATATACATATATTTATTAATATATTTAGGGTAAATACAAAATATATACACTTTTTTTTTATTATTATTAATATTTAATATGAAAATATATTTTTGACAAATACTTCACTTTATTTTATTTTTGTACATAATAAATAAATACTTGTATTAAATTAAATAATAACACCATTTTATTTAATAGAATTAGGGTTTTGCCCAAAATATGAAAAACTCCAAAATAATACCTTTTTATTTCCTTTTTATTCTTACATAAATAATTCTTTTTTTCATACATATAAAAAATTCTTTCTTGCATTCTTGCATATTTGTCTTATTTTATTTAATCTATGCAAATTATTTGTCTTGTAAATATTCAATATTGATGTAATAGTTTTAGGTTTAAATTCCTTGTTAAAATCCCCATTTGAACATTTGTACCCCCCCTTCCCATATTTGGTTTTGTAATAGCTTAGTAAGTTTATTTTCGCAATTTATTGCTTTCTAATTATACCATGTTAGAATTAGGGTTTGTATGCGAAAAAACGACAAAATAGTTATGACCTAATCTCAAGACAAATAAGCATGAAAATGAACACACAAATCACACTTGCACCCCCTAGGGTACTCCACTTGTTGCCTTTCAAAATTGGGCCATATTGCATGTTAAGTCTCTTTGGGCAAAACAAACAAACCAAATGATCATAGTCCCTCGATAACATTTTCAAAATACTTCCAAAACAAATGATCAAGTCCCTTAAAGAAAATGCCCAAAGATACTTGGCACCATTGCAATTATGGTCTAAACGATGACCCGTGCCCGTCCCTTTCACATCCTAACATAAGATTGTCCACCAAATGCAATGGTGGAACAAAATTGTTAAAAGGGGTTAAAACATAACAAAAACCTTTGAGTACAATAGGGTAGACAAAACTCTTAGTTACTTGAGATCAACTTGCAAAAACACTTGCCTTCTTTTCAAAAACCACAATCCACAACACTTTCAAACAAACTCTCAAAAAAATTTGAAACATCTTTTCGAAAAGATACACACTTTTGTAAAACACTCAAACACGAGTCAAATACATTGGTCGCCTAAGACAAGGCATCTCTTCAAAAACATTTTCAAAACACACACACAAGCACCATTTAAAACAATTGAAAACAAAAGGCAAGTGATCTAAGCAAGTAACCAAGAGCCCATGGATAACCATGGATAGAAAGGGTGCTAATACCTTCCCTTTCTATAATCTACTCCCCGAACCCACGAAATATCTCAAAAGGTTTTTGCTGTGCTTTTTTAAACCTTTCCTTTAGGATAAAATAAAAAGTCGGTGGCGACTCTTGCTCAACCGAAACATTTGCGAAAATAAACGCAAAACCTCAAGTCAGTTCTCCCACCGTATCACATATGGTTTTTCTATCTTTTGGTGAAGCAAGAATGACCTAAAAATGCTGGCAATTTCGTGTGCAAATCAAAGGGACAAGAATCTCCAAATTTAGCAAGTTTCTTCAATCAAAAAGATTCAAAAATATTTGATTTTCAATCAAATATTCTATCATCATTCCATGGATTTTTTGTGCAAGATTTGACCTAAATTCAGTCCTCTATAAATACACAAACTAATCCTAATCATGCACATGTGAAATTGCTGCAAACAAAGCCATAAGCATATTGAAAAAATTGAAGAAAACTTGAAAACTGATTTCCATATTCCAGGCTAATTCAAAGCTTTTTATTGATTCTAACACATTGCAGGGGTCCCCAGGAACGTGTAGGAATCAAAGCCAAGCGTTGAAGCTCAAGAAATCACCAAGAACAGTTTCACGGTTTGTACATTTTTTCCAGAATCGCAACTCATTATTCATGCGCATTTGACATATTTTGTTGATTGTTTTGTGTTCATAGGGACTGTACAAAGCTGATGGTATAGTTTAATTGCATTGAAACGCACAGAATCACAAATTACCATTGATGAATTCTAGGGTTCTTGAACTCTAAAATTGGGCTTTTATTATCCAGGAAAAATTGGAACCCTTAAGACCCATGGTTAGATTCGTGAGAACCAGACGAATCAAAAGCCACCCTCGCGAAATATTTATGTGTACCAGGGTTCTATTCGCTATTATTCCTCATGTCAAATTGTGGGGGTTAAAAACCCCCGCTATCTAATTTGTTTTTACAGGCATCAGCGAAGAAGATGAGTACGTGGTGATATGCTATTGAACAGTTCAAAAAGCGCGCGCTTGGTTTTTATGTTTACAGCATAGTCATTATTTTCCCAATATAATATTTGCCTTTTATTTTACTAATGATTAGAACGCGTTAGTGGAGTGGTTAAGGCAAGCAGCATATGAGCTATGGGACCTGGGTTCGAATCCCAGGTCCCCCAGAATAATTGTTTCTATTTTTTCCAATATGTTCACATGCAGGTTCCTTAATAGCGTTCCACCATACGCTCTCACATCCCAAGCGCCAAGTGGCCACAAGCACAGATCTGATGGCCATAGGATGAAGGACCATGGTATTCCCAGTCAATGCAGGCGTGGACGAGCTAGAAAGTCAACAAGGCTTGTGAAACAAATGGGCCACAAAGTTCCAGGACAAACCTCCTAATGGGCCAGCACACCCCCCTGGGTTCTTTTTCTTTCTTTCTTTATATTATTTTTATTTAGTTAATTATTTTATTAATTATTATTTTTATTACTTAAATTAACCAAATTAATTTTTCATAATAAATTCAGAAAAACTAAAATAAAATATTATTATTATTTATTAATTTCACTACTAGTTTATTATTTTTGTAAATAAATTCTAACAAATTAATTTAGTTAATTAGGTTAAATTTGACTATTTTTCGCAATAAATAAAATCCATGTAGAATTAGGTTTTTGACAATTTTAATCTCTTTTTATTTTTATTTTATTTTTCATAAAAAACATTTCTTTTAATTAATTAATTAGTTTTAGAATTAGGTTTAATTAAATACAAAAAAAGGACCAAAACTTCTTTCTTTCACAACAAAGGGTCAAAACCCTAAGGACTTTCCCGATTCAATTTTTCTCACGTATATTTATTCTCGATTCCTATTTTGATCATATTTATGTAATTGCTCCGAGGATGTAATAGATAATTAGGACCTTTTCTATCGCTTTCTTTTATTTCCGCATTTACTTTTCAAGGGTTGCTTTTGGCAATGTAAATACCCGACGCCTTGTAATAGCGTAGATTTACTTTCCGCAATTTACTTTCCGCACAATTATTAACTGCTATGTATGACAAGACTTGTTCTCAAAATAAAATCAAAACGTAGCTCACCATGAAATATGCAAAGATAATTTAACTGAAACCTGACACACGTGCACATGCCACTCCTAGGGTACGCCTCACTTGGTTGCCTCGACGTGGTCATTAAGTATAGGGTGTTTTAGAGGTCGTCCTCCTGTCTAAAGATCCAAGTTGCCTCGAAACGATTGTCTCGGATAAAAAGGATCTAGGACATTAGGGTTACCGCTAAGGCGTCCTACTATTGCTTTGGTGACCACACATGTCCCTATAATCGAATTGACCCGAATAACTCCAACGACGGTGCTACCTACTTCTCAATAGTGGGATAGTACTGTCTAAAGGACATTTACACAACTTAATTTCTTTTGAGTAGGTAGATTTCTCCTGGGTACTTGCTCTTTCAAAGCAACAAAAATACTTTTCGCACTTACACTTTTTTCTGACAAAAGTTTTCAAACAAACACTTCATACACTCTTGAGGACAGATACAAGAGTTACCTAGAAGCTTTCAAAACAAACTTTTTCAAAACCCACAAACACGAGAAAAGCAAACATTTTTTGAAAACATAGTGAGCAAGTACCTAAGAGCCCGTGGATAACCACGGATAGAAAGGGTGCTAACCCCTTCCCTTTCTATAATCTACCTCCCGAACCGAGAAACATCTCGAAAAGGAATTTTGCTGTACTTTTGTCCTTTCCTTGTTGGAGAAAATAAAAGACAGTGGCGACTCTTGCTTACCGCGACATTTCGCGAACCAGCATTTCAAAACAGTCAGTTCTATTTCCACCGATCACAGAACTGGCGACTCTGCTGGGGACTCCGTAAGTGAGGTGTACCTTAGGATTAGATCATTTTATGTTTTCAATTGTATGCCTTGTTTGCTTTAATATTTGTGGGCTTGCATCGGAGTTTCATAGATCCTAACCCGGATCTGGGGAATACCCTTTAGGTAGAAATAAGCTGTGAGGGACCTGTCCGGCGTAGACCGACACTGGTGAAGTAGTAGCTACGTTGGTGTGACACCTTAGTCTGTACCGATATCCCTTGTGTTGGAACGAGGAGAATATGGGTCTCCTGAGGAGTCATTAAGCACCAACCGACCTTAGAACCTTAAATTGACCCAACTTGGCCATAGAACAGTAGCAGTATGCTACACTCATTGAGGCTAAACTCTCGCGATGGTTCCGGCCGCAAGAAAAGATTGCGAAGCTGGAGTTATGACCGATTGAGGGTAGTCAGTGATATTGAGATCTTCTAGAACCCGGTTACTATTTTCTAGGACAGGTCTTAACCAACTGAAACTGAAAGAGGGTAGTACCTAAACTTCATGCCGGCCTGAAATCTAAGGGCTCTTTTGTGTGACTTGTGTGCCTTTAAACTTGAACTACTTGCACATTCTTGTTATCTGACAACATGAGTTCCTTGCAGGTTTTGTTTACAGTCCTTAATCTGGGCTTATAACAGGGTCTACTTACATCACTCCACGCATAGCATAACATCATAACATCATACCATTGCATACATCCTGCATAAGGACTAACCCATTTCAAGGATCTCAAGGGTTTGTGATACAGGTCATGATGAACCAACTGTCTAGCAAGGGGCAAAAGGGGATTTATTTTCCTCTAGCCAAGGTTGTTTGGAGACCAAAACATGATAACTTGAGTCAGGGGCTATGACCCACTCGATATGGTGAGCTTTGACTCTTGAAGAAGGACTCTCAACAACATGAAGTTCCTTCAATCAAGCTACCCAAACTCAAATTCTAACAAGTTTCTCTGTTTACCCCGCGAGATCCTTGAAAACATTGCATGCATATCATACATATCATTGCATTACAGGTATCCTTTTACAGGTCACTTATCTTCTTCGCTGTTTATTTCAGCAATCATCATGTCTACTGAACCTTCCACTGAACAAGCTATCAAGGCCCTCCAGGCCCAGAATGCTCAGTTCCAAGAGTTTGTTATGAGCCTAGCCCAGGGCCAACAGGATTTGAAGACTCTAATTCTGAAAGAGAGGAAGAAGAAGAAGAAGAAGAAGAAGAGGACTGTTTTGTTCAACACTAGACGCAGGTCTGGGAATGGATTACAGAATGAGGCTGATCTGACTACTTCCTCTATAGGCAAGGACAGTCCCCAAGAGAGAAGGGTTCCTAGTCCCGTGGTCTCCGACAACGAGACGGATTATAATGATGAACAATATCCTCCTGCTGAGGATAGGTACAAACAGCTGGAGTACCGCTTAAGTGCTATGGAGATTCAACATGTGCCTGGTTTGGACTTTGGAGACCTAAGCTTATCTTCTGGGGTGGTGATCCCCCATAAGTTCAAGGCGCCTGCTTTTGCAAAGTACGACGGAGCTTCCTGTCCTAAGTTGCATCTTCGATCGTACGTAAGGAAGATCCAACCTTACACCACCGACAAGAATTTGTGGATCCATTTCTTCCAGGATAGTCTTTCAGGGACTCAACTCGAATGGTTCTATCAGCTGGATGGAGCCAGTATCCGTAACTGGGAGGATTTGGCTACTGCGTTCTATAAGCAGTATCAGTATAATTCCGACCTCGCTCCTACGCGTACCCAACTCCAGGGTATGTCACTAGGGACGGGTGAAGGATTTAAAGAATATGCTCAAAAGTGGAGAGACCTTGCTGGAAGGGTGCAGCCACCCTTAACTGATCGGGAACTTGTCGACGTGTTCTTGGGGACCCTGTCTGGTCCGTTCTTCAACCATCTGATTGGAAATTCTTCTGCTGGATTTACAGACCTTATCTTGACTGGTGAGAGAATTGAAGCTGGTATCAAGGCTGGGAAGATTCAAGAGGCTACACCTTCCGATGCTCAGAAAAAGCCTTACAGTGGGAAGAAAGAGTCCAATGCTGCGTACAGTCAAAAGAGTCGTCGTGACCAACACGTAGGGGCAGTCCTGATCTCTGGTTCTGTGTCACGCCGACAACAGCAAAAGGGAAATCAACGAAGGCCGGACGAGCCTAAAAGACAGTTCACCAACATCAATATGCCGTTGTCACAAGCCTTGCAGCACATGTTGAAGATGAACCTGATTGCAGTGATAAACCCTCCTGCGAACCCTAAGACTTCTTCTCCCAACTACAACCCGGATGTGAGGTGTGTTTATCATTCCGATAGCCCGGGGCACGATACTGACGATTGTTGGGCGCTGAAATACAAGATTCAGAATATGATTTATGCTAAGGAGATCGAATTCGAGCCTTCTGAGACTCCCAATGTGATCACTGCTCCCTTGCCAAAACATGGCTAGGAGTGAGAGGCTTTTGTTCATTTGAATTCTGATATTGTATTTTTCTTTGCTTATCCAAACAATTATCATGTCAAACTCTCTTATTTCATTAATGCATTACACGTGTCTGTTTTGAAGTAATTGTGTTCACTATGCTTAAAATTGCTTTCATTTTTTGATGTTCAACTCTCGAGCTAAAATTCTAAACCTTTTGAGGGAGGATGACGAAAACGATACCACGATCTTTACAGTATGCTTTTGAATAGACCTCGTTGATGAGGTACAGGCATTGTTTCAAATCCTAAAAAATGGAGTTATAAGGAAGATAATCCCTCGTCAACCCCTTCGAGCCAAAGAAGTTGGAGTTTTTCTTTTCACGTAAAAATTAAAACCCTTAATTATAACCTGGGGCAGGGTAGTTTTCTCAGTTGATCCAGGTGCACAATGAATGGCATCAAAGAATTCCTTCCGAGACAAAAAGACAATGATGGTTCCCTATAATCGTAAGGACAGGCAGCCATTATCTCTCAGAAATAAAAGCCCAATAAGTCAAAACCTATGAAGGAGACTTACAAAAAATGGGGCATCCCGCTGACTGTAATCACAAAAGAAACAGTTCAGGCAAAAAACAGGGATAACGAAATCAAAAAGAAAGAGGTCCTGCAAACCCTCAACAAAAAAGAAATGACTGCATGTTCAAAATAAATTGTCAGTATCCGAACCATCACCGAAATATCAGAGCGAAGACTCAAACAAGATCTAATGCACGATTAGCTGAGTTTAGGATTGAAGAACATCACGAAGAGCGGGTGGGTACAAATAAAATTTGAGCCTTTATCCTTTGTTTCTTAAACCGTGAACCAGGCCACGTTATAACCCTTAAAAGTCCTAGCTGAAGCATGGGTTAGTTCGAAAGCATACGGTTACAAAAGGTATCCTGACTCCTGTAGGGCTTGCTGTAAAATCTTGAGCTGACATCACATTTTACAAAATTCGCTTGTTTTACAAAAAAATGCATTTTCAAAAATTTCAAGACAGACATAAGCTTTGCATTCTTAAAATAACATTGTTTGCATATGATTATTTGTTCGAACAGCAGAGAAATTCGCACGATGAATATCTTGTGAACAAAAATCTTCTCAACAAAAAGGTCACCTCAAATGGAAAAACACTTCCAACCAAGGGGCAGACATGATCATTGTCCATCATCTGGGGCAGTTAAGTCAAGATTCAGAGAATCTCTCAAAAGCCAAATAGCCAGGGGCAACCGCCTGAATCACTTGGGGCATTGGACATGAATTCCAGCGACGAATCTTGCACGATCAAACATCTTCTGGTAGTCTGGCAACACAACATTACTGACAATGACAACTCCCTACATCCTGAGAGCACGGACATAGTCGAAAAAAGACTACGCATAATCAAAGACCCGCTAGGTCGACTGGCCTAGGCAAAAATAAGGGCTTCCCGGCGAACCAAAAGGGTTCGGGCAAAAATAAGGGATGAAAGTGAAAAAAATTTGTACACCCGGCAAGTCGAAAACCTGAAAAGGCGGCTTGGGCAAAAAGGGGTATCCCGATGGACTGAAAACCCGAAAGGGAGGTCCAGGCAAAAATTAGGGATCAAAGTGTACGACTATGTCCCGTCATCTCGTCACTTGCCTACCAGAAGAAGATTTGTCAATCGGCAGTTATCAAACACCTCCACAGGTACCTTCTCCCGCAGAAACTGGGGCAATAAGAGTTGTCCAAACTGTACAGCTGCCTTGCTCACCGGGTGCAAAGGTAGATTCAGCTGAAGAATATGACCAAGATACCTTCACTCCCCGCAGAGTCAGGCAAGATTCAGCAATACTCTCCCCAAGCAGAGTGGTCTCCCATCAGCCTTAAAAAAGGCATAGTATCTCCAGCAAATCAGCAGCACTCTCCCCAAGCAGAGTTAGGCTACTGTCAGCCCCAAAGAAGTTGGGTATCCCCAAAAGATCTCAATATTCCCTAGCAGAGTATAAAGATATTCCTCAACAAGCATCCCAGGCAGTCTTAATATTCCTTGACAGAAATATAAGATTGTTCCCCGGAGGAATACAGACACCCCAGCAGAGTCATGCCCCAGTGTAGTCCAAAGTTTCCCCAGGAGAGTTGAACCATCTCCCCAGTAGATTCTGGAAGCTTGTCCCCTGCAGAGTACAAATATCTCTCCCCGACCATGTTCAAAGGTTATTCCCCACCAGAGCCTAACTGGGTTATCCTCAGCAAATTACAACGGAAAGATCGTCCTCGGCGAAGTTCTTCCTATCCCCAGCGGAGTTCATCAAATTCCCCAACAGAGCTTATCAACGGAATCCCCAGTGGAGTTATCGTTAAATTCTCAGCGAAGTATCTCTTCCCCACAGAGTAATTCCCCATAGAGTAATCTTCACCAGGTTTATTCCTCAACGGAGTCATCATCTCCCCACCGGTATTCTTGCAATCATCTTCGTTCATTATCCCCAGCGGAAACGAAGGACTCTACTATTCAACATCAGCCCAGGATTTAACAAGCTCTCGGCATTCGTCAAGGATTTATTTTCCCGGACGAAAATACATTCATAAACATATCACATCTCATACCTCCTATTTACATACATGATAAAGTGCATACGACACGATCTCATTTATTTTTGAGAACATCATGACATCCTGCATTTCATACATCATGACATTGGATACAACTAATACTTTGCCTTTTCAGGGAAAGGTCAATCAAAAGATGATTACCATCTACCTTTGCAGTTCCAGATCAACACCTGTAACAAGCCAGGAAAATTCTGTGGACGACTGATTGTGGGTTAATACCTGAAACCAGACAGGACAATTATCTACTTGATCATCATGAGGCAACCCTACACCGGTTCCTTCTCAACTTCAGATGAAGTTTTACACGAACTCATCATCAGGAAACCCTACACCGGTTCCTTCTCAATTCCAAGATGAAGTTTTACACGGACTCATCATCAGGAAACCCTACACCGGTTCCTTCTCAATTTTAGATGAAGTTTTACACGGACTCATCATCGGGCAACCCTACACAGGTTCCTTCCTTTCAGACGAAGTTTTACACGGACTCGTCCTCAGGCAACCCTACACCGGTTCCTCCTCAGTTCCAAGACGAAGTTTTACACAAGCTCATCGTCAATATAACCTTACCCCGGTTCATCCAGAAGTTTCACACGAACTTATCTCACAGTAACCTTACCCCGGTTCATCCAGAAGTTTCACACGAACTTATCTCACAGTAACCTTACCCCGGTTCATCCAGAAGTTTCACACGAACTTATCTCACAGTAACCTTACCCCGGTTCCTCCTAAAGTTTCACACAAACTTATCTCAAAATAACCTTACCCCGGTTCATCCAGAAGTTTTACACGAACTTATCCCGAAGTAACCTTACACCGGTTCCTTCTCAACTCCAGACGTAGTTTTGCACGGACTCGTCATCAAGAAACCCTACACAGGTTCTCTCTTTCCAAAGATGAAGTTTTACACGGACTCGTCATCAAGAAACCCTACACAGGTTTCCTTCATTCCAAGATGCATTTTCACACGGACTCATCATCAATCAACCCTACACAGGTTTTCTTTCTTCCAGGATGTAGTTTTACACGGACTCATCATGAGGCGACCCTACATCGGTTCCCTTTCTCTTTCCAAATGCAGTTTTACATGGGCACATCATCAAAGTAACCCCACACAGGTTCCTTCTCCATTTCAGATGCAGTTTTACACGGACTCGTCATCAAGAAACCCTACACAGGTTTCCTTCCTTCAAAGATGCAGTTTTACACGGACTCATCATCAGTCAACCCTACACAGGTTTCCTTCCTTCAAAGATGCAGTTTCACACAGGCTCATCATCAGTCAACCATACACAGGTTTCCTTCTTTCCAAGATGCAGTTTTACATGAGCTCATCATCAGGCAACCCTACACAGGTTCCCTCGTTCAACTTACAAGATCACAATTCTACCAACAATCTCCAGATGGCATCAATAAGCCCATCCTCCTATCCATCATCTCTCCAAATGGCATCTGTAAGCCCATTCCCGACATCACATTGCTGATACTATGTTATGCGAGTGCAAATTTCTGGGCACTCTAGTGTTCAATCATCTTCCACCTTCGGATCACGAAAGGCCCAAAAGCCAATCTATATCCTCAGGTTTAAGAAGATTGAACAGGGGCAACTGTTGTACCCCAAAATTTGCCCTCCCATATTCTTCAAGGTTTGTCAAGAATCATCTTCAAATGGTTCAAGATTTCTCAAGGGTTGCACAGTCCAAATGCCTCCTAAGCCAGTCAAAATTAGGGTTTTGATTCCTTCAAGGAATCTGAGGTTTTCAATGGCTCAAACAAGTCTCATATGCCTACATATATTCTCAAGCACCTACATGCCAAGTTTCAAGACTCACAGTGCCAAATACCACAGTCAAAAGCCTCTTTTGATCCACAGTCAACTGTAGGGGTAAAATGGTCATTTCATAGTCAAAAGTCAGAATTTTTGGTCAACATCTTATTTTGGCTCACAATCATCATTTGATCAAGTCTTGATCATGATTCCACAAGAATGGCTCAAAAATCATCAAGATGCAAAAAGTTACTATTTTTGGACAGTAGAAAAGTCAATTGTATCTTGACCAAGGCATAACTTTTTCATGGTTCATCAGAAAAATCCCATCCAATGCTCATTTTGAAGGGGATGACATTTCCTAAAATCCATCTTCACATTCCAAGTCCAAGAAATTCTCTCACAAAAAGTTATCAATTTCTACATTATAGGTCAAATTCAAAAGTCAACAAAAATGCACTTTAAGTCAAAGACCATAACTTGAGACTGGTAAATCCAAATGACATGGGACCAAAGGCATTGGTTAGAGGACTTCAAGACCTTTCCAAAATGTCCAAGAACATGTTCATATGATCAAAATTGAGCAATATATGCATTGGAGAAGTTGGGAAATTTTTGTGAATTTGCAAAAGTCAACTTTGCTCAAAACACTTTGTTTTTGCTAATGGGCCTCAAATTTCTTCTTGAAACCTTATTCATGGCCTATGCACGACCCATCAAGCTTAATTGAATTATTTTCTTATTTTTATTTAATTAATTGGATTTTTAATCAATTTTAATTCATTTAATTAATTTAAATTGTAGGAAATATAAAGATATGGTTTTTCAATCTTTTGGTGAAGCAAGAATGACCTAAAAATGCTGGCAATTTCGTGTGCAAATCAAAGGGACAAGAATCTCCAAATTTAGCAAGTTTCTTCAATCAAAAAGATTCAAAAATATTTGATTTTCAATCAAATATTCCATCATCATTCCATGGATTTTTTGTGCAAGATTTGACCTAAATTCAGTCCTCTATAAATACACAAACTAATCCTAATCATGCACACGTGAAATTGCTGCAAACAAAGCCATAAGCATATTGAAAAAATTGAAGAAAACTTGAAAACTGATTTCCATATTCCAGGCTAATTCAAAGCTTTTTATTGATTCTAACACATTGCAGGGGTCCCCAGAAACGTGTAGGAATCAAAGCCAAGCGTTGAAGCTCAAGAAATCACCAAGAACAGTTTCACGGTTTGTACATTTTTTCCAGAATCGCAACTCATTATTCATGCGCATTTGACATATTTTGTTGATTGTTTTGTGTTCATAGGGACTGTACAAAGCTGATGGTATAGTTTAATTGCATTGAAACACACATAATCACAAATTACCATTGATGAATTCTAGGGTTCTTGAACTCTAAAATTGGGCTTTTATTATCCAGGAAAAATTGGAACCCTTAAGACCCATGGTTAGATTCGTGAGAACCAGACGAATCAAAAGCCACCCTCGCGAAATATTTATGTGTACCAGGGTTCTATTCGCTATTATTCCTCATGTCAAATTGTGGGGGTTAAAAACCCCCGCTATCTAATTTGTTTTTACAGGCATCAGCGAAGAAGATGAGTACGTGGTGATATGCTATTGAACAGTTCAAAAAGCACGCGCTTGGTTTTTATGTTTACAGCATAGTCATTATTTTCCCAATATAATATTTGCCTTTTATTTTACTAATGATTAGAACGCGTTAGTGGAGTGGTTAAGGCAAGCAGCATATGAGCTCTGGGACCTGGGTTCGAATCCCAGGTCCCCCAGAATAATTGTTTCTATTTTTTCCAATATGTTCACATGCAGGTTCCTTAATAGCGTTCCACCATACGCTCTCACATCCCAAGCGCCAAGTGGCCACAAGCACAGATCTGATGGCCATAGGATGAAGGACCATGGTATTCCCAGTCAATGCAGGCGTGGACGAGCTAGAAAGTCAACAAGGCTTGTGAAACAAATGGGCCACAAAGTTCCAGGACAAACCTCCTAATGGGCCAGCACACCCCCCTGGGTTCTTTTTCTTTCTTTCTTTATATTATTTTTATTTAGTTAATTATTTTTATTACTTAAATTAACCAAATTAATTTTTCATAATAAATTCAGAAAAACTAAAATAAAATATTATTATTATTTATTAATTTCACTACTAGTTTATTATTTTTGTAAATAAATTCTAACAAATTAATTTAGTTAATTAGGTTAAATTTGACTATTTTTCGCAATAAATAAAATCCATGTAGAATTAGGTTTTTGACAATTTTAATCTCTTTTTATTTTTATTTTATTTTTCATAAAAAACTTAAAAAACATTTATTTTAATTAATTAATTAGTTTTAGAATTAGGTTTAATTAAATACAAAAAAAGGACCAAAACTTCTTTCTTTCACAACAAAGGGTCAAAACCCTAAGGACTTTCCCGATTCAATTTTTCTCACGTATATTTATTCTCGATTCCTATTTTGATCATATTTATGTAATTGTTCCGAGGATGTAATAGATAATTAGGACCTTTTCTATCGCTTTCTTTTATTTCCGCATTTACTTTTCAAGGGTTGCTTTTGGCGATGTAAATACCCGACACCTTGTAATAGCGTAGATTTACTTTCCGCAATTTACTTTCCGCACAATTATTAACTGCTATGTATGACAAGACTTGTTCTCAAAATAAAATCAAAACGTAGCTCACCATGAAATATGCAAAGATAATTTAACTGAAACCTGACACACGTGCACATGCCACTCCTAGGGTACGCCTCACTTGGTTGCCTCGACGTGGTCATTAAGTATAGGGTGTTTTAGAGGTCACCCTCCTGTCTAAAGATCCAAGTTGCCTCGAAACTGTTGCCTCGGATAAAAAGGATCTAGGACATTAGGGTTACCGCTAAGGCGTCCTACTATTGCTTTGGTGACAACACATGTCCCTATAATCGAATTGACCCGAATAACTCCAACGACGGTGCTACCTACTTCTCAATAGTGGGATAGTACTGTCTAAAGGACATTTACACAACTTAATTTCTTTTGAGTAGGTAGATTTCTCCTGGGTACTTGCTCTTTCAAAGCAACAAAAATACTTTTCGCACTTACACTTTTTTCTGACAAAAGTTTTCAAACAAACACTTCATACACTCTTGAGGACAGATACAAGAGTTACCTAGAAGTTTTCAAAACAAACTTTTTCAAAACCCACAAACATGAGAAAAGCAAACATTTTCTGAAAACATAGTGAGAAAGTACCTAAGAGCCCGTGGATAACCACGAATAGAAAGGGTGCTAACCCCTTCCCTTTCTATAATCTACCTCCCGAACCGAGAAACATCTCGAAAAGGAATTTTGCTGTGCTTTTATCCTTTCCTTGTTGGAGAAAATAAAAGACGGTGGCGACTCTTGCTTACCGCGACATTTCGTGAACCAGCATTCCAAAACAGTCAGTTCTATTTCCACCGATCACAGTAGTCATTTTGCAACATTTTTCATGTTGTTGAGGATTTGTAGTGACTTCTTTTTATTTGATTTTTTATCCCTAATTTTTGCCTGACTGTTCTTATTTTGAGATTACGGTCAGCGGGATGCCCCAGTTTTTCTTAAGTTTCCTTTGTAAGTTTTTACTTAGTGGGCTTTTATCTTTGAGAGATAATGATTTCCTATTCGATAGGGAACCATCACTTTCTTTTGATTCCAGAGGAATACTTTTGATGTCATCCGTTGTATTACGAGATGAGAGTTTGCGGCTAAACGCGCGTTTGAATCAACTGAGAGACTACCCTGCCCCTGGTTTTGATTAAAGGTTTTATTTGTGTAAGAAAGAAAACTTTTGCTTCTTTGGCTCAAAGGGGTTGACTAGGGATTATCTTCCTTATAACTGCAGTGTTTAGGATTTGAAGGAATGCTTGTACATCGTCAGCAAGGTCTGTTTAAAAGCATACTGTATGAGATTATGGAATTGTTTTCGTCATCTTCCCTCTAAAGGCTTGTAACTTTTGGCAAGAGTTGAATGTCATAAAGAGAGTAAAAAGTATAGTTTAAATGTAATGAAAACGAGTGGATCAAATCAAGACAAACATATGCAATTCATTAATGAAACAAAGTTTGACATTAATAGATAATTGTTTGAATAACGAAAGGAATTACAATTTGAAAATTCAAATGAAACAAAAGCCTCTTTAATTGAATTTTTCACTTCAGCTGGCAAGCCTTTGAGGGACGGCAGAAGAACTCAGTTTGGTCATCTTGTATGAACTCCAGCATTCCTCTGTCAATCAAGTCTTGGATCTTATTTTTCAAAGCCCAACAGTCATTTGTATCATGCCCAGGGTTATTGGAGTGGTATGCATATAATGCATTGGGATGATAGTTAGGAGCAGAGGTATTGGGATTCCGAGGAGGATCCCTTAATGTGACCAAATTCAAGTTCAGCAGGTGCTGTAAGACCTACGATATAGGCATGTCGAGTTTGGTAAATTGCCTAACGGCTGGGACCTGTTTACTTAGGTTACCCCGTCCTTGTTAACGAGGTGGTTGTTGGGTTTGTGACGTGGAAGCAAATTGGGGAGGTCTTCTCTCCTTTAAACTGGATTCTTGTCTCATGGGAGGCTGAATGATGACTTGATCCCCAATCCTAGATGTTTGCCCTATTTGGTTACATCCATCCCGCGAAGCTTGTTGATGAGGACTCTCATCTCTTCTTGTCCTTGGCCCAGATTTTGGATAAGAGCCATCTGGCCCACCAGTTGTCCCATCATCTGGACTTTCATTGTTGCCATTTCAATTTATAGCCTTTCCAATTGATCATCCTTGGTGCCCTCCGGATTCTTGATGACCATCCCCCTTGTGAGGAGAGCTTTCACCTCTTCTTGCCCCTTGGACAGGTTCAAAAACGTCTCTTGAAGTTGAGCATTTTGAATCTGAATGCTCTTGATGGTCTGTTCTAGGGCCATCTCTACTGAAATAAACAGTAGGAAGATAAGGAAACCTGTATGGGAGAAACCTATCATGATATGATGCATGATATGTGGATGCATGTTTTAAAGGATCTCGCGGGGTAAATGTTAGTGGTCACTTACAGCTTTGATTGGAGAACTTTGTATCGGTGGATATCCTTCCACGAGAATTAAACTCACCATGTCAAGCGGGTTGTATCCTTTGACTCCGGTTTGTTATACTTGATTTTTGACGGTGTTTGGTTAGAAGAAAATAAATCCTCTCGCCCCTTGGTATACGTCTGATTCAACGTGACCTTGCATCATAGGCCCTCGAGATCCTTGAGACGGCTATTGAAAATTCTATGGTATGATGTTATGATGTTATGTACAAATATGCGAGGTAAGCAAGTTTATATACAAATAATCATATTCACACAAAGTAGACAAGTCCTTAGGTTTAGGCTTGTATGGAGTTTGTAGGTAAGTACCCTCTTGAAGTTTAATTGGCTCAACCTGTCCTAGTTAATAGTAACCGGGTTCTAAGGGATCTCAATATAACTGATCTTTCTCCCAACTTCGTTCAATAGGAGATTGACTCGCAACCAAACAAAGCTGAAGAGTCCAACCTCAATGAGTGTAGCATCGAGTATCTGTCGACCTTGGGAATACACCAAGGTCGGCCACCTCGCTACGTCCTACTGGCCAAGTTGTGCAATCTAAAGGTTCTAAGGTCAGTTGATGCTTCATGACACTACGCGGCGGCCCCGTACTCTCCTTGATTGACTCAAGGGTTACCGGTACCAACCAAAGTTCCACATCAACGTAGCTACTACTTCAACCGTGTCGGTATACTCTACACAGTTCCCTCACAGTTTATTGCTACTTACCTAAAAGGTGTCCCCAAATCCGGGTGTAGGATTTTTAATAGTAACCCAAACAAGGACCCATAATGTAAAGCAAACAAATCAAACAATGTAAGCAAGTAATGTGATCTAACCCTAAGGTAACCCCACTTTTAGAAAGTCCCCAGCAGAGTCGCCAGTTCTGTGATACGGTGGGAGAACTGACTTGGGTGTTTTACGTTTGTGTTCGCAAATGTTGCGGTTTAGCAAGAGTCGCCATCGACTTTTCTTTTATCCAAAAGGAAAGGTGAAAAAGCACAGGAAATACCTTTAGAGATGTTTTCTTGAGTTTGGGGGGTAGATTATGAAAAAGGAAGGTATTAGCATCCTTTTCATCCATGGTTTTCCATGGGCTCTTAGTTGCTTGCTAGATCACTTGCTTTTGTTTGAATGTGCTTGTGGTGTGGGTTTTGAAAGTATTTTGAAAATGTGACTTTGTAATGATTCTCGTCTCTATAAGAATGTGTACAAAGTGTTGTTTTGAAAATAGTTCAAAGAGGTGTTTATCAAATGTGTTTTTTGAAAGTGATTTTGAAAAGGGTTTCCTTTGTAATGGCTCCCGTTTCTATAAGAACGCGTACAAAGTGTTGTCTTTCGAAAATGTTTCAAAGTGAGAGTGTTGGTGTATAGAATGTTTTTGTTGTGAGCAAGCGAGCAACTAGGAGCAAATCTACCTACTAAAAAGGTCTTAGATGTTCTTTTCCTCCTCCTTTAGATGTTGTTATCTTACCATTGAGTTGGTAAGAAACCCCATCGTTGGATGTGAAGGGTCGGACGTTGGGACGTTTGTATAGTCATAGAAGGCAACTCATGGAACGTTTTAGCAATGTCGTTTTAGAGACTAGATCGTTTACTGAAGGCAACATCGAGGGTCATCGAGGGACTACGATCTTTTATCGAGAGTCTTTGCTAAAACGCCCATGTTCGAGGGACATGACTATTTTTCCGATAGGCAACAAAGTGAGATTACCCTAAGGGTGCATGTGTGCAAAGTGTGTTTGATTACATGCATTTTAGTCTTGATTAGAGTGATCTATTTGTCAATTTCATGTCTTTCCATACACACCCTAATTACTAGCATTTACATTCGAAAGCGATAAATTGCAGAAATGTAAAGTCCTACGCTATTACAATATTTTAGGGATGGGGGTACCTATTTACAAATGGGGGTTGCAAATAAAATTAAATCCTAAATTACTATTACAACCATATTGAAATGTACAATATAAGAAATAAAAAGGACTTGTTTAGAAAATGGTTTTTTATCTTAATGAAAAAGAAATAAATTAATAAAAGAAAAATATTTTTATGTATTTTTATGTTAATATTAAAAATGATGAAAAGGAAAATAAATGAAAGACATAAACAGCGTGCTGCTGCAAGAAAAACAACAAGGATCAGAAGATCTGAAGCCAGGCGCGTGATGACTCAGAAAGGAACGTCAATGGAATCAGAAGTTCTGGATTGGTACACTCTGAGGTCCTACAAGACACGTTAGAGGGAAAACACAAGTTCTGGATTGCTATGTGCTGAACTTCTGAATGTTAGAACAATGAGAAAATCGTAGAAGTTATGTATATTAAAACAGTGAAGAGAACTCATAGGTTCAGTTTGGGCTAAGACAGTGAGTGAACATCAGAAGTTCAGTGTGTTATCAGCGTATAAAAATCATAAGTTCTAAGTGTTAAAACAGTGAGTGAATAATCAGCAGTTTAGTGTGTATTAACAGTGAGGAGAACTCAGAAGTTCAATGTGTTTAAATAGTGAGGAGAACATCAGAAGTTATGTGTTGTGCTAAAACTGTGAGTGAACATCATAAGTTCAGTGTCCATTAACAGTGAGGAGAACTCAGAAGTTTTGTGTTGTGCTAAAGCTGTGAGTGAACATCAGAAGTTCTATGCCATTTATTTAGTTCTTATTAAACAACAAATCAGAAGGATAACAGCACAACAGTTTATAGAAGTTCTAATCCTAAATCTGAGTCTAGCCTTAATCAAGAAGCTCTGATCCACAGTTTTTCTACTTATGGAATGATGTGGACAACATTAATTGTGATATTTACATATTAATGATATTCTGAATGAAAAGATGCAAAGTCAGAAAGACTCACCTTAAATCTGGAGTATGCGCTTGGAGCTTTGAGATGCTGCCTTCAGATGTTCTGGTGTCAGCGAGAGTGGCGGAAGAGTGGATGTGTTCTTTGATTCAAAGGGGAGAAACAAAAGGTTTTGTTTTGGATTTGCGAAGGTTTTCCCTGTTTGGGAAATCTGGATTTTTTATGAAGGTTTCACAACTTCCTTTTCTCTCTTTCGGCCAATCTCTCTCCAAAAGCCAGCCCCTTGAAAGTGTGATGGAGCAACTTATTTATAGGTGGATTTGTTGTGATTTTTTGGGGGGAAAATAAATTGGATTTGAACCTTTTTGGCATCCTGTTCCCTTGCTTTTTAATCACAGTCTTCGTATGCTAGTTTGGTGCAATTATGGGATGCAGACGTAGCCTGAATTAGTTGTTGGTTATAGGTTTGCAGCGGGTTGTATAAACAAGGTTTTGGGATTTGGTCAAGTTCTGACCAAAGCGTTGAATATAGCCTTCATATGCTAAAGTGCTGCCTTGTTCTTGAAGCAAGCATGGTGGTTAGCAGCTTTTAGCCATGCTTAAGCTGGATTTGTCAGCATGAATTAAGGAAAAGCAAAAGCAACACATGGGCCTAGCACACTTTTGCACCAAAGTTTGCTATCCAAAGACAGTAGAGGTACACGTGGGGGAAATCCCTTGGATAAAGACTCAAAAGTGGTTGTGAGCATTAAATGATGATGAGATTGATCAACCCAGAAATCCTGCAACGTGATATTCTGCATCATTGCTTAGTTCTGGATCAAAAGTTCAGCTTCAACATAACATCCAACCTCTTATCTTTGTATCTCCTTACTCCAGCATGTTTTGAAGGAGCTCTCAGACTTTCTAGGAAGCTTACAGCATGCTTCTTAACCTTCTTTGAATTACCCTGGCAAACTCTGACTGAACCTTTGTGAAAACTTGCCCAAAAGTTCTGACCAAACTCTGTCTTGAAAGTGTCCAGAATTTGCTGAGTGTTTCAGTTTCAAGGACGTGTCTTTGAGAAGTTATAACTTGAAATCCCAACATTTCTAGGAGAAGTTCTGTTCTGCAATGTTTTAGATCTCATTGAAATCTATAACTATTGAATCAGAAGTTCTTCCAGAATTAGCTTGCATCATGGTGAACATCTGGCCAGAAGTTCTGAGCTTGTCATATTTTCTTAAACACTTAGAAAAAATTCTAAGTATTTAGAATTTTGACTTCTCCAAAGTAGTTTTGACTTTTGAATTTCTTGATGAAACAAACTTCATATTTCAACATGTCTTGATGAAATATGATTCTTGAAGTTTGATTTTGATTCAAAAGTCAAAGTTTGACTTTTTAGTGTGCAAATGACCATTTTGCCCTTGTGAGTGATTTTCTTGGAAAATTTGTAGTTCAAGGCTTGGAATTGGATGGAAGCAAACTTGAGGATCCAGGGTGATTCTTTGAGAAATGAGAGGGCAAATTTTGGGGTGCAACAACATTGATAGTCAGCCCTACGAGGAGTATGCTCGTGAGGTGCTTCAGCTCGTCGTGGATACTCCCACTGACCGTGAGGTCGTGTGCTAGGACCATTATTGGTCGAGGAGAGGATTGGAGCACGACCTCGGGGTCCTCCTGACCGGTGGTGATCTTCCTAAGGGTAACTGGATTCGTCCCCGTGTGATGAGGTTGTTTCCTCGCGGAGAGTAGTTCTACCTGACTCATTCGCGGGCAGAACCGTCCAGAATACTTTGAACGACATAATTGGATTGGGCCTCACGTGGAGTTGGGCCAAGGGCAGGCCCAGTCCAGAACCGATCCATTCATGGATTACTCAAATATCTGCCTAACATCCATTGAGGAATGTCGTCTTGACATCCATTCGATGGATTTCCAGATCATAATATGCAACAATAGCCATGATTGTCCTAAAAGAGTATTTCGATAAAATTGGAGAGAAAATCTCTTTAAAGTCAATCCCTTCCTTTTGAGTATAACCGTTAACTATAAAACGAGCTTTATACATTTCCACATTACCGTTAGAATCCCATTTGGTCTTAAAATTCCATTTGCAACCAATGGGTTTCACACCTTCTGGTAATGAGACAAGTTCCTAAACTTTATTGTCTTGCATGAACTTATACTCCTCCTTCGTTGCTTTAATCCACTTACCATTATTTTCCTCGTGTTCTTAAAGAAAGACTATGTAATCATCCAGAATAATATTTCTCCTTCTCTAATGGATCTCGGTAAATGTATTGGTTCTTGTAACACTTGTTCTTGAGGATTTTGAGTTTGCGTTTCATGAATTATCGAATCATCTTGAGTAAGAGGAAAATCAACAATGTCTTGTGGAGGTTCCGTACTTGCTTGATCAAAAGCAACTGCATGAACCGGTTTTGGAATTGTTATCGATTATTCCTTTAAAACAAAGTTTCTAACCTTATTCTCTCCCCTAAACTCAATATCCTCAAAGAATGTGGTTGTTCCCGTCTCAAAAATTGAATTGAATTTGGGATCATAAAATTTGTAATCCCTTGTTATTTCAGAATAATCAATAAAATAGTTGCTCACTATTCGGGAGTCCAACTTATTTTCATTTGGCTTATAAGACCTTGCCTCAGCTGGACATCCCCACACATGAAAATGTTTCAGACTAGGCTTTCGCCAAGTCCAAAGTTTATAAGGTGTTTTGGCAGCTGCTTTTGTTGGTACTCTATTTAGAATATAAGTTGAAGTCTTAGTGTATCTCCATAGAGTGACTCTAACAAGGTAGAATGACAAATCATACTCCTTACCATATCCTTAAGAGTCCGGTTCTATCTTTCAGCAACATCGTTCATGTTAGGCGATTCTGACATGGTGTACTGTGGAACGATTTCAAATTCAAGAATTCGTCATAGGAAGCTAATGTGTCAAGCAAATATAGATTATCGTGACTCATAAGTGAACCAGTTCCAATAATATTTGAATTAAAAGACAACTTAAACATATTATTTCCAAATGAACACAAATAACTTAATTTGTCCAAATAAGAAAATGAAATGAAATTCCGTTTAAATGACGGCACAACAAAAATGTCTTTTAAATCCAAATAAAAATCCAGTACATGATAATAATCTAAAATGCCCTACAACTTTCACCTCCATCGACTTGTCATTTCTAACATAAATGTATCTTTCAATATCATTTGGCTTCCGATAGTTCAGACAATCCTTTTTTTGCACGCCAAGCGTGATATTTAGGATATTTCTTCTTCACATGTCCAGACGATTTGTAAAAGAAACAATTATCATCTTGTTTTTGCTTCTTTTGTGCTGGAACAATTGCAGCTTCATTCTCGGGCTCATAAGTTTTCTTTCTTTTGCCCTTGTCTTTAGAGGTGCTAAAAAAATGAGCACTTTCATTCATATCTTGTTTCATCATTTCCTCTTCTTGTACACAATGAAATAAGCTCATTAAGATACCATTTCTCCTTCTGACAGTTATAAGATATCTTAAACTGACTAAACTGAGAAGGAAGAGAAAGTAAGAATAAATGAATAAGCAAGTCTTCAGACAACTCAAGCTTTAGTGCCTTAAGTTTTGAAACAATGTTTGACATGCTCATAATGTATTCCCTTATATTTTCTTTGCCTTAATACTTCGTGAAAATCAAGTTCTGAAGAAAAGTACTTGTTTTCGCCTTATCGCTTTTCTTAAAGCGCTTTTCAATCTCACCAAGGAAATCTTTGACATTAGTTATATCTTTCGATATAGTACCCTTAAAGACCTCGGGAATGTCGCGCTTAATGATCATGAGACACATACGATTGGAGCGATCCTACTTCTCATAATCTTTCCTCTGATCATAGATAGTAGATTTCGTAGGAGAAGCCGGTTGTTTCTTTCTTAATGCAGGGTCAAGATCCATGCAGCCAAGAACAATCTCTATGTTCTTTTTCCAGTCCTTGAAATTTGTCTCATTAATAACCAAAACTAAATTCATATTAGCAGATATTGAAGCAATTGTAACTGAAAAACAAGAACAAAATTAAATATTTTAAATATACTCACTTAAAAAAACTGAATTAGCAATTTGTTCAAATAAAGACATAATTCATCTCAAGATACCTAGTGCACCATCAATATTGAGTCTTTGGACACTAATATTAACTGCTAGTGGTACTCTTGTTGGAACGATCAAACATTGATAACAAAAAATATGTTGAATAATAAATTCCTCTTTAGATTGATTTATTATTCACAAGTAAGACCATATAATTGTCACATGTCTACCATCACATGTGCATATGAAAATTAGCCAACCACCAGGAATCAACTGATACTCGCATAGACAAACATACACACTACCAAAATATTATTTAATATTTTTTATAAATAACTTTCATAAAAAAAAGTCACTTTAACAACTCTTTCATTTCAACTACTCATTTAAAAATTAAACTATTATATAAAAATACAATTTGTAGTCAATACTTAAACAAATTGATCCCAGAGAAAATACATTTAATTTTTATTAATTATTATAAAAAACCATATTATTTATTATAATAATAAACCATTTAAAATAATATTCTTTTAGCATTACAATTAATTCACTTTTTTTTTTGTTTGCATACGGTAGGGGTGTTCAAATCCAAACCAATCCAAATAAAAAACCGAAAACCGATCCAAAAAACCGAAAACCATAAAAAACCGAAAGTTATTGGTTGTGTTTGGATGTTATTTTATGAAAACCGATCGGTTCGGATTGGATTTCAGATGAATTTTTCAAAACCGATCCAAACCAAACCGAACCGCATAAATATATTTTGATACTTATTTACTTTTTATTAGTATGACATGTTATGTGAATTTATTATTAGATGATAATAATTTTTTTAATAATATTTATTAGTTTGGTATAATCTATTTATTTTTATTATTTCAAACATAATCAATCACTCTCATTTTGTAATATTAACTTTTAATATACTATATGTTATATATTATATCAAATCTATGATTTATTAGTAGTTTTATAATATTAATAAAAATATAATGTGTAATTTGAATATCCAAAAACCGATTCAAATTAAACCGCATAAAATTGAATCGGATCAGATTGAATTTTTTTAAATATATCATCCAAAACCGAACCGAATCTTAAGTGAATTAATCTTTAGATCGGATAAGTTTTTGCTTTAAAACCGATCCAAACCGAACCGCGAACACCCCTAGCATACGGTATGATTTGGTCAATCTTCAAATAATTGAAAAAATAATAATACCAATAACAACTTGAAAATATGATATCCTCATATTTGAAATTCTCACACTTAAGAACTTGATTCACATTATCACACCAATTACACAAAATTAATAAATCCAAAAAAATGAATTGCATTTCAATATCCATAATTGAATCGATAGTGTTTGACATCCTGTTTAATGCTAACAATCAAATACACATGATAGTAACCACAGTCACACTATCGCTATTCGCTACATGATACCACACACCAGGAAACTTCAATCAAATTACAGTAATTATTAATTAAATATAATAATAGTAATTATTACGACAATGAAGTAACATAACTATTACGCCATTGCTGATTGAATGAATCAACAAACATACTATACAAAAGCATTTACCAGTATACAGAAAATCTCGTCTGAGTTTTTCGTTCGTCAAATCATAGAATACGTATCGCATATATAATAAGCATACGAAAAATATATGTAAACGATTAAACATAAGCTAAAATCATGATCAACAACATAATATATAAACTTTACATAAATCAGAAGATAAACCATGGGGATGAAGAGAGAATATTTCACATTGTCTACAAATAGAGACCATAACCCCTATAAATAACCTTAGGATTATTTCTTAATTTTTAATATTCTAATTTAGTCCCTCATCAAATTAGATATTAACTTATGATATTTACATAATAATATTATCTTTCATGATATTTATGTTTTTAGTCACAGATTTATTATTAATTAGACCACTACAGCTTTGACTAATTACATAATAATCCTAATACATGTAATATTACATTTGTGATCCAAAATTTTTTAAATTCTTATTTTTCATTTGGATTGCAAAAACCCCTTGATTTCCTTGTCATCAAGTCTATTATGTTTTCTCTCCCAAACACAGTTAAAGACAATCTAACCGAGCCAACGAAGTAGGTAGAAAACCTAACTCGCTAAATTTTTTTAAGATAGTAAATGGAGACTTGTGCAGATGAGCAAACACACAATACTGCAATATCTATTTTCCTCCGATGGCAAGTTTTCAATTTTTTTTAGCTACAAATCCTTTGATACAACAGAACTTACATGCCTAGTGATACAAAATGAAACAACAGGTCATAAAACTAAACACTATTAGAAATCCTCACCTTTGGGACATTTATGTTTAGCCTTGCAGTTGACTCAAAAACTACTACCAGAAATACTAGAACACAAAAACTACGCACAAAAAATTCAAAACCGCGTGGTACAATAAAATTTCAGGTCTGCCAGATGATTATCCATCAGTTGTTAGTGTGAAAGCCAGAACAACGATGGTGAGTGCAAAGGCAATAGTGGCACCACTAAATAACTTTGCATACTTAAATGCAGTCTGATTCTTGCTCTCTTCACTGCTCAACTCAATCTCTTTGAGTAGTTCTCTAACTTTATCAATGTCCGAGTCCTTTGAAGCTTGGACAAGTCTACTTTTAATCTTCTCAAACTCAACCAGATTCCTATTTCTAGATCTAACTTCATGTGACCAGATAAAACCTGTCATCTTCCACAGAAGGATTCCCACATATATGGCTACAATGCAGTCTACAGAGTAGTGATGGCGTTCTCGAACTTCTCTTTGGGCGCTGTGCGCTACAAGAAGCCATACAAGAGCTGAACTGAAACCTCCATATGCTTCCTGCAACCATTTTTCAACAAATAGAAGTCACAAATTATGCTGCAACTTTTTAAATCAGATGCAAATAACCTCAAGATTATGAGACAATGCATTCTTGCAAAGTTGCAATGGACTTCAAATCTTACTGTCCAAGCCATAGCTGTGAGTACAGCAACAAGCATGTGGCCACTGTATAGGAGGTCATTGCAGCCACCTCCGGCTTTCTTCAACAGACTGAACCATGAAGGTCCTTCTGAGGCAGTTGGTCGCAGAAAATCAATCAGAAAGCTCATCAAACCCCATTCTGGCCGGTAGTCGCCAACTGGTTTTCCAATGTCAACTATGAAAGAAGAGTATGTTAATTTTTCAGGACTTTCTCACAGAAGCCAAATTGCTGTAAAGGTGGAAAGGTTCATATAAATGTTGAGAAAGTATTAGCATATATTATAGACATATTTACTATCCAGCTTTTATAATTTAGAACATTGAAATTACGATAGATATATAAACAACAAAAACTAAACCTCATATGGTCATATAGAATATCATGTTCAGATTTCTAAATAAAATCCATCAAGAAACCTAATATGGCCTGCAAATATTTCCAGTCAAAGTTAATATTTTCAGTTTGAATTCAAAATTACTCTTTTCGGAGATCACATAAAAAACTGAAAAGGAATTTTAGTGAACATTACAAGTCCTGTGAATTTGTTAATATTATAAACCACGATATATACACCATGAAGTAAATCAGTATAAAGTCTGAGAACAAAAGTTTTAAAAGCAAAGTCTACAATCCAGTGAAATAACAGTCTGCATCATACCATAGGCTTGATCAACCCTTAACAACTGGCTGATAGCATTATGATCCGAAGCATAGGGCACATAATACTTCTGAGCCCATCGATGAGGATATCCCGGAACTCTGAACCGAGAATTAGCGCACCAAGGGCGAGCTGACGGAAGAATTGTAGATGCAAAAGTTATGGCACGAAGAAGGCGTCCGATTGCCATGGTAAACATGTATCTAGCACCTAGTCCAAGGCCAGGAGCTTTCACCGACCCAAATAGCACAGAGAATGCCAGCATCATAAACAACATCAAAAAATGGTGCAATCCAATAATACGAGCTCTTAATATTGCAACAATTGGAGCAGGAAGTTTCTCATTCATTGCCAAGAGAAACCACTGAGCAGTGTCTGGAAGAGGAGCTGTATTCCTATCAGAACAAATTCCGGTTGAAGTTATGTTTATGGCAATCAAATAAATCAAACAAAACAGCCCCAACTGTAGAAACATACTAGTATTTCAGACCGGAGCTATTAAGCACCGACACATATGGTTTACACTGAATCACATTTACTTTCTCAAATTACTAAAGTTGATCAGCCATACACTAGAAGTTACCATCAAAACTAACAAAAATAGTAACATAGATCTCAAAATAGAAAAGTCTTAGATGCGAAGTGTTAATTAGTGATTATGTAGATCTAAATACAATAAAACACTAATTGATATTAATTGCTAACTAAAACCTTCCTAATAAACTCAAATCTTAATAATAAGTGTTTGGATTTCATTCTTAGATTCTAGCACAAACATTTAAATTCAAAATTATAAACGAATCTAGCTCAGAGAATCGTTGCTAATAGAATATGTTATAGATCTACTTCATGAAAATTGATTAAAATAGAAGGAAACAACGGCGATTCGTTTAAAAGAACGAACGGTAGTTACAGGTGCCAGTCGAGGCCGAGGACGGCGGTGACAGATCGAACGGAAACGGCTTCGTAAAGGAGAGCAGCGAGCATGAAGAGCATTGAAGCAACGAAGGGGATAGCCGAGCGGAACTCCACGGACCAGTGCCGGTAAGAGGGGACTCGAGCGACGGCGGCGAGGGCGAGGATAGACCATAACGCCGGTTGCAGACGCGAGTGCCACTTCGGGGAGAGGTGGCGGAGGTAGTCAACGGCTATATAGGACATTGCGGCAACGCCTAGGCCGGCGTTCTTTGCCGGCCACGGCATTGAGAAAATATGAGAGTGAGCTGACGTGATGGCGGGGGTTGGGGTTGTCAGCCATTGATTGGAAAATTAATGTTTAACCATGGGACCCACTTTAATACTTACCGCCAGCATTTATATGCATCGAGACACTGTGTCTCCTTTAAAATAGGTTTAATGTTATCTTAAGTAAATTTTATGACACGGTTCATCTTCCCCATTCTATTACCCTAAATCATATAAATTACATGATGGTAATAGCAATTGAAACTCACGCTATCGTTTATTCTTTAGTGTCAGAAAGGTATAATCAATTCTACGTTTCATCTTCTATTTTCCCTTTTCGATCGAAATTCACGTTCTATGTATTTTAAAGTTTTCAGATTTTTGGTTTCCGACGATAAAAATCATCAATGGCGCGGCCGATTGAACCGGTAAGGGACATCAACGACTCAAAGAATTTGTGGAAGATTGTTGTTCATTGTTAGCATATGTGGACTGTGACAAGTGCATCTAACAAAGAACACTCGGAGTTGATCTTGTTTGATTCTAATGTATGAGTAATGGTTTTTTTTTGTTTTTTTTACAATGGAGGTTGATTTTTATATTGTTGCTGATAATAATTTCGTTGTTTATTACAATGTCGTGAATTCATTTGTTAGTTGGATATGATTCAAACCATTGTTATACCCCAATTTTTTCCCCTAAGATCCCTCATCACATCACATATATCTCATGCATTTTTATAAGTCCATGGTTAAAGGATCAAAGGGCTCTTTGGCATCAGGATTTTTCTTTATGGATTAACGTTGCTACCTTTCTCAAACCGGTTCAATTGGTTCTCTCATTACTCTTGCTATGGAACTAAGGTTTTGGGTTACAAGCATCATGGATATTTTCCTTGACAAGATCCCTAAATTTGTCCTCCTAATTTCTCTTATCTGGCTTAGACGTTTGCATTCATCTGCATATATTCCATTAGGTCATTAACATAGCATGTATTCCATTCAATAAAGCGCTTTGGTTCAAAGTTCATTGGCGTGCGACATTAGGGTTTCACAATGCTCAAGGTGTTCGTATCTTGTAAAGCCTAATTCTTCTAATTCGCCTGGATATTCTTCGAGCAGTGAGGTCGAGATATGAGGTTATGTGTTTGTCATTATGGAGATCATCTTCATCAAGCTTCAAGGTTCTGATATTTATCAAAGTGCCTTCAAGTGCTAGGGTTTCTTAGGGTTCTATCGAGAATATTACGACTAAGGTTGGTTTAATATGTCAAGATACCTTCTTCACTCAAGGTGTGTTGCAAGCAAGTGGATAGGGTTTCTTGTCCTTTGTGTTTGAGCTTGATAGGTGTTCATCATTTGAAAATCAAGAGGGCTAGGGTTTTCATGCCAGAATTTCATTAGTCATATCTTTTTCTGTACTCATCTCCATGAATTCTTTACTACGTGGGTTTTGTTTTAAGATCGTCAAGTAAGAATGGTTTAGACGAGGAAATGGTGGATGGGATTGCAAAATATGGGTCGTGGTACAAGATGTTGAACTTGTGGATCAATTGTGGTTGAGACATCATTACTTATTTCATTTTTTGTTTGATATGGATTTAAGAATCAAAGTTAGGAGCAATTGAGAATTGAATTTAGTTTGGATTCATTCAAATGATCATTTTATGTTGTGGTGTTGTATCCCAAAATTTGACCTCTCAATTTCTCAAAGATTCTCTCACAAAATCTCCATTGTTCAAAATTGCATAAGGTTTGATCAGCTCAAGACACTTCCTCAACACTGGGCTCAAATTAAGGTTTGGGTTTGGACAAGTACAATTGGACTTTTAAATAGTTTCCATGGATCATATTGGGCTCTTAAAGCAGATCGAAAGGAGTGGCTGCATGTGATACGGTGGGAGAACTGACTTGAAGGTTTTGCGTTTGATCTCAAATGTTGCGGTTAGCAAGAGTAGCCATCGAATTTTCTTTTATCCAAAAGGAAAGGTGAAAAAGCACATGAAAGACCTTTGAGATTGTTTCTTGAGTTCGGGGGGTAGATTATGAAAAGGGGAGGTATTAGCACCCCTTTCATCTATAGTTTTCCATGGGCTCTTAGTTACTCGCTAGATCACTTACTTTTGTTTGAAATTGTGCTTTGTGTGGTTTTTTGAAAGTATTTTGTAAAGAGGCCATTGTTTAGGTAATCTTTGTAATGATTCTCGTTCGTAAGAATGTGTACAAAGATGTTGATCTTTTGAAAATGTTTTCAATTTTATAAGATGTTTGAAAGTGTAGGTGTTTGTTTTGAAAATAGCAAGGATGTTTGTTTTTAAATGAAGCAAGTAATTAGGAGCATTCTACCTACTCAAAAGTATTTCTTGTTCATTTTCTTTTTCTTTGACATTGTTATCTTACCATTAATTTGGTAAGTAACCCTATGTTTGGATATAAACAGGACAGATGTGGGTCATCGTATAACCATGATTAGCAATGTTGCAAGGTATCTTAGCATTTTCTCTTAGGGACTAAGATCATTTGAAAGGCAACTTAGATAGCGTCATCGAGGGACTATGATCTTGTATTTTCTTGTTTTTGCTAAGATACCTTACATGCGTAATATGGCCATTTTTGTAAAGGCAACCAAGTGGAATTACCCTAGGGGTGTTTGTGTGCAAGTGTATTGTTTTCATGCTTGATTTTGTCTTGAATTAGGGTTTTCTAAGTATTGGTTTTAGTCTTTCCATACAAACCCTAATTACTAGCATGTTATATATAAAGCGATAAATTGCGGAATTTAAATTTACTACGCTATTACAACACTTGTGGGAGGGGGTGTACAAATTCATGAATGGGGATTGCAAGGATTTAAACCTAATTAGTCTATTACAACCATATTGAATTGGTACAAATGTATAAGGAATTAAATGAATATAATGTACAAGATGAATAAATGTATAAAAATGTGAAGTGTAAAGTAAATGGATATTTGTTTGATTTTTTAGAGAAAAGACTTTTGTTTTGACCTAATTAACTAAGAAAATAATTAATTAAAATAAAAAGTAAACCTAATTTTTTATAGGAAAAGATTTTAAATAAAACCCTAAATCTATTAGTTGATTAAAGAGAAAATAAGTTTAAGAAACATATTTTTGGTATTTTTGTCTTGAAAATAATTTATAGTATTATAAAATATTTTTGGTCCTTTTTTTATATTAAAATAATATATTTTAATAGGTGTAAAAGGAAATAAATAATAACCTAGTTTTAATTAAATTTACAAGATAATTTGTAAAAATAAATAAAGTATGATTAATAAAAAAAAATTGTGTGAGAAAAATAAATAAACTAAATTAAAATATAAATCTACTATTTTTGTATTTTTTATAATTTTTTAGTATTAGAAAAATAATTAAGAAAAACAAATAAAAAGAAAAAAAGAAAAAAAAATAAAATTGGGCCAGGGGTGCTGATAGCCTGCAAGGGGTGAGAAGTAACAAAAAAAACATAAGCCCAAAGATTGGAGCCCAGCGCCTGCAAAAAAGGGTCAGAAAATGCAAAAAAAAATGTAAAAAAATTCAAAAGGATACCACTGGGGCTCGAACCCATATCCCAAAGATTACAGGCGCGCGTTTCTACCATTGGGGTGGCTATACATCCGTTAACATAAGCAAAACAATAAATATATGATACAAAACACGCCTATATTTCTACTTCATCTTCAACCTCCAGCCAGACCAATTGTAACTTGTTCAAATCTCAACAAAAATGAAAACTGTAAACATGAAACTTGTAGCAAATTTCCTCACGATTTCAGAAATGTAAAGCATTAAAACTATAGCTCAAAGATAAACACGAATTTTAATGGCCCTATTCTAAATCCTAAAAATCTCAGAAAATTCAATCTTAAAATTTTCTAAGCTCAGGCAAAATTAATGGAAGTTATGGACATGGTTAGCTTTAGGGCAATGATATCTACATGTTTCATTCACAAATAAATCATTGATGATGTATGTATGAAAAGCTCCAAAGTTAGAAAACTTACCTTGCAAGAGGGTATCGGGTTTGAAGTTTGAGCAACTTTCAAGGAGTTTCAATGGTTGGGTTAGCTTCCTCAAGTTCCCAGGAAGCTAATGGAATGCTTAGCTTGAGCTAAAAGTACTTGGGGAGTTTTAAGGAAGTCCAAGTGCAAAGCTCTGTTTTTGAAAATGGAGGATGATATTAATGGTGTTACAGTTCTGTAACAGGGTGTGAGGTCAGTTCTAAATGATGTTTAGAAGCTTTTAGAAACCAAAAGGCTTGAAAACGCACGAGGGAGTTATGAGTTTCAAGTTTTTGGCCAGTTTATGTGAAAATGGAGGTATGAGATGTGATTCTGAGTTCTAGGTATTTTCAGGGCTTAAGCATTCGTGTCTTTGATACAAATAGTTTGTGTATCTATAAGAAAAAGGATTGGAGTGCATTGGCAAGTCAGAAGTACAAGTTACAAGCTTTTGGCTAGGTTACTTGATTTTCAAGAAAAGAGGGAAACCAAGTTTTAATGTGTAGTACAAGCTTGGGCTGAGTGATTGTAAGTGTCTAAACCATTTCTTATGAGTTATAGGACTTGTATGATCAGAAGAGAACACGTGCAAGACTCAAGAACAAGTTTTGTGCAAAAAAGCACTTTATCAAGATGACAATGTACACTTTCTTCCAAAAATGGATATAAAGCATGTCCATGCATTGAATGTTTGAAATGAGACCTATAACAGCTGTGTAAGCCATTAATTATGGAGTGCCTAACAAGTTTGAGGCCTGAAAAGTAGAGTTTATGCAGCATAGTTTGAATTTTGAATTTGGTTCATCACAAAATGACTTGTAATTCAAGTGATAAAACCCTAACTTCATCTCTTCGATTCTCCCTACTCAAGAATGATCTCTAGGAGTTCTTTGACATTTTGGAAATCTTGCAATGTGCTCTACAACCCATATTTGAATTGCTTTTGAATATTCTCATTGGAACTATATGAAAAGTGCCATGAAGTTGGGTCAAAATCCTGACCAAATTAGGGCAAAATTTTACTAAGTGTTTTGTTTCATGACCACGTGTTCTTAAAATTATAAATTGAGATCCAAGCACTTTTGGAAGAAGTTTTGAAAAGAAAAGTTGTATATTTCATGGAGATCTACAACTTTCATGTTGGAAGTTTCTCTTGAATCACTTTGCATCATAGTGAAAATTTTGCTCAAAGTTATGAAAAAATAAGAAATTTCCAACACTTAGAAAAATTTCTAAGTTTAGAAATTTTAACTTTTCAAAATGAAATCTTGAATTTTTGATTTCTTGATGAATAAGTTTCATATTTTTACATGTTTTGATGAATTGTGATCTTTGGCATTTGAATTTGACCAAAACATGGGTTGAAAATATTTCGTGGCAGCAATCTCAGCTTTCTTGGATTCGTGATGGGGATGCTAGTTCTAAATATTTTCATGCTATTATGTTTAGTCGCCGACAATGTAATTCTAATTCTTCTATTCTTGTTAATGAGGCAGTAGTTGAAGGGGTGGAAGAGGTTTGTGATGTTATCTTTTCACATTTTCCATCACATTTTAAGACGACTCATGTGATTAGTCCAGGTGTGGATAATCTTGTTTTTCGTGCTCTATCTTCCGAAGAGGGTGGTCTTTTATTAGGCCGTTTTCTAAGGAGAAAGTGAAGGTAACAATCTAGAGTTCTATCAGTTTTAAAAATCTTGGACCGGATGATATACATATGAATTTTATCAAAGATTTTTGACTTAAGATAAAGCAGAATATTACGAGATTCATTACATATTTTCACATAAATGATTAGTTATCGAAGAACATTAATAATACTTTCATTTCTCTCATACCAAAGGTAGAGAATCCTACAAGATTTAATGAGTTTCATTCTATTGCTCTTGTTGATGTTTATATAAAATACTAGCAAAGCTGCTGGCAAATGGAAAGTGTGTTGAAAAGAGCAACTAAAAAATTAATTCTAAATTTTTAATGAAATAATGCGTAATTTTTACAAGTATTTTCAAGACAATCATATTTAGCAATAAAAAAAGTAATGTCCATAATGATATATGATTTTATTCTAATAAATTAAAGATGTTCAAAATGATAAAATGCAATTTAAAAAAAAAATAGATAAATAGAAATAAATGAAAAAAATATTTATTTTTTAAAAACAATAAAATTTAGAAAACATTATATAGAAAATTATGAAAAACATTTACTAGCTCAGACACTAAGATAATAATTTTTATACCTTAAACTCATGTAAAAAAAAAATATTGAGTCTACCATAAACCAAGTCTATGTAAAAAAATATATAAATAAAAATATACAGTTCACACACAACTAAAAATAATAATTTATGCAAATTAACGATTCATGTGTCTGTCTTGACTACCATATTATCCTTAAAAGCAATACATAAAAGAAGGTGTGAAACAACAAAAATTGATAGAAGGTAAATAAATTATTTCACTTTGGGAATTAACCTTACAAGTTTCATATCAGATCTACAACACTTGCTGCTTCATCACATACTTGTTTTTCTCATAATATACTAGAGACTTACATTCTTTACCTTCAAGCTTCTCAAATATATGTGTAATTAAATGGTCAAGCCAAATTACCTTATTCTTTGTTGTTTCTGCATTCTTTTTCGTCCTAATAGGATACATAACACTAGTTGTCGTTCCAATAGTAAACAGTTTGGTCCATGATTTCTTCACACCGATTTCACCTAAAATTGATATACCAAGTGTAGACGTAGACTCGTGATATGATATTAAACCAATGGAACTTTTTAACATAATCAGTTGTATCCATGGTCCTTCAAGATCAATAGTTTCATCCAGGTAGGGTATATGTGTTTTTTTGAACACTTCACTGTTTAAATCAATTGATATTAAGTATAGTCCACCTTTAGAACGTTCACACAACCAATGACACGCTCCGTCGGTATACACATGGAGATCTAGACGATCCGAATAAGAAGCATATGTTCCATCGGTGTACACATGGAAATCTCGACGATCAGAATAAGAAGCACGCATCTTAAAATCAAGTTTCCTCCAACAATTATTTCTAAAGCTATATATCTCCCAAAAGGTGTGTAGATGGTGAGCTTGAGGAATTTTTACATAACGGATCACCTTATAGTCATCGCTAACATGGTCATATCCAAATCCATGAACATAAAATGATGACCATTCATCATCATGAAAAGGCGATTCAATGAGACGCGACACACGCGAGCTGGGAGGGATGATCTTGAATTCTTTGGTGGTTGGATTCCACAATACAACTCTTTGAGGTTGTACATACAAAGATTCAACCAGACAAAATATGCCATTAACACTAGAAAAACCAAATATATCAAACTCTTGAATGTTAAATGAATTTGGCAAATCTAATTTAATCTTATTCTCAAAATTCTCCCCACAAAAATAATATAACTCATTTCCAGATAAACTCAACGGTAGAAGTGATACATCAGGATTGTTATATATTAGGTTATTGTTGAACATGGCCATGAAAGACGAGTTTTGAAATAGAAGAGACCACAATTTTTTTGAACAAGAAAATCGCTTCAATGATTTAAGAGGGAGTTTTGATAGAATTGAGAAGGCAGCATCATCAGATATATAACTTTTAGCCATCTTTTAGATGTCGTAGCAACAAAAAAAAACTTTGCACGTGCCTGAAAGATATAGAAGAAAAAAACAAAGGTGAGTTATAACACAAAGTTTATTTATTTTCTGTAAATAGATAGTACTCCAAAATAATTAATAATACTAGTAGTAGATAGATGAAGGTTTTACTTTGAAAGAATGAATGATAATAGGAGAAAGAATGCTTTGTAACCAAAAATAAAAGTTAGGAAAAAGAATGCTTACAGTTGATAAAAAGGTAAATTAGAAGTTTGCGATACCTTGTTCGATATAATATATGAATTGAGAACTGTTTTATTTCAGTAAAAGAATGTTCCTTTTTATAACAGAGGTAAACAAAATCTACTCTTCAAATCAAAGAGATATATATTCTCAAATAAACTAAATTGATAGAGTGTAAATAAAATCTACTCAAATCAAATAAACTAAATGGACAGAATATAATAAAATCTACTCAAATCAAATAAACTAAATGGACAGAATGTAACAAAATCTACTCAAATCAAATAAACTAAATTGATACAGTTCAAGGAGATATATATATTAAAACGAAATAAGCTGGTAAAATAAAATTTATCTGATATCAATAATGAATATGAATAATAAAGATAAAATAAATAAAAATATTTAATATGACTGCAAAGTCACTTACTTTGGCAGAAATTATACCGAACTTCTTGAATAGTATGGTATTGAAGTTCATAGAATTTTCTTCAATATATATACACTAACATCATCATCATGATTTACGAACCAATGTGTCCTTTGGGAATTTTGTTTCCTTTCATAGAATTCAGCCAACCGTCACAACTTTTGAATTGAAAATTTCTTTTGCATTTAATGATTTAATAAAAGCATTACAATCTTCTCAAACATTGTTTCCTTAAGTGAAAATTTACAATTTTTCATATCGCTATTTTTCAAAATAAATTTAAAATTTTTAAGTGCAATTTTTTAAATGTAGAAATGAATAAAATTATTTGTAATATGATTTTGGAAACTAAAAAACTTTTGTAAATATGAAAAATATTTTAATTTACTTTAAAGGGAATTTCAGGAGCAAGTATTAAACTATACATTCTAGCACGTTCTCTTTTATCGATTAAGTTATTTTAAGTTATTTTTAACTCACTAAAGATTAATAATTAAATTAAATTAAATTATATATAGAGATAAATAATGAATGAAAATAACAAAAATAAATTGATAGATTAAATTAATATAAAATGTAGAAAATTTAACATATATATATATATATATATATATATATATATATATATATATATATATATATATATATATATATATATATATATATATATATATATATATATATAATTTTATACAAAAGATGTATAAAAATATATATTAAATAAATATGAAATGTATATGAAAAATAAATGTAACTTATTTCATAAATTTGGCGTCTTTACTTGAAAACAATCAATGATATGATAGGGAATCTAAAAAATTATTAAACTTTGATTCTCGTACATGTTCTTACTAACTAATGTTGATGCAAGGTGATGAAATTGAGGAAGAAGAGAGAAAAAGAAAAAAAAATGCTATAACGATGCTACAAATGATTGAAGAGAATTGATTGTATTAAATGTAAACTTAGTACACTTATTTATACACAAAAGTAGTAAAGATAAGGATGCCACATAGGGCCTAAAGAGAATATCCAACAAATGGAAAATACTAAATTATCCTGTAATACCATCCTGTAATTTAGTAACTATCAGAAGTTAACAACACCAATTTCATCTCTCAAGCGAAGAAATTGGTTTGTTTTTATCGCCTTCGTCAGAACATCTGCCAGCTACTTCTGAGTGCTAAAGTGCAGAACTTCTAATACTCCTTTCTGCACTTGACTTCTCAGAAAATGATACTTCGTCTCAATATGCTTGCTTCTTCCATGTAACACAGGATTCTTTGCAAAATTGATTGCAGACTTGTTATCAATCAACAACTTCAAAGATTTCTCTATTTCAATCTTCAAATCCTCCAGAAGATTCAGAAGCCAAATAGCTTGACATGCAGCTACAACACCTGCAATGTATTCAGCTTCACATGTTGACAAAGCCACAACAGGTTGTTTCTTGGAACTCCAAGAAATTGGACCTCCCAGAAACTTGAACAAGTATCCAGAAGTACTTCTTCTGTCAACTCTATCTCCACACCAATCAGAATCAGAATAACTCAGAAGTTCTGATTCGATCTTTCTTCCAGACAGAAATAACACTCCATATTTCAGAGTTCCTTTTACATACCTCAGAATCCTGACAGCAGCTTGGTAATGAGACCACTTTGGTTTGCTCATGTATCTGCTAACCATTCCAACTGCATAACAAATATCAGGTCTAGTATTACACAAATATCTCAGAGAACCAACCATTTGTTAGAAGGTTGTAGCATCCATATCCTCTTCATCAGAATTAGAGTCCAACTTCTGATTCGTATCAACAGGTGTGATAGCAACCTTGCAATTTTCTAGCTCAAATCTCTTCAGAAGTTCAAGTTCATACTTCAGCTGATGCAGAATGATACCCTTCTTTGAGTACAGAATTTCCATTCCTAAAAAATATACCATATTTCCCAGATCTGTCATCTCAAATTCATTCATCAGAACTTCTTTGAACTTAACTATATCTTCTGGACAACTTCCTGTTAGCAATATGTCATCAACATATAGACACACCAGAATCATATTGCTACCAGAATGCTGCACATACACGCCATACTCCATCTCACATTTCTGAAACTTCTGCCTCTTGAAAAACGAATCAATTTTCAGATTTCAAGCTCTGGGCGCTTGTTTCAGTCCATACAAGGCTTTATGTAACTTGTATACCATCCCTTCCTGATTCTTTTTCATAAATCCAGAAGGTTGCGACACATATACCTCTTCTTGTAACGGACCATTCAGAAATGCAGACTTCACATCCAGATGTATCAAAGGCCAATTTTTGTTTGTAGCTAAAGCAATCACCAATCTAATTTTTTCGTGTCTAGCTACGGGCGCAAACACCTCAAAGTAATATAGTCCAGGTTTCTGAAGAAAACCTCTAGCCACTAGTCTCGCTTTGTGTTTGCCAATTGATCCATCTGACTTAAGCTTCACCTTGAAAACCCATCTGACGTTGATGGATTTCTTCTTTTCTGGAAGCTTCATCAGCTTCCATGTTTTGTTTCTTTCAATAGCCTCAAGTTCTTCTTTCATGGAATTCAGCCATACTTTCTTCTTAAGAGCTTCTTCAATATCCACTGGTTCAGAATCTACTAACATGGCACACTGAACGATTTCTCCTTCAGAATCTACTTCAGTATCATGCAACATGCTAAAATCTGCAAACCTACTTGATATTCGTCTGATTCTCTGTGGCTTCTGAACTTGTTCTGAAGCTTCTCCAGAACTCATAACAATGCTAGCTTTTGGACTTTGTCCATAAATACTTCCTTCAGAATTACCAACTTCAGAGTTACTTCTGGAAACTTGTTCTCCAGACCCTATGTCTTCAGAGTTTTCCCTTCCAGAAATATAATCACCACCAGATTCTGGATCATCATCAGAATCAGATCCACTATCAGAATCTCCCTGAGATTCTGACTCATCTTCATAGTCTTCATCTTCTGACACTGACTCGTCTTCAGAACTTTCTGAAAAATCTTCAGAAACTAACTTTGGTGTTGGCGTTACACCCGAATCTGATTGAAGCTTGTTCCAATCCCATGTTTCTGACTCTTTCACAATGACGTCTCTGCTGATTTCAACTTTGTTGGTTTCTGGACAATAAATCTTATAGGCACCTGCGTTGTGGTACCCCACCAGTAACATTACTTTGCTTCTATCATCTAGTTTTCGTCTTCTAGCATCTAGAACGTGTTTGTAGCATACAGAACCAAACACCTTCAGATGGATAACACGTTGCTTGTCTCCAGTCCATTTTTCTAAAGGAACAATTTCCTTCAGCTTCTTTGTTGGACACCTATTCAGAACATATGCTGACGTGGCAACAACTTCTCCCCATAACATGTGAGGTAGCTTCTTCTCTTTCAGCATACTTTTGGTCATATCAAGCAAAGTTATGTTTCTTCTTTCAGCAAGACCGTTGTGCTGAGGAGTATATGGAGCAGTAACCTCATGTTCTATTCCATTCTCCTCATAGAACTTCTGGAACTCTGTAGAGTTATACTCACCTCTACCATCTGTTCTCAGAATCTTCAACTTCTGACCACTCTGCTTCTCAGCCTTCACCTTGAACTTCTGGAACTCAGTAAACACTTCATGCTTGAACTTTATGAGTGTTACCCATGTCATTCTTGTGAACTCATCCACAAAAGACACAAAATATTTGTTTCCTCCAAGTGAAGATACTAGAAATGGTCCACACACATCAGAATATACTACTCCCAAAGCATGCTTTGCTCTGGGGGCTACTTCTGATGTAAATTGCAATATGGATTGCTTGCCTTTCATGCATATCTCACATGACTTCTGAGGCTTCACAATCTTCGAAATTCCATGTACGAGCTTCTTAGAACTTAGATGCCCTAAGCTTCTATAGTTCAAGTGCCCAAACCTCTTATGCCACAGCTTAATGTAACCTTCAGCGCCTTCTGCACTAAGACACTCTGCTTCAGCTGTTTCTACATTCACCTTGAATGTTTTGTGAAGGGGTGAAAAACACAAGAAGGGGGGGTTGAATTGTAAAACTGGAAACTTAAAGCAAATGACAAGATATTTTTATCCTGGTTCGTTTGATCTCAAACTACTCCAGTCCACCCGTCAAGGTGATTTCGCCTCTCTCCAACGAGGTCTTAATTCACTATATTCAACTGAATACAAATCTGCTTTAACAACTGCTAAAGCCTTCTTGATTCAAACCACAATCCGGTTTGTCAAGGCAACACTTTCTTACAAAGGTATAAAATAATGTGTGTGAATGTTTTCTACAAAACTATATCACAACTGTGATGTTTACACAAATGAAGCTTAGAATACTAGGATGCTAAACGCTAATGGAGTATCAGAGTTTGTTGGTTTAGCAAAACTGGTAGATGAAGATTATTGTTCAGCTTTGTGCGTGTAGAGAGTTTGGAAGCATTAGCCATTATAATCTTCGAAGCCTTGTTTATATAGCACTTGAGAAGATGAACGTTGAATGCAATATTCTTGATTCAATGCTAATAACAAGCTTTCCTTTTTGAGCAGATCTTGTCTAGAATGATGCCGTTGGAATTAATTAGCGTTCAATGCACAGTACCGTTGCTTCTTCAATGCACGTTCTGGCTTGGCTCATTCTGATTCTGCTTCGCTGCTGATGAACTATTGATTCTGTATCAGAGTGTTTACGCGCAGTTCTGTTCATCAAGCTACAGCATGTGTGTGAGTTGATCATCTGATCTTCACGTTCTGATTCAGCAACTTCTGATGCTGGTGTATCAAATCAAGTTCTGATGCTGATGAAGTGATCTTGCTTATTTCAATCAGCATATCTGCAAGTCAGAGCATAGTAATTTTTAGGCAGCATATAATTCAATCATGAAACATTTAAATACTATATCTTTTCACTTTGTTATCATCAAAACTTAAATATAGGGTACTAGATTCAAACATTGTTCTAACAATCTCCCCCTTTTTGATGATGACAAAAACTAGATATTTTAAATGAAAAATAACGTGAAAAGTATCTGGGAAATGATTCAGGGTTAAGAAGTAGAGAGAAATCAGAGTTTAAGAGATACTCCCCCTGAGTTTGTTACTTCCCTTTGATATGCGTGTTCTTCAGGATCAAATCTTTTTCTATCTTTGAACATCAGATTATAGATCTTTGACTTATCAGAGAGCAGAGCTTCAGAGCTTTTGCTGTTAGAGCTTTGCTTCGGATCAGAGTGTTAGGTCGATCAGAACTTCATATTTGATCAGAGCAACATGAGCTTCTACATTTGATCAGAGCTTCTAGCTTCTAGTCTTCATTGTGCCTGTAGACTTAAAAACAAAACAGAAAAACATTTCAAGTAATAGAGTTAGAATGTTTGAGAGTTTCTGTCTAGTTAGCCGTTATTGATTTTAAATATCATTCTTGTTCTCCCCCTTTTTGTCAGCAATCAAAAAGTGCTGGTGATGTGTAAAAACACTTAAGATCAGAAAAACTAATTATATTAAAATAGTTCAGAATCAGAGCAAAATAGCATTACAAACATAGTCAAAACAATATATCAGAAAATGAAGAAAACATAGAGAATGTCATGCATGAAAAAAAATTTTAAGGTTGTGGGGGCATGCGTGAGAACAGGCTTTCCAGCATTGCTTGAATCTTTTCAGAAGTTTCATTCTGCTTCTGAACCATGGTGACAACAGTGTCAATCTTGCTGTCCTGTACATTCATTCTTGCTTCCATCTTCTGATCATTCTCTTCCATCCGCTGCTGGAGACGCAAGTCATTCAGCCTTAGTTCTTCCAGAGCCTGCCTGTCCAAGGCAGCTTGAGAACTTTCAGCAGGAGGAAGCTTCTTGAGGCAGCTGACTCTCAACTTCCTTCAGCAGCTTGCTAAAGTTCTGTTGAGCCTGCTCATAGTTGACGTCCTGCAGCTGGAGGGCTTCAGCACGTACCCATACTCTGAACTGTGACCAGAGCTGATCAGAAGCAGCTGGGTCGATCATCCCCGGACAGACTTGCTTCAAAGAAGCAATCCATTGCAGCATACCTGTTTCAAAATTCAAGATACCAGAGCCAACATCTGGTTGCTTTGGTTTGGGTATGGCAATTTTGTGTCTTAGATCAGCAAGACGTTCAAGACTTGTTAAGTCAATGAAGGTTCTGCTGGGGTTTTCAGATGTTTGCTGAGGGGCTGATTGTTTTGGAGGAGGGTTATCAGAATCAGAGGATATTTCTATTGGAGTGGTTGGAGTTTTTAGAGGTGTTGATTCCTCTGATGATGGCAACTGGGGCCTGATAATAGTGGTTCCACATGGCAACTGGATTGCCAGCGGTGAAGGTTGAGGTGAGTGGGGATCAGAATGATGTGGAGAAGGGGTTTCATAGCGGTGAAACTCTGTTTGTGGTGAAGGTGGATTATTTTCTGGTTGAGGAGGTGGAATCTCTGATTGCTCAGGGATCAAAGGTTCTTCTGTAAGAGGTTGTTGTTGTTGTTGTTCTGATTCTGGTTGTTGTTGAATTTCTGGTTCAGGTTGTGATTCTGGTTGTGGTTGAATTTCTGGTTCAGGTTGTGGAGGAGGAATATTTGGTAGTTCAGAATTTGGTTGAGCAGAAGTGTGTTCACGCTCAATATCAGCTAGCACTCTATCAAGTGCTGGTGTTGTTGAAACAGTTGGTTGTTTGGTAATTTTGATTCTGGGTCTTCTGAGTAGTAAGGCCTCAGAAGGGTCTTCTGGTATGGTTTCATCAATAGTAGGGATTGGGATGGATATTCTGTGAGAGGTTTTAGGAGGGGCAGCAGATGTTGGAATAGTAGATGAAATTGAAATAGGGGCAGCAGATGAATTACCTCGTTTCTTTGGAGTCTGATGAGATGATGCTTCTGCTTTCCTCTTCTTTGTCTTCTTCTGAGTCACTTCAGGTTGAACTTGACTCAGATCTTTGATCTTCAGCTTTGAACCTGCATCTTCTTCCTTGTATGAATCTGGATACTTGAGAAACATATCAGGTTGGGATTCCATTTCAGAAAATCTTGGGAAATTACTCAGAGGCACTCTTCTTCTGGAGATGTCAGCAGTTGAAGAAGCTCTGGGTTCCTTCCTGATATTTTCTATCAGCTTCATCTTTTTCAGGTTCTTAGCGTTCAGCGGTTTTCCAACAGTTGGTTCCATAGTGCCCAGCACTTGAGCTTCACTCAGATAATCTATCAGCTTATTCTCTGTCAGAATATCTGATATGAGCCTTCCAAACGGTATCCAGTCCCTTTTGGTCCTTTCTTCTTCTCTAGTCTCTTTCACACTAGTCTTCAGATGGTTGAACAGGAAGTGTGTCAGATTGATCTTCACCCTCTGATCAATAAAGTAGATCAGAAATTGCTGATCCATATTTATATAATCAGGAGAGCTTGTTGGCTTCCTGTGGTTGAAACAGCCCAGAACAATCTTGGCCCATACTCTGTAGTGATCCTTCAGATCCTTAATTTTGCTGCTGGGAAAACCCAGAGTGAAAATGCAGTTGGCTACCACACCTATATCAGGGCATCTATCAGCCATGTCCACACAACGGACTCCACCACCACTTTGACCAATTAACCTAGCAATGAGGTCTTCAGAAATTACTATCTTCTTTCCCATGACAGAAGAGATGACTAGATGTTTATGAATCTTGGCGTGAATCCAAAATTCCTTGACAAGCTCTGGGAAGGTTGGTCCAACCAACCTATCGAAATACCTCTCCCACTTTTGAGCCCTAATTTCCTCAGTTAGGTCAAATCCATTATCCTTCAAACTCTCGAAGTCGATGATTAACTCAGATAGAACCTCAAGATTCTTTACCGGTGTGAGAAGGGTTCTGGTAGGCACCTGATATTGCTCAGAAGTTTCTTTCTTCTGATTCCCTGCAGAAATGCTGGAGGATGCCATTGTTATCACACAACAAAAATTTTAGAATGATTTGAGAGAAAAAGGTTTTGAAGGAGATAAACTCAAAAATATGCAGAAAATATTTGAGAGATTATGAGAAAGCGTAAAGAATAAGAATGAAGAATAATGTGCTTAAATAAAGTTTTCAAAAATTATTTTGAAAAATTAAACGTTTTTAAGAGAGAGAAAAAAATAATGATTGCCATTAACAAGCGTGATTACTCTGCATTAAATGCTTGCTGATTTTGGGGGATTTGAGAAAGATACTTAAAAACGGTTACCAGACATGTGTCTCAATGCACCCAATCAGCGCTTTCCTTTCTCAGAAGCGTGCACGCGTTCTGCTTCAGGGATTTGCTGATGATTGGATGACACTTGTTTGATGTAGTGATCAGCACGTCTGTCTTTGAGATTAGACTCTCAGATCTTTAGACTTGCATCTGATACAATCTGCATGTTCTATCTTTCTGAAAGAAGATTGATCAGAAGTTCACAGTAATATAATTACATTCTGAAGGTAAAAATATGGAATTAAAACATTTTCATTCTGGGCATACTTTCATGCTGAGATGTTTCAGAATGAAATTGAACCTATCTTCTGAAAGGGGTTTAGTGAAGATATCAGCCCATTGATGGTCTGTATCTATAAATTTCAAGTTTAAAATACCTTTCTGAATATAGTCCCTAATGAAATGATGTTTTATTTCTATATGCTTAGCTCTAGAATGTAAAATAGGATTCTTACTTAAGCAAATAGCAGAAGTATTATCACAAAGAATAGGAATGTTACTCTCAAAAATCTGGAAGTCTTCAAGCTGACTTTTCATCCAGAGCATCTGTGTGCTACATCCAGCTGCTGCTATGTACTCAGCTTCTGCTGTTGACAGAGCAATTGTTGATTGCCTTTTGCTGGACCACGAGATCAGATTTTCTCCCAGAAACTGGCAGCTTCCAGAAGTACTTTTACGTTCCACTCTGTCTCCAGCAAAATCAGCATCACAGTAGCCTACTAAGCTGTAATCACTAGATTTTCTATAAAACAAACCCAGATTAGTAGTACCTTTCAGATACTTGAAAATTCGCTTAACAGCTGTTAAGTGAGATTCTCTAGGATCTGATTGGAATCTAGCACAAATACATACGCTGAATAAGATATCAGGTCTTGAAGCTGTCAGATAAAGGAGAGAACCAATCATACCTCTGTAGACCTTCTGTTCTACGCTTTTGCTTACCTCTTCTCTTTCCAGAATGCACGTGGGATGCATTGGAATCTTTGATGGCTTACATTCTGAGAGGTCAAATTTCTTCAGAAGATCTCTGATGTATTTGCTCTGATGAATGTAAGTTCCCTCTGGAGTTTGATTTATCTGAATTCCTAGAAAGAATTTCAGTTCCCCCATGAGGCTCATCTCAAATTCTGCCTGCATACACTTAGCAAATTTTCTTCCGAGAGAAGGATTAGTAGAACCAAAAATAATATCATCAACATAAATTTGACAGACTAAAATGTCACTCTTAACTGTTTTACAGAATAGAGTAGTGTCCACTTTCCCTCTGGTGAATTCATTTTCAAGCAGAAAGTTACTTAGCCTTTCATACCAAGCTCTGGGAGCTTGTTTCAGACCATACAGTGACTTTTTCAGTTTGAAAACATGTTCTGGATGTTTTGTATTTTCAAAACCTGGGGGTTGGTGAACATAAACTTCTTCTTCTATATAACCATTTAAGAATGCACTTTTGACATCCATCTGATACAGAGTGATGCCTCTATTAACAGCAAATGAGATTAAGAGTCTGATAGATTCTAACCTGGCGACTGGGGCAAAGGTTTCTGTATAGTCTATCCCCTCTTGCTGACTATAACCTTGTGCAACCAGTCGTGCCTTGTTTCTGACGACTTCACCTTGTTCATTAAGCTTGTTTCTGAACACCCATCTTGTTCCAATGACGTTGAATCCTTTTGGTCTGGGAACGAGATCCCACACGTCGTTTCTGGTGAATTGATTCAGCTCTTCTTGCATTGCCAGAATCCAGTCATTGTCCAGAAGTGCTTCATCAATAGAAGAAGGTTCAATCAGAGACACAAGTCCCATAAGAGTTTCTTCAGAGTTTCTGAAGCTTTCTCTTGTTCGGATTGGATCTTCCTTTCTTCCTAGAATAGTCTCTTCTGGGTGATCCAAACTGCTTCTGGGTACTCTCTTCTGAGGTTGATCAGCAGCAGTTGAAGGATTTCTAGCATTGCTTCTTTCAGACGTTGAAGGTATGTCTGTGTTGAGAGCTTCTGATGACTTGTCTTCAGAACCTGCAAATTCAATTTCTATACCTGCAAGATTTTCATTCTGCTTTGACTTTTCAGAGTCAAGCTTGTCATCAAAACGAACACTGATTGATTCTTCCACAATCTGTGTTTCTGTATTGTATACTCTGTACCCTCTTGAGCGTTCAGAGTATCCTAACATAATACACTTCTGTGCCTTAGAATCAAACTTGTTCAAATAATTCTTAGTATTTAACATATAGCAAGTACATCCAAATGGATGAAAATATGAAATGTTGGGCTTTCTGTTCTTCCACAATTCATATGGAGTCTTTTCCAGAATAGGTCTTATTGAGATTCTATTCTGAATGTAGCACGCTGTGTTTATTGCCTCTGCCCAGAAAGTCTTAGCAACGTTTGTCTCATTGATCATGGTTCTGGCCATTTCTTGCAATGTTCTGTTCTTTCGTTCTACAACTCCATTTTGTTGGGGAGTTCTAGGACAAGAGAAATCATGCAGAATGCCTTTGTCATTAAAGAATGACTCAAAATCTTTATTTTCAAATTCTCCACCATGATCACTTCTGACTTTAACGATTCTAAGATCTTTTTCATTCTGAACTTGGTTACAGAAGGTAACAAACACAGAGTGTGACTCGTCCTTGTGTCTTAAGAACTTTACCCATGTCCATCTGCTATAGTCATCTACGATTACTAACCCATACTTCTTGCCACTGACTGAAGCAGTTTTAACTGGTCCAAATAAGTCAATGTGCAGAAGTTCTAATGGCTTAGAGGTAGAAACAACATTTTTGGATTTAAAAGAAGGTTTTGCAAATTTGCCTTTCTGACATGCTTCACACAGAGCATCTGAATTGAACTTCAAATTTGGAAGTCCTCTGACCAGATTGAGTTTGTTAATCTGAGATATTCTTCTCATACTAACATGCCCCAATCTTCTGTGCCAGATCCACTGCTCGTTGTTAACAGACAGAAGACATTTTACGTTCTGACTTTTTAGTTCAAAAAGTTTGATTTTGTAAATGTTGTTTTTCCTCTTACCATTAAATAGGATAGTCCCATCTTTCTGACTAACAGCTTTACATGATTTTTGATTAAAGATTATATCATAACCGTTATCACTTAATTGACTTATGGATAACAGATTATGCATCAATCCATCAACTAGCAGAACATTATTAATAGAGGGAAGATTTCCGTTACCTATAGTTCCAGAGCCAATAATCTTTCCCCTCTGATTGCCTCCAAAGCCAACGTGGCCTCCAGGCTTAAGTTCCAGGCTTTGGAACATATGCCTTCTTCCCGTCATGTGTCGTGAGCAGCCAGAGTCCAGGTACCATGATTGGTGTTTCTGACTTGCTGCTAAAGATATCTGCAACATGTATTATTTTGTCCTTAGGTACCCAGATCTTCTTGGGTCCTGACTTGTTAGTTTTACCAAAACTCTGGTTGAATTTTGGTTTCACAGAGTGCTTACTGCTAGTGTATTTGATGTCGTGTGTGTAACCATACACAAAGTGTGAATTTAGAGGAGTGTGTTTAATAACTAAATCCATGACATTCTTAGGTGTAGGAACCTTACCTTGGTATCCTATTCCTTTCCTGCCGTTTCTGCTAACTCCATAGATCATTGAAGCCATTCTGCTTCTATCTATGCTTTTAGCAAGGAACTTCTGGAAACTATGATCATACTCCTTGATGATCTCATCAGCGTTGCTGGGAGTTTCAGAAATTGGTTCCTTCTGAGAGTTTTGTAAAGAGTTTTCTAATTTTAAAATTTTATCTCTCAGCTCAGAGTTTTCCAATTTGAGACTCTCAGACTTATTAGAGTCAGATTCAAGAGTCCTTTTCAGGTCTCTGAATTTAGCTCTAATCTGCTGATAACGTTCCAGAATTTCATTGAGGCTTTCAGCAAGTTCAGCCTTTGTAAAATTAACAGCGAAGTTAGGGAATACCTCTTCTGTGTCTGATTCTGAGTCTGAGTCAGAAGCTTCACTGTCATCTGGAATGTTAGCCATGAGCGTTATGTTCGCCCTTTCATCATCTGATTCTGAGTCAGCTTCAGACGAGTCAGAGTCATCCCATGTGGCCATGAGACGTTTCTTCTTCTCTCTTCCAAACTTCTTTTTGGGCTTTTCCCTCTGAAGCTTTGGGCAGTCACTCTTGTAGTGTCCTTGCTCATTGCACTCGTAGCAGATGATGTCTTTTGTGTTTGGCTTCTTGCTACCGGAGGAGCCTTCAGATCTTCTGTATCCAGAGGAAGAATCTGTCCTTCTGTATCTGGAGGAAGACTCGTTCTGATCAGATCTTCTGGGATTCCTGAACTTCCTTTGTCTTTGCTTCCACAGTTGATTTACTCTTTTGGAGAGAAGGGAAAGTTCGTCTTCTTCTGATGAGGATCCATCAGATGTTTCTTCAACTGCCTGCAAAACTTTAGATTCAGATTTTCTGTTAGATTTTAAAGCTATAGGCTTACCTTGCTTCTGAGGCTCATCAGCTTCTAGCTCTATCTCATGACTTCTGAGGGAGCTTATAAGTTCCTCCAGAGTGATTTTGTTGAGATCTTTCGCCAGCTTCAGAGCAGTAACCATAGGCCTCCACTGCTTGGGTAAACTTCTGATTATCTTCTTGACATGGTCAGCAGTAGAGTATCCTTTGTCCAGAACTTTGAGACCAGCTACCAGAATCTGGAATCTAGAGAACATAGTTTCAATGGATTCAGATTCTTCCATTTTAAACGCCTCATACTTCTGAATGAGCGCCAGAGCTTTTGTTTCTTTGACTTGAATGTTGCCCTCATGCGTCATTCTGAGAGAATCAAAGATGTTCTTAGCTGTGTCTCTGTTGGAGATCTTCTCATACTCAGTATATGAGATGGCACTGAGGAGGATGGTTCTGGCCTTATGGTGATTCTTGAAATCACGCTTTTGTTGATCAGTCATTGATTTTCTTTCAATCTTCTGACCAGTTGCATTCACAGGGTGCGTGTATCCATCTGTCACCATATCCCACAGATCAGCATCATGTGCTAGAAAGAAGCTTTCAATTCTGTCTTTCCAGTAATCAAAGTTTTCTCCATCAAAGACTGGAGGTTTGCCGCTGAATCTGTCTCTATCCTCATTGTTGTCATTGCTGAAATGAGAGTTGTTTCCTGCCATTGTGTTTTTCTGACGCTGGATCTTGTACTGACACGGTTAAGTGTTTTAGCTCAGAACCAGGCGCTCTGATGCCAATTGAAGGGGTGAAAAACACAAGAAGGGGGGGGTTGAATTGTAAAACTGGAAACTTAAAGCAAATGACAAGATATTTTTATCCTGGTTCGTTTGATCTCAAACTACTCCAGTCCACCCGTCAAGGTGATTTCGCCTCTCTCCAACGAGGTCTTAATTCACTATATTCAACTGAATACAAATCTGCTTTAACAACTGCTAAAGCCTTCTTGATTCAAACCACAATCCGGTTTGTCAAGGCAACACTTTCTTACAAAGGTATAAAATAATGTGTGTGAATGTTTTCTACAAAACTATATCACAACTGTGATGTTTACACAAATGAAGCTTAGAATACTAGGATGCTAAACGCTAATGGAGTATCAGAGTTTGTTGGTTTAGCAAAACTGGTAGATGAAGATTATTGTTCAGCTTTGTGCGTGTAGAGAGTTTGGAAGCATTAGCCATTATAATCTTCGAAGCCTTGTTTATATAGCACTTGAGAAGATGAACGTTGAATGCAATATTCTTGATTCAATGCTAATAACAAGCTTTCCTTTTTGAGCAGATCTTGTCTAGAATGATGCCGTTGGAATTAATTAGCGTTCAATGCACAGTATCGTTGCTTCTTCAATGCACGTTCTGGCTTGGCTCATTCTGATTCTGCTTCGCTGCTGATGAACTATTGATTCTGTATCAGAGTGTTTACGCGCAGTTCTGTTCATCAAGCTACAGCATGTGTGTGAGTTGATCATCTGATCTTCACGTTCTTATTCAGCAACTTCTGATGCTGGTGTATCAAATCAAGTTCTGATGCTGATGAAGTGATCTTGCTTATTTCAATCAGCATATCTGCAAGTCAGAGCATAGTAATTTTTAGGCAGCATATAATTCAATCATGAAACATTTAAATACTATATCTTTTCACTTTGTTATCATCAAAACTTAAATATAGGGTACTAGATTCAAACATTGTTCTAACATTTTGTTGCTTCCCTGCTCAAAATTCATAATCAACTTTTGATTAGAATCATACTACGTCAAGAGGTTTTCCTTCATAACCACTGAGAAACCTTTCTCAATAAGCTCACCCACACTCATCAGATTGCTTTTAATTCCAGGAACATACCAAACATCTTTGATCATAATGTTTTTTTCCATTCTTCACTCTGACTCTGACATTTCCCAGACCTTCTGCATTAAGATACTTATCATCAGCACATCTTATCTTTGTTCTTCGTCTGGAGTCAAAGTCTATCATCCATTGTTTATTCCGAATCAAGTGGTTTGAACAGTCGGTGTCCATATACCACCAATCTTTTGAACAATTTCCATCAGAATCAGAAGCCATCAATAGCACAGGTTCATCATCAGAATCTCCTCTGGATATATTTGCTTCTTCTGATTTCCTTCCTCTGTTTCTACAATCTCTGGAAAAATGGCCAAACTGTTTACAACAGTAACATTGAACCTTCTTCTTGTCATACCTTTCCTTTCCATTCTAATATTTCTTTTCATCAGAAGTTGAGGTTTCTGATTTCTGGAATTTATCACCACGTCTATTCTGCTTCTGGTCCTTCTTGACAAAAGAAGCTTTCAGAGCTTGCTTCACTTCCCTCTCAAGTTCTTTCAGTCAGACGCAACTCTTGCGCTTCTAGACTGCTTTGCAACTCTTCTATTCTCATGGTTTCCATATATTTAGAATGTTCAATAGAAACAACAATGTAATCAAACTGAGGAGTAAGTGACCTCAGAATCTTTTCTATGATTACCTATTCAGAAAGTGTTTCTCCACAAGCTTTCATCTCATTAGTGATCAGAATCATTCTAGAGATATACTCAGAAACTTTCTCACTGTTTTTCATGTTGAGATTCTCATATTGCTTTCGCAGGGACTGAAGCTTTACTTTCTTTACTGACGCGTCACCACCATAACATCTGTCCAGTATATCCTATGCCTCCTTCGACGTCGTCAAATCAGCAATCTTCTCAAACACACTTTCATCCACACACTGATGGATATAGAACAAAGCTTACTGATCCCTCTTCCTCGTAGCTCTTTTTGCAGATTTTTGTTCTTCAGTAGCATCTGCTGCAACTGGAACATAACCTTCAGTAACAAGATCCAGAACATCTTGAGCACCAAACAGCACACACATTTGTATCTTCCATCTGTTCCAGCTTTTGCCATCAAAAACTGGAAGTTTAGTGTTCAAACTACTACCTCTACTCATCTTAAACCTTGCACAAAAATCTAGATCTCAGATTCTCACTCATTGTTTCCAAAACCCACAGAATCAGTGTGATTCTATTTTAGATTTTTGTTCAAGATTCAACAGAAATCAAGAACCAAAAAACCAACACACAGCTCACTATCACTCATGTTTCCCAGAATTTCAGAACAAACCAAGAGCTCTAGATACCAATTTTTTGGTGCAAGGTGATGAAATTGAGGAAGAAGAGAGAAAAATAAAAATGCTATAAAGCTGCCACAAATGATTGAAGAGAATTGATTGTATTAAATGTAAACCTAGTACACCTATTTATACACAAAAGTAGTAAAGATAAGGATGCCACATAGGGCCTCAAGAGAATATCCAACAAATGGCAAATACTAAATTACCCTCTAATAACTAATTGATTATTGTACTCTATTGAATTAAATTTATATAGTCGAAAAATCCAATGAGAATTATTTCAATTTCAAACTATTTGATGTGTGATAAGGAATCAGTTCTACAGTGTGATAGTAGTTCGAACATACCAACTTCTTGCACAAACCAGATTTAGCAGGATGAATAACCAAATGCTCGATCGAGATATCTGAGTTTGATATATCCTTTAAGCCTATAGCAACCCTTAGAGCTAAAATCTTCGCAAATCTCATCACAAAAAGGACACAAACCACTTAAGAACCGTGCACAAAGTGGATCGTCTTCACAAAAGGGTCGTGAAACAGTAGAGGAACTGTCATGGGGAACATCCTTGAGAGTTATGAAGGATTGGTAGCAGAAATATCATTGTGTTTAAAATTTCCTACCATTATGTTCGTATTCAATCATAGGACGGAAGTCGTATAAAATAGGTTTTTCCACCCTGTTTATAAAATGTATGGAAGACGAGGAAGTCTTGGGGAAACATCTAGGAAGAAGAGCCATCACCAAAAAGATTCTCAAGGTCAATTACTATTTGCCTTCAATGTTTCAAGATGCCAAAAATTACGACAAGAAATGAAAATAATGTCATAAGCAAGCGGGCATTCACATCACCCCTCCAACCGAGCTCAACATGTTAACTGCACTATGGCTATTCTCCCAATGGGGCATGAATATCCTTGGCCATTTTTTCACGGTCTCTTAGGCAACTAATTTTTTTAAATGTAAATATAAACTATTTTTACCAAATAGATTAATGCGGAAGCCGTAGCAAATATCGAAATGGCCAACATTCATAAATTCTTTAAGAGGAGCATCCTAGAAAGGTGAGGTATTCGTCAATCAACTATCACAAAAACTGGGATCCATTTTACAGACAAGAATTTGAAGAAACTCTTTGAGGATCTTATAGTCAAACACTATTTCACGAAATTTTTACCAACATACCACTCTTTTAACAATTAATTTTCATATTATTATCCATTTCAACTCATATTTCCAATATACCACATTTTCAAATAAAAGTAAAAATAGGAGGCTCCGCCATTGGATGGGCGGATGTTCTTTATTTTACACAGCTTCCGCCCGTTGGACTGGCGGAGCTGTTTATATATCGTTTTTTTAATGTAATATTAAAAATAAATAAAAATAAAAATTACCATTAAATTAAAAATCAATATTAAAATTAATATTTAAAAATAAGTTTAAATTAAAATAAATTTTAATCATAATAATAAATAAATATGGCTCCGCCACTGCAATAGGCAGAGGGTTTTATTATTTTATTATTTAAGTAAGGTTCCGCCAGTGCAATGGGTGGAGGCTCTCGTTATTTTATTATTTCAGTATGGCTCTGCCACTATAATGGACGGATGGTTTTATTATTTTATTATTTAAGTACGGTTCCGTCAGTGCAATGGGCGGAGACTCTCGTTATTTTATAATTTCAGTACGGCTCCGCCACTGTAATGGGCAGAGGGTTTTATTATTTTATTATTTTAAAATTTTTGCTGTGAACTATAAATACCTTTGATGTTGAATGATCCTAGCTACACTTAAAATATTTTTCTTTAGTTCTATCTTAAAAATGTCTTCAACATCTGGAGAGTTTCCAACATCTCCATATATGAAAAGAGACGTCGAACTGATTTTTTCTCCTGTAAAGCCTCCGATGAAGATCAAGTTGTTAAACACGCAGACATTTGAGCATCTGCAGAGGCACTTGGAGGCATGGTTAGGGGAAGAAATTTCCCAAGGTGAAAAGATCCATAAAATTGAGAGGCTAGTTACGGTGTCCAGCTTAAATGGACCCACTCGTTCTTGGAGACTTGTTCACAACGATGCATGTGTTCTTATGATGATGCTTCAACAAAAAGATATTGTGTTGTTGGTTGTAATATCCTAGAAATGCTTATGTCTTTGTTTGAACATGTTGATGTTGTTTAGGTTCAATGTTGTTGCTAAGTTCTACTATTTGTCTAAGTATTTTAATTTATGTGTTGTTTTTTCGAATTGTTATTTATATTAAATGCAAAAGTATTAGTGGAATGAAACATAATTTCTTGGCGTCATTATACATACAACTTTGAAGATTGATAACAAAATGAATAACTAATTATTACTAATTCCTACATTAGGTCACCGTGTTCGGTTGTGACCTAGAAGACGATACAATGTGCATTTTCTCTCCAACTTATCATACACGTCCATTTATGTTGTAATACAGATGCTCATAGGACGACCTTTCTTGTTCCTCCGCATGACTGGATTATGGCAAAATTTGATCTACCTCATAAGTGGGTCAATACTCATCGTATGGTAGAATTGGAACGCTCATTTTGTAAACCCCAAATAAGTTCGCCACCTTGTAAACATCAGACAATAGAAGAAAGGTGTCTTGGTGCACCACTGAACATGCAGTGATAACATGTGAACAAGGAACACGGTATGCTTGGAACTTTCCGCAGTTACACCATCCATCCATTAGGTTGACCTTGTAACGTACCAATGACTTCCCCTCACCATGGTTAATTGTCTCCTTCACACTGAAAGTGTTATTATTGTAGTAAAAAATGCTTACCTAATGCGTGGCGTGTAACACCCCATTTCTATCCGGCGGATAATAATAAAATCAGAGTTCAACATAAATAGGATGCTATATTTTTCAACTTGAAATCAAACTTCATTTAATCGCATATAAAACAGATACATAACACTTAATTCGGATGAACCAATAACAACCTGATTTATTCTTTAAAATCAAACAACTTTTTATTGATAAACAACGGAATATACATATTCAACTTCAATTCACTTAATATCTTTATTCAACTAAAACAACTTCATGACAACAGTTACTTCATGTAAATAACTTAAAGATTCAGCAACAGAAATAATAATCAACAACTAAACATCAAGCGTTCATCCCCCCGAGTGCTACGTATCAGAGCGACGATACTGACTCGATACTGACGAGGGTAACAACTATTCTTCTTGATTACCTGCATGTTACCAACAGAGGGAAACATTCAAACAGAATGGGTGAGATATCGAACTATATAATTGAATGTAGGATAATTAATATATCAGGATCAGTTCATATAAAATTACTACTTCACAACTTTCAAACATCTTTAATCTCAACAAAACATCAACACGACATAACAACTAATTCATAACCTTTAGATGATACCTGTCACATCAAGTCAACAACTTAAAGCAACAACAAATCTATTTTCACCATGACTCAAGATGCAACATCAAATGCGACTCAATTACAATGCACATGCATGTGGTACCATTGGAGAAGAACTTCTAACTTAAAAACATTTTCCAGTAATCTCGAGGCACAAGGCATAAGCCTTTTTCATAAATCATTTTGCCAATATAGGCCTTCACAAAATCCGCTAATACAGACCTTCACAAATGCAAATGTATGAATGTACAACACATGCAACAACATCATTAGTCACTTCACGAGGCATATATCTATATCACTACTTCACTGGCCATAGGCCTACAACGTCATCAACGTAATTAACAACAATTCATTATTCATCGCAAGGCATAAGCCTACATTACCATTGTTACCAGTAAATAGAAGTAATTCATCATCATCTAAAATTCTCTGCAACTTCATATTATCAACAAGAATTCACAGCGAAAATCATAACAACACAACAACTCAACATAATTCAACTTTGGCCATAAGCCTACAACTTGATATTTCAACAACGACAATTAACACAACATTGGCATAAGCCTATAACTTAGTACGTCACAACAAAAATATCATAATAATATGTCAATAACCATTCGACATTGGCCATAGGCCTACAACATAATATTGCCCATAATTATTCGGACAATTCTCGACTATACCGGTTAATTACTTATCTAAATGCTTATTTCTAATTACAAACTTCTACAAATTTTTATACTATAACACTACATCATCATTATAATTGATATTATTATTATGAACCAAGCATTATCATAAGATCGTCATGTCATCATCATACTTCATCACCACAAAACATCATGGCGATTCAACGCGGGAAAGCTAACTCTATCCTAACTTGAGTACTATAATTATCCTTCTTATCCTTAATTTTACTCCTTATAAATATAGTTCATCTCATTAGCTTTCCAATGCTTCGAATGACGCATCAAACGGAGTTACGGTTCAAAAGTTATGGAGTTTTCAAGTTTTCAAAAATACTGTCAAACAGTGTGCAATCGATTGCACTAACATGGAAATCGATTGCACCTTGTTCCAGAGGCCAAAAATCACGTTTTTAAGCAGTACAATCGATTTCTCTTCTACTTCAATCAATTTCTTACTGAAACAAGCAAAAATCCCAATTTTTAAGCAGTGCAATCGATTTGCACTAACATGGAAATCGATTGCACCTTGTTCCAGAGGCCAAAAATCACGTTTTTAAGCAGTGCAATTGATTTCTCTTCTACTGAAATCAATTTATTACTGAAACATAAGCAAAAATCCCAATTTTTAAGCAGTGCAATCGATTGCTCTTTTGCTGCAATCGGTTGCACCCTGTGAAAAACAGTTTTACGAATTTTGTAAAGTGCAGTACGAAAACCCATTTGTTTCAATTCCAAAGACACAAACTTCATGAAATAATACACAATCAAACATCCAATTATAATTTCTATCAAAATACATCAATTACCACAAATACACCAACATCAATATAAAATAATTCTCCAACCACAGAGTCATCAATTAAATTTCTGCAACTTTATCAGGAAACACAACATTGCCGTAGCAACAAAACAATAACCTTTCACACAAAATCACACACGATAATTTCATATAACCAACCCCACATATCATTTATCATATACCCAATTATAGAGCAAGAATCTCACCCTTACCTTAGATTGAATGCAGCTCTAAGAAACTTCAATGAAATTTCTGGGAATTTGGCACTAGTAGCAACTTCATCTTGTTCTTCTTCTCCTCTCAAAATCCTATTCCTCTTTCTCTTATTTTTCTTTTCCTGATAACACTATACTCTCTTTCTCCTCTAATTTTATAATAATAATAATAATAATATAATATTATTCTATTAGTCCAACTAAATCCAATTGGGCCTAAGTGTTACGCCTCACTCTTACTTCATACAACCATATAATTAAGCCCAACTAATTCTATTCTTATTTCTAATAAATTAATACTATAATATTTCATTAATCCCAACATAAGAGTTATTATTAATCAACTAATTAATTAATTGATAATAATTCAACAACTTTTACCAATAATTCTTAACACCTCGCAACATCACAAATAATCCAAAATATAATTTAATTAAATAATTAATCAAATTAACGGGCGTTACATGACGGATTTTGATGTCTCTTCTTTCATCACTTTCACGCACCGCTCTGTAAATGTTTGTCCAGAATTCAAAATTGCACTCCACTTTGCACCCCTTTCAGCAAAGAGCGTTCCCATCCTATAGCATGTTGCACCTACTAACAATGCACTCTTTCTCATCATAATTCTACACCAAACTCAATTTTCCATAATGTCTATGTTAACTTATGGAGAGGATCATCGGGGAACATTGTCAAACATACTCCAATATGTAAGTATTAGATATATTTACTTATAAAGTTTTTTTAAATTGTTAGAGTATACTTATGACATTAACCATCTTCTAATATTAACTATTTTCTTGTTTAGAATGAGAAAAAATTTAGGCCTCGTACACACTCGTATGTGCCTGTAGACAAAATGATTCGTCCATATCTGATGCAAGCGGGATTTGGACACATTATCAACATAACCTCATACGGTGTTGATAGAAAATTTATTCTCGCTTTATGTGAAAGATGGTGGCCGGAAACACACACATTCCATCTTCCTACCGGTGAATCCACAATCACGCTTGAAGATGTCCACATGTTGATGGGTTTACGTGTAAACGATGTGGCAGTGAATGGGAGAACAAATGTCAACTACTCTAAAACTCAAGAACTCTTGGGTGAAGAATTGCCCGAAAGAGCTAGAAAGGGTCAATTCATCAAAATAACTTGGCTCCGGGAAAAATATGATACATTTGACTTGAACGAAGATTCCACCATCGAACAAATTCATAAGAAAACTAGAATTTATATTTTATTGATTTTCGCTAGTTTATTATTTCTTGACACTAATGGTAACACAATACATTTTATGTATTTACCATTATTAGTTGACTTTAATAAAATAGGTAGATACAGCTGGAGATCTACAGTTTTATCGCATCTACACAGAAACCTGTGTAGATGCGCTAGAAAAGATGTTAATAATTTTGTCGGTCGTTCAACACTTCTACAAGCTTGGGGATGGTCAAGGATGTCGAATCTAGAGCCTAGGAATCATAATCCATTTCACTTTCCATACACAACCAAGTAAGTTGAAACTACTCTTTTGTCTTAAACTTATTTACTATGTGAATAATATTTAAGTATTATTTATTTTTAGATGGTCTACCTATGGGATGGATTAAGAAAAGAATCCTCATCATTGTGCACCTGGCTAACGGACTTTCATCGATCATTTTGAAGAAGCTGATGTAATATTCTTAACCATAGATTACTAATAATTTTACTATTATTTTATATAGTTCGTTAAACTAATAACTGATTTTTTAACAGTTTAGATGGAGGCCCTATCTAGGACTTGATGATACCGATATGATTGGTAGTCACATGTGGAGTGCAAAAACATTTATCATCTATTTTACTACAGTTGAAATGCATCATACTGATAGGGTAAAACTACAATTTTGCATTATGCAAGGCATACCAGATGCTCCACAGTGCATGGAGGAGTATCATAAAAGTTTGGTGAACGACCAATGGGCATATAGAAATTGGAAAGATTATTACAAACATGAGCGTCATCAATGGCATAACCGCGAAGATAAAATCTTACAAGGAGATGTCATGTCAGAAAAATGTAAACCAAGTAAGGAATACATGGAATGGTATAAGTCTGTTACAAATTTGTATCTGTCACCAAATAACTTCTTATTTGACCCTCGTAATTTTCCAGCATCTTCAAACGTCTAACACACCAGACCATCATCAAGAACTTACACCCAACAACCATTCATGAGAAACCAAGAACCTTTCTTCCCAACATAACCATCTTTTACCCAACAATCTTTCTTCCCAACACAACCACCTTTTACCTCAAGCCAACAATACCATCAACAAAACCTTTCATCTAACCCCACCCAATGGGGCACCCAACAACAATATTCTTCATCTAACCCCACCTAATGGGGCACCCAATAACAAATGCCTATTTCCCGTCCACAACAATTTACCTCCCAAGATTGTTACCAACCCTTAATAAATAGCCCAATGTCTTCTAATCCTATACCAAATTGGAATTGGAGGGAACCAGATTAAGTTATGGCATTGCAGCCGAGACAGATTATACCAATGAGGACATAATTGAGGAATTTTTAATGGGCGGGTGTGACGCGGGACCTTCAACTCAACCACAACATGAAAAAGGAAATCGCAGAACAGGCTAACGTACCAGACGAGCTCCTGCTTGTGGAACTCACCAACGATTGACACGACCCGGTAAAAATCGACAGTAGACATATCTTCTCTATTGAATTTTTGTTTAATTATAGTGGAATTATATAATTTAAAAATGAAAAAAAAATTAATTCAAGTAAATTAGTGAAATTTTTGTTTAATTATAGTGTATTATGTTTAATTATAATGTATTTTGTTTAATTATAGCAACTTAATTTAAAAAACCAAAAAAAAAACACGTTTACACTCTTCCGCCCATCCAACGGGTAGATCCTCTATAAATTTTAAAGCTTCCACCCAATGCTTTTGTGGATGGTAAACATTTTCCACTGCTCCGCCCATTCACTTGGCGGATGCTTTGTGACAAAAATAAAATTTGTTTGAAAAGATGGTAGATTGGGATTATTGAGTGAAGAGGATGGTATATTGGGATTTAATGTGCAAAATAATGGCAAGGCAGTAAACATTTCCTATTTCACAACAACAGAACACCTCAAACTAACGGGAAAGCTAAAGCCTCCAACATGGTATTGTTGAAAGGGATGAAAATAAGAGTCATGGGATCTAGTGGAAATTGGATCGAGGAGCTCCCACATGTTCTCTCGACTTATTGGACTACGCCTCATTCGGAAATTGGGGAAACATATTTCAGAATCACCTACGAGTGTGACATTGTTATCCCGACCAAAGTAGGAGAACTCAGTTGGAGGGTGACACGGTCCTTGCAAGGGAAGACAATTAGAAGGCAATAAGGGAATAACTGGACCTTTTAGACAAAAAAATTCTTTACCTCCCTTAGAGGCATCATTGTTAAACAAAACACTGCCAGAAAGTACAACATAAAAGTCAAGCCCAAAGGTTTCCAACCCGGTGAACTTGTGCTCCACAGAGCAGACGTTGCAGGAATAAATGTCTGAGAAAGGAAGCTTTCTCCCAATTGGGAAAGGAAACACATAGTTCACACTAACATGGGGAATTCTCCATGGGGAACATATCCCAAGGACTTGGAAAGCTACCAAGTTAAAATACTATTACAACTAAGTTATTTTCTTGACCTTATTGTGAAAGTCATGAATGGCTCTGGTGGTAAAAGGGAAATTTTGCAAATTGCAACACTGTCCTGCCAACCCTAAACCTTCTTCTACATCGACTTTGTCTTCCATTGTTGATCAAATCAACAATAACATCGGCAAGAAACCCATCATCATTTCTTTGTCTTGTTTACTACCTTCTTCTTCGAAAATTTCAACATATGCTCAAAATCCTTATGTGCGATAGCGGGAGCAGCAATATTGTTGTGGGGTTCCTCTTGCGATGAGGCGGCATAATCCTTCAGAGGACGATTTTGGGGTCCTTCAGCCATTCTTGGGTCAGGAAGAGAATAGTTAGGAAGATTGAATTCGGGAAGATTGTACTTGGTTTGGTACTCTCTAATTCGGCGTCTTATATTAACAAAACGCTCGACCTCGTCAATTGGTTGCTCTAATTCCTTGCCTTGAGAGTGAGTGTTTGGCATACAATCAACGGATAAAATAAAATAAAATTGGTTGCCTTAGTCTATACTGCGTAACAAGGGATTTACAGTATTTGACTAAATCAGTCTTTGGCAACAACGCCAAAAACTTGATCGCGACTTTATGAGTCTATCGGGTGTAGTGACTGCAAGTGCACAGTCTATCGCGTAGTTTTAAAAGATATTGAATCCACAAGGACTGATGGTCGAACTACTGTTATCTTAGGGTTACTGTGTAAAGCTAAAGCTAATTATAAAATTTGGGTGTTTGGGTTTAATCGGGAATTAACTAAAATCTAATAATTAATAACGGGACACTGGTATGAACTCTGTCAACTTCAGGGATTCAATAAGTCATTGGCATTTGTTTTCAGTATTAAAACACTTTTTCAGTGGAAACTATTTATTTAAAAACCCTCGTCTCACACTTTCATTCTATCGATTCAGGTCATATTATTAAACTCAAATGAGCGCTCTCGCTGTTTCTTTTAAAATACAAAAGTATTTTTTGAAAACAAATAGAGTCCAATTAATTTTAAAGCGCTCTCACTATTTTTAAAATTAATGTTTAATAACCACTAACTAGTTAAAACCTCAAACTCTTGCTCTATTGATTTTAACCTTAGACTGTCTTTTACTCTCGTACAAAAACAATTAAATATCCAAATTGAAAATTAAAACCAGAAAAGTGCTTTTGTAAAAATATTAATGCCAATTAATTACTGAATCCCTTTGGTTTAAGATTTACATACCGGTATCGAGGAATTTAGCCAAACATAATTTTATTGCAGGGCGACATAAAATTAAAATATAAATTTAACAACGCATGCATGGTAAGAACAAATAAATTATACTTTAAAATATGAACTTGAGATTAAATACTCAAGCAAATAATCTGAGCAGTGTGTATCCTCCACAAGCCGACAGGATTAACTTGTAATGAATTATCTTGAATTAAACAAAATGGACCTAAACAAATTCTGGAAGCTATAAAGAAAACTAAGGTTGCAGTATCCCTCCGATGTGAAGAAATACTGCTTTAATGGTGCGGGTTTTCTATGCTTACGGGAATTCTACGAAACTGGAAAAACAAAATAAATAAAAACTACGAAACTAAAATTATTGTAATGTTGCAAAACTGGAAAATAATGGCAAGTTACTGTAAGTAGAAGAAACAATGGAAACAGGTGCAAAATCTCTGACCCTCACAATGTTGGTAACTACTTCAATTTATAGATTCTAAAAGTGAGCAAAAATAGGAGGAATCCCCTTGATCCTCGTTCTTCCATCATGGAAAAATATCTAGCTAAACCGTCTGTTCTGTCCGCTTCGTGGAGACATTTCGTAGCAGTAGTATGGGTCGTGGTGAGCTTTATGCACGTTGTGACGTAGGGCACACCTCTTCAAATGGTGCCAATCGTAATATAAAGCGTGCCGAGGGTCACACTTTTACAATTGTAACGGGCGGCACGCGCCTGTGGCGGGTGGCACGCCTTCTAGTACAGAATACTCCTAAAATGATGTTAAATGGCCATTTATTCTTCATTTCTTCATTGTTTTTCTTCTTTTTCTCATTTATGTCTTGCAAAAACTAAGTACCTGAAATATACTGCAAATACTACAAATAAAGATAAAATGTGACATACTAAATGAAGAATCAGAAGTTTTATCTATGTAAATCAGACAGAAAATGCTATAACTTTTCATGTTATCAGAATACATGATAATGACTTATGCGGACTCATATGCTTTTGACTGATGCCCCTATGATGGGTCGTAGATGATTAAAGCGTAGAGGGGTTTCTCATGAAACAGGACTACTTGTCTCACGATCGCAGGGTGTGATGCTAACGTAATTTCCTGATACTCGTTTTGAACTCGAAGATTGTTAGTCTAGGAGAAGGATCCATTGGGGGATTGTGAAAGTACACAGAGAGCTTTCCCCTTTGTGGAGGGTCTTTCCTCAATATGTCAGGTCTTGTAAGAGATTCTCCTTGATATGAGCTTGGAAATAGTTTGATCATAGTATGAATGACCCCACTATTTTGCACTTTGAAACCTTGTGCCCTTGACTAATGGTGTTGTACCCAAAAATTTTCCCTCCCATATCCCTCAAGATTTGCCAAGAATAATCTCCAAGTGACTCAAGTTAGCTCAAGAGTTGGACAGTCAAGTCACCTCCTAAGGCAGTCAAGTCAAAATTAGGGTTTTGTGTTGCATCAAGGTCCTTACATCCAAATGGTATCAAGTTCTTCCCAATGTCTTATTGTGTTCTTAAGTTCATCCATGTCAAATTTCAAGCCTTGCAGAGGAAGTTTGGTCAGTCAATTGCTCAAGAGGCCCAAAAATCGACTGTGCTAGGGCAAAAGTCAACTGTGACCCAAATACAGTCAAACCTCAAGATTTTTTGTCAACATTATCATTTTGAAGGATAATTCATCATTTTATCAAGGGTTGATCATGATTCATCAAGGATTGCTCAAGATTCATCAAGATTCAAAAGTTGCTAAATTAGGGTTTTGTAGGAAAAGTCAACTCAACTTTGACCAAGCATAACTTTCTCATACTTTATGAGAAATGACCCATCCAAAGCTCATTTTGAAGAGGATGAAATTTCCTACAATCCATCTTCACACACCAAGATCAAGAAATGCTCTCACAAAAATTTACAAATTTGGACATTATAGGTCATTTTTGAAAGTCAACAAAAACACCTTTTTTGCCAAAACTTATAACTTGAGAATGGAACATCAAAATGCTATGAGACCAAAAGGGTTGATTAGAGGACATCTCAAGGTTTCTAAAAAGTCTAATAACACTTCCAAAAGTTCAAAATTGAAGAAGTTATGCATTGTTGAAGTTGGGCATTTTTCCAAATTTGCCAAAAGTCAACTATCCTCAAAACTCCAATTTTTGACAAAAGGGACCACTTTTTTCCACTTGATTTAGTCTTTTCATGCCACACACGTGTCCCATTTTTGATTTCATGGACATTCATCTATTTTTCTATTTTATTTCATTTTTATTGATTTAATTCATTATTAATCAATATTAAATCAAATAAAATCTAAAATTGATGTAACAAGATTTGTTGTGGTCATTACAGCTTGCAAATATCATATAACACTCAATCAATTCGTATCAAGGCTCATTCAAGCATAAAAAAAATCAGATTTGGCCTATTTTTGTAAGTTTGATAATGGTGATCAAAACCAAATCATGAATCTTCAATGCACTTGATTTCAGACCAAAAGACCAAACCTAATTCATTATATAACACTCACACAAGTGACACAAACCTAGAACACGCATAGAACGCTGCTGAAACGGCCAGAGAAAATTGGTGAAAAAGCTTGAAAAGTGAGAAATCAAAAACAACATTGGAGCACGATTCAATCAAAAAGCTGGACATAGTTCTCTTCCCTGACATCCAGTGAAGCCAAAGGGATCAAAACCAAGCCTTCTCATTGCCTAAATTGCACTGTAAGTCTCCATGAACTTTGCTCTGGACATGATATCGTGAAATCATATTCTTGCATCTTTTCTTTAAAATCTTGGCATATTTGTGTTTATTATTTGATTTAGAACGTTTTGGCATTATCCAATTTGATTTTCATGGCTTGTATAATGATGCCCTAATCTAGGGTTTACATGTGGTGTTTTTAGGCGTTTGAGTTACAAGAAAAATTGGATCAAGCAATGGTTATAGGGATATTCAGGAGGCAAAGACGAACACATTCATGTCCTTGGATGGTATTTTCATGGCCTGGGAGAGATTTTTGAAATGTCCTATGAATCTTCTTGCGGATAAAAATCCGCAGGTAAACGAACCAGAATTTTTGGAGAAGACGACCAGACGTCGCCCCCTCATTGGTCTATTTGAAAATACGCGCTTTTTATTTTTTTCCCAGGCATAGTTAATTATTGTCCATATAATATTTGTTATGTGTATCAATAACAAGAAACACCAATGGCTCAGCTGGTAAGGCGTTAGTGCGTGATACCATTGGGACCTGGGTTCGAATCCCAGGTCCCCCCAAACTTTAATAAATTTTGTTTTCAGGCAATCTTGTGCAACGTCAAGGATGCAGTCCACCATGCGCTTGCAGAGATCAAATGCCAAGTGGCCCACCAGGCAGATCCATTGACCAAAGCTGAAGGACTACCATACTTCCTGGTCAACAAGCACGCGTTGGATCCCAAAGGTCAAAGCAGGTTGGATGTTTTGGGCCAAACAATTGCTCTTCACACCCTGGATTTGGGGCCCAAACCCCCCATTTGGTTTATTTCTTTTCTTTCTTTTATTTAATTATTTGTTTTATATTATTATTTTTATTATTTAAACCACTGACTAATTAAAATCACTTTTGTTTAATAAAATCAAAACCATAAAAAAAATATTATTTTTATTAATTTCATTATTTTATTTTTGTAAATAAACAACTAATTAATTTATTTAGTTTAAATATGTTCAATTTTAACATCTTTTGCTTTAAATTAAAATTAATTTAGAATTAGGTTTTTAATACTTTTAACCTTTTTATTTTTACTTCCTTAATTAAAATGAAACCCAAAAATATTTCCATTTAATTAATTAATTAATTAACTTAGACTTAATTTCTATTTAATTCAAAAAATAACAAAAAAATGCTTTATTTAATAAAAAGGGTCAAAACCCTAATAAAAAACACTTCGATTTAATTTTCTCGCGCGCGAATAATTTTTTATCCATATTTCAATATTGTAACTGCTCCGAGAATGTAATAGTTTTTAAATTAGGATTTTATTTATCGCTTTTATTTACTTTTCGCAATTTAATTTTTAAAGGTTTGTCTTTGGCGATGTAAATACCTGACGCCTTGTAATAGCTTAGATTTATTTTCCGCAATTTAATTTCCGCAACCATTAATTGTTAGATGTTTGAATAATAGGCAATGCATGACAAGATCAATTTTAATTTAAAATCAACAGTAGCTCACCATAACATGTACAAAGATAATATAACTGGAAAAAAAAATACACTCGCACATGCCACTCCTAGGGTACACCTCACTTGGTTACCTCGAACGTGGTCATTGAGTATAGGAAGTTTTAGAGGTCGCCCTCTTGTCCAAAGATCATAAGTTGCCTCGAAACGGTTGCCTCAGATAAAATGATCTAAGACATTAGGGTTACCGCTAAGGCGTCCTAACGTTGCTTTAGTGACCATACGTCCCTTAATCGAATTGACCTGAAAACTCCAACGACGATGCTTCCTACTCCTCAATAGTGGGATAGCATTGTCTAAAGGACACTTGTACAGTTTAATTCCTTTTTGAGTAGGTAGATGTTCTTAAGTACTTGCTCCTTTTAAAACAAAACAAAACTTTTCGCACTTACACTCTCTTCAAAACAAAAACTCTTTTCAAACCCACAAACACAAAGAAAAGCAAACTTTTGAAAACACAATGAGCAAGTACCTAAGAGCCCGTGGATAACCACGGATAAAAATGGGTGCTAACACCTTCCCTTTCTATAATCTACCTCCCGAACCCGAGAAATATCTCAAAAAGGAATTTTTCTGTGATTTTGTCCTTTCCTTGTTGGATAAAATAAAAGACGGTGGCGACTCTTGCTTACCGCGACATTTTGCGAAAACAAACGCAAACACGAACCATCATTCCAAAACAGTCAGTTCTCATTCCCACCGATCACAGAACTGGCGACTCTGCTGGGGATTCTGTATAAGTGAGGTGTACCTTAGGATTAGATCACTATGTTTTCAATTGTATGCTTTGTATGCTTTAATTTTGTGGGCTTGTATCGGAGTTTTATAGATCCTAACTCGGATCTGGGGATACCCTTTAGGTAAGTAACAATAAACTGTGAGGGATCTGTACGGCGTAGATCGATACAGATGAAGCAGTAGCTACGTTGGTGTGGCACCTTGGTCTGTACCGATATCCCTTGTGTTGGAACAAGGAGAATATGGGTCTTCTAAGGAGTCATTAAGCACCAACTGACCTTAGAACCTTAAATTGACCAACTTGGCCATAGAACAGTAGCAGTATGCTACACTCATTGAGACTAAACTCTCGCGATGATTCCGGCCGCAAGAAAAGATTGCTAAACTGGAATTATGACCGATTAAGGGTAGTCAGTGATATTGAGATCCTCTAGAACCCGGTTACTATTTTTAGGACAGGTTTAAACCAACTAAACTGAAAGAGGGTAATACCTAAGCTCCATGCCAGCCTAAACTTAAGGCTATTTGTGTGACTTGTGTGCCTTCAAACTTGAATTACTTGCACATTCTTGTTATCTGACAACATGAGTTCCTTGCAGGTTTTGTTTACAGTCCTTATCCAATAATTTGGATTTATTGCAGGGTTTACTTACAATCGCTTCACACTTTTTCTTAAACGCATAACATACACATCATAACATCATACCTTAACATTTCCTTAACCATTTCAAGGATCTCAAGGGTCTGTGATGCAGGTTATGATAAATCAAATGCCTAGCAAGGGGCAAAGGGGATTTATTTTCCTCTAGCCAAGGTTGTTTAGAAATCAAAACACGATAACTTGAGTCAGGGGCGATGACCCACTCGATATGGTGAGCTTGACTCTTGAAGAAGGACTCTTAACAACATGAAGTTTCTTCAATCAAAGCTGCGAAATTCAAATTCTAACAAGTTTCTTGTTTACCCCGCGAGATCCTTGAAAATATTGCATACATATATCATACATATCATTGCATAACAGGTCATCCAGTACAAGTCTCTCATGTTCCCGCTGTTTATTTCACTCAATGGCTCTCCCACAAGACAACCAAGATCTCCAGGCTCAAAACGCTCAACTTCAAGAAATGTTCCTGAACCTATCCCAGGGGCAGGAAGAAATAAAAGCTCTCCTCACAAGGGGCTTAGTCCTAGGGAATCCAGGCGGCATCAGGAATGATCAGTTGGAAGGGCTACAAATTGAGTTGGCAACAATGAAGATCCAGATGATGGGACAGCTGGTGGGCCAGATGGCTCTCATTCAAGACCTGGCCCAAAGACAAGAAGAACTTAGGGTCCTCGTCAACAAACTACTTTGAAGTGACCAAGTAGGGCAAACAACTAGGGTTGAAGATCAAGTCATCATTCAACCACCTTTGGGACAAGAAGACAAGGGAAAATATCCTCAGCTTGCTTCAGGGTCGCAAGCCCAACATCAACCTCGCCAGCGTCAACGGGGTAGTCGGCGTAAGCAAAATACGTCTGGAAGACATTTCTCTGAGACGGATATACCATCATCTCTAATACTGAAACGCTTGTTGGAGGTCAATCTGATTCCTTTAAGGGATCCTCCCCGGAATCCCAATACATCTGCTCCTAACTATCATCCCGATGCAGTTTGTGCATACCACTCCTATAGTCCTGGACATGACACCGACGACTGTTGGGATTTGAAAAACAAGATCCAAGACTTGATTGATGGAAGAGTGCTGGAATTCATGCCGGATGGCAAAATGAAAATCTTCCGTTGAATATTCTCCACCTGAAATGACTAGTTCAAATTAAGAGACTTTTGTTCATTTAAATTCTGAAGTTGTATCTTTCTTTGCTTATTCGAACAATTATTATCATGTCAAACTTTATTACTTTATCAATGCATTGCATATGTCTGTTCTGAATCAATCCATTCGTATTCACTATATTCAAATTGCTTTCATTTTTTTGTGATGATCAACTCTCGATTAAAAATTTCTAAGCCTTTAGAGGGAGGATGACGAAAATGATACCACGATCTCTACAGTGTGCTTTTAAACAGACCCCACTGACGAGGTACAAGCATTGTTTCAAATCCTAAACAGTGGAGTTATAAGGAATATAATCTCTAGTCAACCCCTTTGAGCCAAAGAAGTTGGAGTTTTTCTTTTCACAAATTAAAACCCTTAATTATAACCTGGGGCAGGGTAGTTTTCTCAGTTGATCCAGGTGCACAATGAATGGCATCAAAGAAGTCCTTCTGAAACAAAAAAACGGTGTTGGTTCCGCATAATCGTAAAGACAGACAGTCATTATCTCTCAAAATAAAAGCCCAATAAGTCAAAACCTGTGAAGGAGACTTAAGAAAAATCGGGGTATCCCGCTGACTGTAATCACAAAAAGAAACAGTTCAGGGAAAAGACAGGGATAATAAAAACAAAAAGAAAGAGATCCTACAAGCTCTCAATAAAAATGATTGCCTGTTCAAAATAAACTGTCAGTATCCGAACCATCATTGGAATATCAGAGCAAAGATTCAGACAGGATCTAAATGCACGGTTAGCTGAGTTTAGGATCGAAGAACATCACGAAGAGCGAGTGGGTACAAATAAATTTTGAGCCTTTATCCTTTGTTTCTTAAACCATGAACCAGGCCACGTTATAACCATTAAAAGTCCTAGCTGAAGCATGGGTTAGTTCGAAAGCATACTGTTACAAAAGGTATCCTGACTCCTGTAGGGCTTGCTGTAAATCCTTAGTTAACATCACATTTTACAAAAATTCGCTTGTTTTATTAAAACCTGCATTTTCAAAGAACTTCAAAACAGACATAAGCTTTGCATTCTTAAAATAACATTGTTTGCATATGACTATTTTCTCAAATAGCAGAGAAATTCGCACGACGAATATCTAGTGAACAAAAAACCATTTCAATAAAAAAGGTCACCTCAAGTGGAAAAAACACTTCCAATCCAGGGGCACGGCATGAGCATTGTCCATCATCTGGGGCAGTTAAGTCAAGATTCAAGGAATCTCTCAAAATGCCAAATAGCCAGGGGAAAATCTCCATCTGAATCAATTGGGGCATTGGACGTGAATTCCAGAAACGAATCTTGCACGATCAAACGAAGATCTTCTGGTAGTATGGTAACACAACACTACCAACAGTGGCACCTCCCTACATCCTAAGATCATGGACATAGTCAAAAAAGTACTACGCATAATCAAAGACCCGCTAGGTTGACTGGCCTAGGCAAAAATAAGGGCTTCCCGGCGAACCAAAAGGGTTCGGGCAAAAATAAGGGATGAAAATGAAAAATTTGTACACCCGGCAAGTCGAAAACCTGAAAAGGCGGCTTGGGCAAAAAAGGGTATCCCGGTGAATTGAAAACCCGAAAGGGCGGTCCAGGCAAAAATTAGGGATCAAAGCGTACGACTATGTCTCGTCATCTCGTCACTAGCCTACCAGAAGAAGACTTGTCATTTTGACCGAGAGATACCAAGCACTTCATAGGTGGGGTTAATACTCGATCCACAGGGCCTCCGCAGGCACCTTCTCCCGCAAAAACAGGGGAAAATAAGAATTGTCCGAACTGTACAAGTTGCCCTGTCCACCAGGTACCAAGGTATATATTCAGATGAAGAATATGATCAAGATACCATCACTCCCCGCAGAGTAAAACAGTAATGGTAGCTCTCCCTACTGAGACTTGCAGTTATGTACAAATCAGTAATACTCTCCCCAAGCATGGTTAATCTACCATCAGCCCTGGAAAAGGTTGGGTATCCCCATAAGGTTTTAATCTTCCCCAGCGGAGTATAAGAATATTCCCCAGCAAGTATAAGAACATCACCGGCAGTCTTAATATTCCTCATCAGAATATAAGAATGTTCTCCAGCGGAATACAAGATACCCCAATGGAGCCATTTCCCCAGCGTAGTCTAAAAAAGGCTTCCCCACCAGAGTTGAATCATCTTACCCAGTAGATTCTGGAAGCTTATCCCCTGCGGAACACAAATACATCTCCTCAGCCAAATTCAGAAGGCTATCCTCACAAGAGTCTAACTGGGTTATCCTCAGAAAGTTGCAACTGAAAGATCAGCCCCAACGAAGTTCTTTCTATCCCCAGCGGAGTTCATCATTAAAATCCCCAGCAGAGCTTATCAACAGAATCCCCAGCGGAGTTATCGTTAAAATCCTCAGCAAAACGTCTCTTCCCCACAGAGTAATTCCCCTCAAAGTAATCTCTTCATCAGTTTATTCCCCCAACAGAGTTCTTCTCTCCTACAGGTTGATCATCTTCGTTCATCATCCCCAGTGGAAATGAAGAACTCAGCTCTATTCTCCAGCAGCTCCGGGATTTATTTTCCCCAGCTAAAGCATCATATTCCCATACATCATGATACATGCATATACGCATCATATGAATACAATATCATTTATTTTGAGAACATCATTGCCTGATCCATATCATGCATTGCATATGGCTGACCTTTACCTTTCAGGAAAGATACAGTTAGAGTTCTCAATTACGTCGAAGACGTGACCGGTTCTTAAATCTCAATTGAATTATCCTCGGTTGAATTTCAGATAAGGTTCTCAATCTCGACAGTTTCCCTACGTCATAGTGTGGACGAGTACTATAACCTCAACGGTATACTCCATTGAGCACGAGTCAGTTCCTACATCTTGATGTTTTCCTCCGTCATAGTATGGACAAGTTCTATAACCTCAACGGTATACTCCATTGAGCACGAGACATGTCCTAGATCTTGATGAAGATGTTTCTCTACGTCATAGTATGGACGAGTACTATAACCTCGACGGTATACTCCGTGGAGCACGAGTCAGTTCCTAGATCTTGATGTTTTCCTCCGTCATAGTATGGACGAGTTCTATAACCTCAGCAGTATACTCCATTGAGCACGAGACAGTTCCTAGATCTTGATGAAGATGTTTCCCTACGTCATAGTGTGGACGAGTACTATAACCTCAACGGTATACTCCGTGGAGCACGAGTCAGTTCCTAGATCTTGATGTTTTCCTCCGTCATAGTGTGGACAAGTTCTATAACCTCAACGGTATACTCCATTGAGCACGAGACAGTTCCTAGATCTTGATGAAGATGTTTCTCTACGTCATAGTGTGGACGAGTACTATAACCTCGACGGTATACTCCGTGGAGCATGAGTCAGTTCCTAGATCTTGATGTTTTCCTCCGTCATAGTATGGACGAGTTCTATAACCTCGGCGGTATACTCCATTGAGCACGAGACAGTTCCTAGATCTTGATGAAGATGTTTTCCCTACGTCATAGTATGGACGAGTACTATAACCTCAACAGTATACTCCATTGAGCACGAGTCAGTTCCTAGATCTTGATGTTTTCCTCCGTCATAGTGTGGACAAGTTCTATAACCTCAACGGTATACTCCATTGAGCACGAGACAGTTCCTAGATCTTGATGAAGATGTTTCCCTACGTCATAGTATGGACAAGTACTATAACCTCAACGGTATACTCCATTGAGCACGAGTCAGTTCCTAGATCTTGATGTTTTCCTCCGTCATAGTGTGGACAAGTTCTATAACTTCAACGGTATACTCCATTGAGCACGAGACAGTTCCTAGATCTTGATGAAGATGTTTCTCCCCAGTGGAATTATGGACAGGTTCTTAAAACTCAGCTAAAGCATTCTCTCAGTTGTAGTACAAGCAAGTTCCTAAATCTCAACAAAAGTTAGATTTCCCCAGCGGAATCCTCTACAACAACAGGTATGCAAGTTCTCGCTAAGGAATCTCTTACGCGATCGACACTCCTGTAGATGGCATCTGTAAGCCCATCCTCCTACCAACAATCTCCAAATGGCATCTGTAAGCCCATTCCCGACATCACAATGCTGATGCTACACCATGCAAGTGCAAATTTTTGGGCACTCTAGTGTTCAATTATCTTCCACCTTCGGATCACGAAAGGCTCGAGAGCCAATCTATATCCTCAGGTTTAAGAAAATTGAACAGGGGGAACTGTTGTACCCCAAAATTTTCCCTCCCATATCCCTCAAGATTTGCCAAGAATAATCTCCAAGTGACTCAAGTTAGCTCAAGAGTTGGACAGTCAAGTCACCTCCTAAGGCAGTCAAGTCAAAATTAGGGTTTTGTGTTGCATCAAGGTCCTTAAATCCAAATGGTCTCAAGTGCTTTCCAATGTCTTATTATGTTCTTAAGTTCATCCATGTCAAATTTCAAGCCTTGCAGAGGAAGTTTGGTCAGTCAATTGCTCAAGAGGCCCAAAAATCGACTGTGCTAGGGCAAAAGTCAACTGTGACCCAAATACAGTCAAACCTCAAGATTTTTTGTCAACATTCTCATTTTGAAGGGTAATTCATCATTTTATCAAGGGTTGATCATGATTCATCAAGGATTGCTCAAGATTCATCAAGATTCAAAAGTTGCTAAATTAGGGTTTTGTAGGAAAAGTCAACTCAACTTTGACTAAGCATAACTTTCTCATACTTTATGAGAAATGACCCATCCAAAGCTCATTTTGAAGAGGATGAAATTTCCTACAATCCATCTTCACACCCCAAGATCAAGAAATGCTCTCACAAAAATTTACAAATTTGGACATTATAGGTTATTTTTGAAAGTCAACAAAAACACCTTTTTTGCCAAAACTTATAACTTGAGAATGGAACATCAAAATGATATGAGACCAAAAAGGTTGATTAGAGGACATCTCAAGGTTTCTATAAAGTCTAATAACACTTCCAAAAGTTCAAAATTGAAGAAGTTATGCATTGTTGAAGTTGGGCATTTTTCCAAATTTGCCAAAAGTCAACTATCCTCAAAGCTCCAATTTTTGACAAAAGGGACCACTTTTTTCCACTTGATTTAGTCTTTTCATGCCACACACGTGTCCCATATTTGATTTCATGGACATTCATCTATTTTTCTATTTTATTTCATTTTTATTGATTTAATTCATTATTAATCAATATTAAATCAAATAAAATCTAAAATTGATGTAACAAGATTTGTTGTGGTCATTACAGCTTGCAAATATCATATAACACTCAATCAATTCGTATCAAGGTGCATTCAAGCATAAAAAATCAGATTTGGCCTATTTTTGGAAGTTTGATAATGGTGATCAAAACCAAATCATGAATCTTCAATGCACTTGATTTTAGACCAAAAGACCAAACCTAATTCATTCTATAACACTCACACAAGTGACACAAACCTAGAACACGCATAGAACGCTGCTGAAACGGCCAGAGCAAATTGGTGAAAAAGCTTGAAAAGTGAGAAATCAAAAACAACATTGGAGCACGATTCAATCAAAAAGCTGGACATAGTTCTCTTCCCTGACATCCAGTGAAGCCAAAGGGATCAAAACCAAGCCTTCTCATTGCCTAAATTGCACTGTAAGTCTCCATGAACTTTGCTCTGGACATGATATCGTGAAATCATATTCTTGCATCTTTTCTTTAAAATCTTGGCATATTTGTGTTTATTATTTGATTTAGAACGTTTTGGCATTGTCCAATTTGATTTTCATGGCTTGTATAATGATGCCCGAATCTAGGGTTTACATGTGGTGTTTTTAGGCGTTTGAGTTACAAGAAAAATTGGATCAAGCAATGGTTATAGGGATATTCAGGAGGCAAAGACGAACACATTCATGTCCTTGGATGGTATTTTCATGGCCTGGGAGAGATTTTTGAAATGTCCTATGAATCTTCTTGCGGATAAAAATCCGCAGGTAAACGAACCAGAATTTTTGGAGAAGACGACCAGACGTCGCCCCCTCATTGGTCTATTTGAAAATACGCGCTTTTTATTTTTTTCCCAGGCATAGTTAATTATTGTCCATATAATATTTGTTGTGTGTATCAATAACAAGAAACACCAATGGCTCGGCTGGCAAGGCGTTAGTGCGTGATACCATTGGGACCTGGGTTCGAATCCCAGGTCCCCCCAAACTTTAATAAATTTTGTTTTCAGGCAATCTTGTGCAACGTCAAGGATGCAGTCCACCATGCGCTTGCAGAGATCAAATGCCAAGTGGCCCACCAGGCATATCCATTGACCAAAGCTGAAGGACTACCATACTCCCTGGTCAGCAAGCACGCGTTGGATCCCAAAGGTCAAAGCAGGCTGGATGTTTTGGGCCAAACAATTGCTCTTCACACCTTGGATTTGGGGCCCAAACCCCCCATTTGGTTTATTTCTTTTCTTTCTTTTATTTAATTATTTGTTTTATATTATTATTTTTATTATTTAAACCACTGACTATTTAAAATCACTTTTGTTTAATAAAATCAAAACCACAAAAAAATATTATTTTTATTAATTTCATTATTTTATTTTTGTAAATAAACAACTAATTAATTTATTTAGTTTAAATAGGTTCAATTTTAACATCTTTTGCTTTAAATTAAAATTAATTTAGAATTAGGTTTTTAATACTTTTAACCTATTTATTTTTACTTCCTTAATTAAAATGAAACCCAAAAATATTTCCATTTAATTAATTAATTGATTAACTTAGACTTAATTTCTATTTAATTCAAAAAATAACAAAAAAATGCTTTATTTAATAAAAAGGGTCAAAACCCTAAAAAAAACACTTCGATTTAATTTTCTCGCGCGCGAATAATTTTTGATCCATATTTCAATATTGTAACTGCTCCGAGAATGTAATAGTTTTTAAATTAGGATTTTATTTATCGCTTTTATTTACTTTTCGCAATTTAATTTTTAAGGGTTTGTCTTTGGCGATGTAAATACCCGACGCCTTGTAATAGCTTAGATTTATTTTCCGCAATTTAATTTCCGCAACCATTAACTGTTAGATGTTTGAATAATAGGCAATGCATGACAAGATCAATTTTAATTTAAAATCAACAGTAGCTCACCATAACATGTACAAAGATAATATAACTGCAAAAACAATACACTCGCACATGCCACTCCTAGGATACACCTCACTTGGTTGCCTCGAACGTGGTCATTGAGTATAGGAAGTTTTAGAGGTCGCCCTCTTGTCCAAAGATCATAAGTTGCCTCGAAACGGTTGCCTCGGATAAAATGATCTAAGACATTAGGGTTACCGCTAAGGCGTCCTAACGTTGCTTTAGTGACCACACGTCCCTTAATCGAATTGACCCGAAAACTCCAACGACGATGCTTCCTACTCCTCAATAGTGGGATAGCATTGTCTAAAGGACACTTGTACAGTTTAATTCCTTTTTGAGTAGGTAGATGTTCTTAAGTACTTGCTCCTTTTAAAACAAAACAAAAATTTTCGCACTTACACTCTCTTCAAAACAAAAACTCTTTTCAAACCCACAAACACAAAGAAAAGCAAACTTTTGAAAATACAACGAGCAAGTACCTAAGAGCCTGTGGATAAACATGGATAGAAAGGGTGCTAACACCTTCCCTTTCTATAATCTACCTCCTGAACCCGAGAAATATCTCAAAAAGGAATTTTTTTGTGCTTTTGTCCTTTCCTTGTTGGATAAAATAAAAGACGGAGGCGACTCTTGCTTACCGCGACATTTTGCGAAAACAAACGCAAATGCGAACCAGCATTCCAAAACAGTCAGTTCTCATTCCCACCGATCACAAATGGTCTCTTGGATGGTTTTAGCTTGAAGGGCTATTTTTTGAAGAAATTTCTTCCGAATGAGCCTCGTAGCGGTATGCCCCCAACATTTGCACTTCTTGAAAGGTATGCCCCCAATCTCCTGAATTTTGGAGGAGGTACTCTTGGATGATATTCCCTTGATGAACTGTTTTTTAATAAACTCCTTTTGATTGAGCCTCGCAGTGGTTTGCCCCCAAAATTTGAATTTTGAAAGATATACCCCCAATCTCCAGGATTGGGAGCAAGTACCCTTATAAAGAACTTGGACCTAACCATGATGTGATGTGAACCTGATATGGACTGCCCCAAGATTTGAATCTTTGAAAAGTTTGTACTTCAAATTTCTTGAAAGGGACCTTGGAACTTTACATGTTGTAAGATGGACTTGATGTGAACTTCCCCAATGTTTGAGTCTCAAAGGTTGCCCCATAATTATTAGGGCCATGAGAAGTTGTCGAAAGAGGAAATAGAGTCCTACCATGTTGTCATATGAACTTGATTAAGGAATTCCCCTTCAAAAGGTATTCCCCTAATTAAACAGCACTTTGAAACATGATCCAAGTTGATTGAATCTCAAAATGATCACCTCTAGTCAATTGGATCTTCATATGATATGCCCATACAATCAACAATCTTGCTTATAATTATAGGATTATTTTGTTTTTGGATTCTTTGCCCCTAGTTAGGAGCCTCCTGGAAAGGATCGCTTTTGATTAAACAATTTTTGAGATCTCCTTTATGCTAAGTATTGATTTATATATAAAAGTGTACACTTTGAAAGTAGTTCTTAGTAATGCACATGCAAGTTTTGAAATCGAAGTTTGAATAGAAATGGATGATTAGAGATGGAGATTCGAAGAGGCAAAGTGGTTAGCAATAATTTTAACAAATATAGGAGTTAGTTTAACACAAATTTTGCCAAGTATGCTTTCATAGTTTACCTTGCTTAAATTAGGGCTTTTGAGGGTTGTAACGTGGCCATGGTTCATGGTTTAAGAAACAAAGGATATAAGGCTCAAATTTTTTATTTATCCCACCCCATTCTTCTTGATGTTCTCCAATCCTAAATCCAATTAATGCAACAGATGCATTCAATCTCCAAGAGAGATTTTGTAGTCGCACAGATGATGAGAAGCGTAGATAAAGTTCAATAATTGATGAGAAGCCTTGATAATTCTTGAGGTGGCATTCGTAAGATTGTTCTTCCAATTTTGTTTCAAATCCCTTATTTTGGCATGGGCCAATTCTTGTGAATCTGGTCCTATCGGGATGCCCTAACTTTTGCCTAAGTCAAGTTTTTTTATTGTTACTTGACTTAGCAGGCTTTCTTTTCTTTTTTAATTTATTTTTTGCTTTTTGATTTTGAACATTTGTGACTTCCATGTTGTTACTGTATGCTTCTTCCTTATTGTTTCCTCGGCCTTGAAGGATGTACTGAGGAAGAAGATGTTGTGAACTTTGTCTTTATTGATTGCTTCCTCAATATTTGTTGATGTGCACGAGGAAGAAGATGTGCTTGAACTTCCTTAAATAATTTCCTCAATGATGTATCGAGAAAGGAGATATGCTTGAACCTTTGCTTAGATCATTTCGATTCTCCTGGGATTTGAATGCATCATCGAATTAATTGAAATCTACCCTGACATTGGTTAAAATTAAGTTTTTTTATATATTTTAGAACAAAGCTTTAAATCCTGGCTCGAGGGGGGGTTAACTATGCATTAACTCCTTACTTCTCCATTGTTTAGGAATTGAAACAATGCCTTACATCGTCAACTCGATCTTACCATTGAAAGCATAATTTAGCAAAATCCAGTTATTTAGTTTACATTATTCTCCCTCAAAGTTTGTTAAAGGTTGAAAAATGGAAAGTGGAAAAGAAGACTAGAAATGGAAAGATGTTGATTATTTATGGAAAGTGATTGAAGAGTGAATATGAATGGATCGATTTCAAAAACATGCAAGATTATTTATTCGAATTACTTAATAAAAAGATGCAAAGTTACACCAAATACATCTTAGCAACTTTGAAATTATAAATTGAAAATTGAGAAGTTTGATGATCATATGGAAGAGCTTTTTTTTATCCACTTGACTTTAGGAGATGCTTCTTAGTTCTTGGACTTGTCAGAGCATGGGGTGACCCTTAACTTTTCTTGGGCATACCTATTTCGTGAGGGCATTGTTATTGTTCATATATTTGCTTTTGATACCGAAGAATCACCAATGTTAGTTGCATTCGAGGCGTTGTGTAGGCCTGTATAGTGAAGGGCTACCTTCTCTCTTTAATTAGACTTGTAGGACCAAGCTCATTTGAGTCTTCAATGGTTAATCTCCCCCTTCCATAATTTAGGACTTTCTCGAATTCCTTTATGAGTCTCAAAAAAATCAACTAGCATGGATAATTAGATAAGGGCAAAATTGGAAGTGCATATGCAGATGTATGCGAATGAAAATACATGGGTATTCAAAAAACAATTTAAGGGTATGAAAAAATACTTTCATGGAGATATAATACAATGCAAGGTTATAACAAAGATAAACCTAAGGACCACCTATGTGGATTGTCATAGACACAAGGAAAAGTCCTATGGATGACAATTAAGAGGAGACCTCTACAAGCTAAGGGTTATGACACTCCTACAGAAACGAGTTTAAAGATAGACATGGAGATGAGGATACTCTATACTGACTCAAAGATTGAGACAGACACAAGGGACTCCTTAAGGATTATAGATAATGGAAGATGAAGAGGAATCCCTACAAACTAGGGATTGAGACTTACAAAAGATAACCCCTACAGGCTAGGGATTATGATAAGCCAATGGACAGTTGAGATGATGGTTTGACTGAAGGAATAACGTGGAAGAGAGCACGTGGTGACCGGTCAAAAGTCAATAAATCATGTGGCCTGATATAGGCCACATGGCGTGCATTAGTGAGGACGTCCTTCGTGGGACGGTTTCATATGGAGAACAAGATCATACAAAGGTTTAATGACAATGACGGGCCAAAGGGGATCTCTACGGGCTAGGGATATTAACATACACATGGAAGTCCCTACATGCTCTAACATACTTAAGGGAATCCCTATGGACCTAAGGTTTGTAATTGACAAACTGAAACCCTTGTGGGTTTAGGGTAGTGAATACCCTATACGGGTTTAGGGTATGTGAATACCCTATATTGGTTTTGAGATAGATATAGAGATGAGGATACCCTTACGGGTTAAGAGGATAAGATGTTGATAGAATAACCTATAGAAGAGTTTCTATAAAGGTTCTAAGTTTTTCTACCCTTCCATATAAGTTGGCTTCCTTAAGGGTATCATGGATTAAACTAGAGGGAAAAGCACAAGGGCCTACAAAAAGTCATAGGTTTCATTCCAAAGTCATATCCTTCAAGAGGATATCTCTTGAGACTTTTTTTTGTTGGAATTACACAGACTCTAGGTGAAGTCGTCACAAAAAATCATAGGGATGATGTATCCCCTTGGTCAATAGACGAACCTTCTTTCTAAGGATTTAGAAAATAATTTTTTTTTGAAATAAAATCCCACCACAAATAAATAATATGACAAAGAAAATGTAAATAAGAGTAAGTAAGCCAAAATAATAAATAAATGTAAAGAAATAACAAAAATAAAAAACCCTAAATCCAAAGAAAGACATCTAACTCTAGGGTTGAATCCTCAACAGAGTCGTCAGCTGTAATAACCGGTTTAAAAATAAGAGTCACCTCCATTAATTTTTATCCTAGGGAAGAGAATATAACAGATAACCCTAATTTGATCAGAGATTCTAAGTTGTTGACTCGTTTTAGACGAAGGGAAGGTGTTAGGCACCCATTATCTACCTTATTCACAAGGATACTAGGGTTTAGGTTTACAGTCTAGGAATAGGGTTTTAACTTTTATTAGGGGAACTTACCACGGTTTATAAGTCGTATGCCTACATATCCTCTTATGAGGAATCAGAGTCCTAATTCGTAGTTCGTAGTTGTTTGGTTTTTTTTTATGAACTATGGAAATATCTTGAATTCTCTTTGAACGTGGGTTTGTAAATTACGGAGTTGTTAGACGAAGTTCGCAGTTAATAAGAAATATCTCCATAATCCTTTTTGAAAATATATATAAGTTTAAAATTAGGTTAGTAAAAAGTTGTTAGTAATTTGTCGGTTAGATGTCTTCGAATATATTATGCAATATGAGGAAAAAAGAATTTAATGCAATTAAAGTATTTAAATGAGTTAGTATTTAAAAATAATTGAAATAAAAAATAAACAATTTTAGAATTTTATTTAAAAAAAATATTAAATATTAAAAATATGTTCCATAATTATTAATATGCAAAAAAATGTGATAAATAAATAAACAAATGAATAAATAAATAGAATTATAAAAATTAATTAATTTTAATTAAAAAACGCAGGGGGTGCAAAATTAGTTTGGCTAGTAATTCTGGAGGTGTGAATAACAGGGCCCTAAATCTAGATATTGGATTTAGGCCTAAAACGCTGGAGGGGTGAACATTTGATCTAGGTAGCAAAATTGGGGGGTACAGGAAGTAAGGGCTTGATCCCTTGTTTTGATCCAATTGCCATGGTATGGGAAAGTGCAGATGCTATGACGCGTTAACGGAATCAGGGTCATTCGATTCAGATCAAAAGGCCGCCAGAAGTTAACTCTGGGGCGTTGATCTGAGGTATGATTAACAAATGGATATTATTGTACATTGACTAAGGGATCACGGTACACCAGGGCGCATTGAATAAGTCAAAGTATGCTCATTGCGTGGCCACCGTGAGGCCACGCGTCCATCAGCAACGAACGAACGAAGTATTATTTAAGAGAAATCCTGAGCTCCTAGCTCATTTTTTCTCTTTTTCCTCTCTCTTTTTAAACACAAAGAGTCGTTGGGAGGTAGAGAGAGAAGCTCTGACTTCTCTTTAGATTTCCACCACCAGAAATCGCCTCCGCCCGGAAATCGCTTATGTCGGCGGCTACTCCAGGGCACCACCCGCTTCATACATCACCACCGTAATAACCCTAGAATCTTGAAGATCTTCTTATAAACCTAGTGTTGTACCCCAAAATTTTCCCTCTCATATTATCAAGATTTTCCTCACAAGACTTCTTGGACTCCAGACAGGATTAGGGTTTGCTCAACTCAAGACATCTCCTTGCACTGATGACCCGAAATTAGGGTTTGAGTTTGCACAAGGATTTTTGGACCATCAATGCTTCATGTGACTTTCATACACCATCTTGGACCCCTAAGATTTCCCATACCAAGTTTCAAGCCTTGAATCACTTTTTTGCCCAGTCAATTGGACAGTTGACCTAAAAATCAACTGTATTAAAGAAAAGTCAATCATAGCCAATTTACAGTCAAACTTCATAATTTTTGATCCACAATCACATTCTAGGCTCCTATGTACCATTTGATCAAGTTTGGACCATAACTTCTCAAGAAATTTGATCAGATCATCAAAAGGGCAAAATGGTCAAAATTAGGGTTTTGACTGAGAAAGGGCAATTTCTGATTTTTTTACCTAGCCAATGACCAATTGGGTTTAAGCATGATTTCCAGGACTCAATAGCATCACTTGACCTAATCACATAGTTCAAAAGATCTCAAATGCATAGGATTGACAGATGAATTTTCCAGTCAACTGATCAAAAAGTCAACTGTACACTGAAAAGTCAAACTTTTCCTTATAGTCAAAATCAAGTGCCAAGGGTCATAATTCATCAAGATATGTCAAAATGTGAAACTTGTTGACCAAGAAACCTAAAATTGCAAATTAGGGTTTTAATTTGAAATTTTTCATAACTTAGAATTTTTCTATGGAAAATTTCTTATTTTTCCCCAACTATTCACCACTTTTTCACCATTATGCAATTGGATTCAAAGAAAACTTCCAACATGAAAGTTGTAGTCCTCCATGAAATCTACAACTTTTATTCACAAAGTTTTCCCAAAAGATGCTTGGATCTCAAGTTATGATTTTGTGAATAGGGGTCCATAAACTTTTTAACAGTGAAAATTTGCCCTAATTTAGGCAGGATTTTGATCTAACTTCATGGAAATTTTTCACCTAGTTCCAAGAGGTATCTCAAAATTAATTTCAAAGATGGATTGTATAGCATGTTACAAGCTTTCCAAAATGTCACAGAACTCTCCAAGATCATTTATGGTTAGGGAGAATCGAAGAAGGGAAAATGGCAATTTATCACTTTTGGTTCAAGGCATTTTCACAATGGTTCAAGTTACAAATCTGTCCTAGCATGATTGTACTTAGAACTACAGGCCCTAATCCTTTCTACACTCCATAATTGAATGCTAATTCAGTGGACAATGGCTTTATTTTGATCTTTGGAGCATTGTACAATGAATTAATCCATTTATGGCATAAAGTTCATAATACTACTTTCATAAAGCTAGCTTTTTACAACTTTGCAAATCTTGAGTCATGGACCTGATCTTTTGTTACAAGCAAGATCCACAAACATCAGGAAAAGCATACCAACTCCTTTTAGCCCTAGAACTAGCAAGTACAAGCCTTTGGCATTGTCACTTCCAACTTTCTTCAAAAGCAAGCAAACTTGCAAAAGTCAAGACAACTGGTGTATCTGTTAAAGGCAAGACTTTGTATCATTTCAAACAACTTCAGAACCTTGAAACAAGCCCATACACGAATCCATAGCATTTGAAACACTCCAAAATACCAAAATCACACTTTTTTGCCCAAACAGGGCATCTTCTGCAGAACCTTTGCCAAAACAATATTGGCTCGTGCGTTTTGCTTTGAAACACTTCAAACACATTCCCTACATCATACCTAAACTATCGAGGCCTTTGTCTTGCAACTGTGTGCCCTGTTTCAAGCTTCACCATTTTCATTTTGAAGTTTTGCAGGTTGACTTCTGCAGGGAGATTCAAGCATCTACAAGGCAAGCTGAGCATTGGAAAAGCTTGAGGGAACTTCATGGAAGCTCACAAGATCTTCAGGCCTCACTCAAAGTTCCCACACTGCCATATCCAAACTCAACTGAACAAGGTATTTTTCAAAGTTCTATCTCCTTATTTAGGCATCATTAGGCTTTGATTTGTGAAGCAAAAATTTAGTCCCTAACTTACTTAAGCTGTACATATGCATACTTTCCATTTATATTAACTGAGCTAAGAGTATTTGGTTGTTGAACATGCTGAAAAAACTAGGTCAGAAATTAGGGCCATTAAAATTCTCCCTGGTTTCTTAGAGTTAGGTTTCAAATCTTATATCATTGGAATCGTGATAAAAAATGCTACAAGTTTCATGTTGCAAGATTTTGTTTTTGTGCAAAGAATAGAGAGTTGCAGGTTTGAACACAGGGTGCGCGCGCGAAGGAAGGACAAGGATGAAGTTGGTGTTCTGGGCCTGGCGCCTTGGGCCTTTCACTATTCACACCCCCCAGTTTACTTTTGCACCCCCCTGATTCATATTTTGTTATTTTTCATATTTTCTTGTTATTTTTATAATTATTGACTAATAATTTTTTCTGAACATTAAAAATCACAAAAATAATTTTCTTTATTTTTTGCATTTTTATTTTATTTTTATTTTATTTTTTTGCATAATAAAATAGTTTACTAGAATAAATAGAAATTCATTTTCTTTAAAAAATAGTAAAAACATTTAAAAATACCATGCATTTTTATTTTATTATTTTTCACACTTGAAATATTATTATCATACATATTTTATTTTAATACTTGTAAATATTTTTATTTATTATTTTCTTGTAAAAAATGGACAAATGAATAATAATAGAAAATATATTTTCTTTTAATCAAAAACTAGGATTTTTACCCCTTTCAAAAATAATATTATTTTTCTCTTATTTTCTAGGGTTTAAATAATTTGTTTTCTCATACATAAAACAATTACCAAACATGTTTTGCATATTTACATTTTATTGCCTATTTAAATACTTGTTTATTTATTTATTTGTACAATAAATTCAATTGGATTGTAATAGTGAATTAGGGTTTTATTTTGAGCAATATCCCCCATTCAAAACTTGTATCCCCCTCCCATAATATTGTTGTAATAGTTTAGATTTACTTTACGCAATTTATCGCCTTATATGCATGTTTAGTAAAACTAGGGTTTGTATGATAAGACAAAATTAAACAAATAGCATGACCTAATGCAAGACAAAATGCATGAAAAATGACAACACCTTGCACACAAGCACCTCTAGGGTTTCACCCACTTGGTTGCCTTAAAACATGGCCATGGTATGCATGCTAGGTATCTTGGCAAAACAATACAAACAAAAGATCATAGTCCCTTGATGACGCTATCACAAGTTGCCTAAACAAATGATCTTGGTCCCTCAAAACTTACTAAGATACTTGGCAATATTGCTATCATGGTCATACGATGACCCACGCCCGTCCCGTTTAACATCCAAAGATAGGGTTGTCTACCAAAACAATGGTAGGTTAACAATGTCAAAGGAATAAAAATGTATAGGAAAGACTTTTGAGTAGGTAGATAAGCTTCTAGTTACTTGATCAATTTGCAAACAATCCTTACTATTAAAACAAACACACACACATTTCAAAATAATTTCCAAACAACTTTCAAAACATTGAAACATTTTTCAAAAGACAAACATCTTTGTATACATTCTTATGAACAAGAATCATTACAAAGATTGCCTAAATGATGGCCTCTTTTCAAAATACTTTCAAAACCATACAAAGCCCCATTTCAAACAATTGCAAAAGTAAAGCAAGTGATCTAAAACAAGTAACTAAGAGCCCATGGAAAACCATGGATGAAAAGGGTGCTAGCACCTTCCCTTTTCATAATCTACCCCACGAACTCAAGAAAACATCTCAAAGGTATTTCTTGTGCTTTTTTACCTTTCCTTTTGGATAAAATAAAAGTCAGTGGCGACTCTTGCTAACCGCAACATTTGCAAACACAAACGCAAAACCTCAAGTCAGTTCTCCCACCGCATCACAGAACTGGCGACTCTGCTGGGGTTTTTATAAAAGTGGGGTTACCTTAGGGTTTTAGATCACCTTTACATGCTTATCTTGCTTGAATTGTTTCCTTTACACTTTGGTTCTATTATTTGGGTTTGAATTCTCTACCCGGATTTGGGAAAACATTCATAGGTAAATAGCGATACCTTATGGAAACTGTGTGGGGTATACCTACATGGTCTAAGCAATAACTATATTAGTGCGACATATTTGTGGGTACCGGTAGCCTTTGAGTCAATCAAAGAGAATACGGGGCCGCTGAGTGATGTCATGAAGCACTAATGGACTTTTAGAACCTTTACTTGACCAACTTGGCCTTTTAGGATGTAGTGAGATGACCGGATTTGGTGCAATCCGAAGTTAGTAGATACTCGATACTACACTCATTAAGGGTTGGTTCCTTGGAATATTTCGGTCGCCAGTAAAGAGGTTGAATTGAAACAATAAACAAGGAAACAATCTAGTGATATTGAGCTCCTTAGAACCCGGTTACTATTTCTAGGACAGGTTGAGCCAACTAACTTCAAGAGGGTACTTACCTATGAAACCCCATGCAAGCTTAAATTAGGAACTTGTGTGATTTATTTGTACATATATACTTGTGCATAACATCATGGACATCATGAAACATCATATGCATCAACTAACCATTTCAAGGATTTTGGAGATTCATCTTTGTTCTTGTTTTGTAGGTTATGGATTCACTTCGCAGGAAAACTGTCCAAGTCAACCTTGTAAGAATTCCTCCACAACTCAAGGAGTTAGCTTCAAGGATTCCTGAGAATTCTCCATTCACCGAGAGGCATGGTCGTCTACTCAACTTGGTCACCACCAACACTGAGGAGGATATGCTGAAAGTTCTCTTCCAATTCTTTGACCTTTTACATCATTGCTTCACATTTCCTGACTACCAACTTGTGCCTACTTTAGAGGAATTTTCTCAACTCTTGAGGATTCCTATTCTCAATCAACTACCCTTCAACGGTATGGAAAGAGATCCAAAGCCATAAGAGATTGCTCAAGCCTTACACTTGCACTCATCTGATGTCATAACACATTGGGAAACTAGAAGTGGTGTCAAAGGCTTCTTTTCAAAGTTTCTGTTTGAGAAGGCCCAAAGCTGTTGGAATTCTCTAGACTTGTAGGCTTTTGAGGAGATTGTAGCTCTTCTCATCTATGGGATGGTCTTGTTCCCTAATCCTGACCAACTTATAGATGTGAGCGCTGTCAAAATCTTCATGACTCGCAACCCGGTGCCTACATTGCTTGGGGATATCCTCCACTCTTTTCACACTCGTACAATGAGGAAAAGAGGTGTTCTCATGTGTTGCACTCCTCTCCTGGAAAGATGGTTTATTTCTCATCTTCCCCAATCAGTCTTGAAGAATGAGCAAGGTTTGAGGTGGTCACAATGATTGATGACTCTTACATATTCAAACATTCATTGGTGTTCTCGATCAAAAGAGAATGTCATCATCATTGACCGTTATGTGGAATTTCCTAATGTCCCTCTACTTGGAATTAGGGGAGGCATCACCTACACCCCTTGCTTGGCTCTGAGACAGTTTGGGTATGCCCGAAGGGATGGCCCACATGACATGATGATTCAAGGTTTGGTTTTCGACTTCGACAATGACAATCAAGGACTTCGACAAAGGTTCATCTGAGCTTGGAGGATGCCCAACAAGGTGGACAGTAAGACCTTGGGACACAAGAATTCCATCCCTCTTGAGCCTCACATCAAGTGGGTACAAACTCGCGCCCAAAGTCTTATGATGCCTTACCCCTACGTTCTCCCTGTGATTATAGAGCATGTTATAGAAGGAGAGGTTCCATACACCCTCCTACATCCTGACATGCCAACATCACTCGAAGATTTACAAAGGAGTTGGATACAGCTCAAGGGAGAGCACGATACTTTTGAAGCCCAATTCTATGCAAGTGAGAAGAAGGTTTTGGAACTTACTCGGCTACTTCACGAAGAGCAGACTCTCAACACCTACATTGCACCAAAGAGGATGTGCAACGTCTTTTTACCTTAGAAATTTGTATTATTTTTCCCATGGGGCATTGATGTACTAACAAATTCTATTTTATTAATATGACGTGTGTTTCTTTTTTTTTTAAAACAAATTTGAATTTCTGAATCCTTGAAAGCATTACATGAATACATATCATTCATCATATGCATAAGCAGGTCTTCACACCAAGTTTCCTCATCTCTCTGCTGTTTATTTCAGCAACATGGATATTGAACAAACGGTCAAAGATTTACAAGCTCAGAATTCACAATTTCAACAGCTACTCTTGACCCTAGCCAAGGGGCAGGAGGAGCTCAAGACTCTACTAGAGAAGGAAAAAGAGAAAAAGTAGAAGAAGAGAGCTGGTGTGGCTATCTTGGGCAGAAGGTTTAAAGGAAAAGCCATACAGACTTTGGAATTCCCATCAACATCTGAAGAGGGGGAAGGAAAAGGAAAAGGAACGGCAGTGCCATCTGATTCTGAAGCATAGGAAGAGGAAGATGAGGACTATTCTGAACAGTAGTATCCTCCGGCCGATAACAAATACAAAAACTTGGAAGAACGTCTAGCTGCTATGGAGATACAGAGAGTACCGGGGCTGGATTTTGAGGAGTTAAGTTTGGTTTCTGGAATTGTAATCCCTCCTAAGTTTAAAGTGCCGCTGTTTGCTAAGTACGATGGGGTGTCTTTCCCTAAGATGCACCTACGATCTTATGTCAGGAAAATTAAACCACATTCTTCTGACAAAGATTTGTGGGTTCACTTTTTCTAGGACAGTTTATCGGGGACGCAACTGGATTGGTTCTACCAGTTGGAGAGGTATGATGTGCATAATTGGGAAGATTTGGCAGCCGCCTTCTATAAACAGTATCAATACAACACCGACTTGGCGCCAACCCGTACTCATCTACAGAGTATGGATATGGCTACCAATGAGGGTTTTAAAGACTACGCCTAGAAATGGAGGGATTTGGCCGGAAGGGTGCAACCACCTTTATCTGAAAGATAGCTAGTGGACATGTTCTTGGGGACTCTGTCAGGTCCTTTCTTTAATCACCTGATTGGAAGCTCCTCTGCAGGTTTCACTGAGTTAATTCTAACTGGCGAAAGGGTGGAAGCCGGTATTAGAAGCGGGAAAATTCAGAAAGATGCATCTACCTCTGCTGCTACAAAAAAGCCCTTCACTGGAAAGAAGGAAGTGTCTGCTGTCTATGCCCAGAGAAATCAGGGAAGAACCGAACGATGACCAACAGTGGGGGCCGTCATGTTTCAAAAGTCTGCGTCAGACCAACTGAGAAACAATCAGACGAGAAATGATCAGCCGAGGAATAACCAGCAAAGGGTGGAAAGGCCTGTAAGGCAATTCACCAAGATAAACATGACTCCTGCTCAAGTCTTACCACATATCTTGAAGTTGAACCTGGCCATGCTAAAAGAGGCCCCTAAAAATCCTAACACTGCTTCTCCACATTACCATCCCAACGCCAGATGCGTGTACCACTCATAAAGTCTAGGGCACGACACCAACAACTGTTGGGCCCTGAAGAACAAGATTCAGGATCTGATTGACGCAAAGGAAGTTGAATTTGAAGCTCCCGAAAAGCCGAATGTTATCTTTGCACTGATGCTTAGGCATGGGCATAATGCCAATGTTGTGGAAGAAGATGAAGAAGTGAAAAACACAAGAAGGAGGGTTGAATTGTAAAACTGGAAATCAAATGCAGACAACACTGTATTTTTATCCTGGTTCGTTTGACCTCAAACTACTCCAGTCCACCCGCCAAGGTGATTTCGCCTCTCTCCAACGAGGACTTAATTCACTATATTCAACTGAATATTACAACTGCTTTAACAACTGTCAAAGCCTTCTTGAATCCGAAACCACAACCCGGTTTCCTCAAGGAAATTCACTAAACAGATAATTGTATATAAAAGTGTACATAGGTGTTTCTAAATAAACAGTATCACAAACTTGTGATGTATTACACAGCTTAATAATGAATTGATGAAGATGAAGACTGTTTGTAACTTTGCTGACTTTTCACGTTTTTGTGTCGTTGTTCATCTTTTTTGAATTCTTCTTCTAGTCTTCTTTATATAGGCTTTGCAATAGAGACATAAGAAGATACTTTTGGTATGTCCATAACACGCGTTTAATGAGCTTTCCAAAACAGGAGATTCTTGTCTGTTTGTAGCCGTTGCATATGATCTTGCATTGATGGAGTTGTAACGCTTGAGAGACAATATCAGATATTCTGTTTTGCTGCGCTGGTGCATTCAGAAGTTCACATCATAACTTCTTCATATAAACGTGTTATGCATATTTGATGCTGCTGAATCTTTCATGGTCCACTTAACTTCTGTGCTTGCATAGTCAGAACTTCTGATGATGTTCTAGCAGATCTTCCAGTTGCATTAGAACATCTTTTTCACATCAGAACTTCTGCATGTAAAGATACTTATTATTAGCAAGCATATTTGTTCTTTATATCATGTGTTTGTTATCATCAAAACTCTTACTGGGCTGTAGAACTAAATTATGTTCTAACAATCTCCCCCTTTTTGATGATGACAAAAACTAGTATATTTTGATGGAAAATAAAGAACAAAAATTAAAAGGAAGGCTCCCCCTGAGTAGAGTACTCAGCTATGAAGAAAAATAAAATAAAATACTTCCCTGACGATCTTCTGATTATGAGTCAAGGCTCCCCCTGAGTAGAGTACTCAGCTATGAATAAAAATAAAATAAAATACTTCCCTGACGATCTTCTGATTATGAGTCAACACAAAATATTCTCCATTCTCCCCCTTTTTGTCAGGAATCAAAAAGTGGTAAAGACTCTTATTGGCTTGCTCTGACAGAAGTGCTTTAAACAGTGTGACATCCTCTTCTGGATACTTCTGAGATTCTATAGAGAGCTTCTGATGCTGTATTTCCATTCCTGTTTCAAATAGTTTCAGAGCCAGTAATCTTCTGTTTCTGATTGCCTTTGAAACCTGCGAATCTTTTAAATTCTAGGCCTTTAAACATATGCTTTCTTTCCTCTATATGTAGATAGCATCCAGAGTCCAGGTGTTAATACTGGAGTTTCAACCTTGCTGTTAAAAATACCTGCAACATAAATGATTTTGTCTTTTGGTACCCATATCTTTCTGGGTCCATGACTGTTAGAGTTTCCAAAATTCTGTTTGAATTTTGGTTTAGTATGAAACGCCTTACCAACATGTTTGATATCGTGTGTTTGTTCAGTGGTGAAGTGAGAATAGAGAAAAGTGTGTTTGATAACCAAATCCTTAACTTTCTTAGGTTGGGATTTTTTTCCTTTGTATCCTATACCTATTCTGCAATTCTTGCTGACTCTATAGATCATTGAAGCCATTTTGCTTCTATCTATGTTGTTAGTCATAAACTTCTGAAAGCTTTGATCATATTCCTTTATGATCTTATCAGCATTAATGAGATCCTCTGAGATTATTTCCTTCTGAGAGTTTTGTAAATTATTTTCTAGTTTTGAAATTTTTTCTTTTAACTCAGAGTTTTCTAATCTCAGACTCTCAGTTTCTTCAGAGTCAGAGGCAATATCCTTTTTCAGGTTCTTGCATTTGACTCTGAGCTGCTGATATCGTTCCAGAATCTCGCTCAGACTTTCTGCAAGATCAGTTTTAGACAGATTAGTTGCAAAGTTAGGGAATACCTCTTCAGTGTGTGATTCTGAGTCTGAACCAGAGGCTTCACTGTCTTCTGATATGTTTGCCATGAGAGCTATGTTTTCTCTTTTGTTATCTGACTCTGAGTCAGCTTCATAGGTGTCTGAATCGTCCCATGTTGCCATGAGGCTTTTCTTCTTCTGCCTGTGCTTCCATAGATGATTGACTCTTCTAGATAGAGAAGACAATTCTTCTTCTTCTGATGAGGATTCTCTTAAGTTTTCTGCTTCTGCCTGCAAAATTTTGGTTTTATATTTGTTAGATTTCAGAGCGAGAGACTTACATTGCTTCTGAGGCTCATCATCTTCGAGCTCTATCTCGTGACTTCTGAGGGAGCTGACAAGTTCCTCCAGAGAGATTTTGTTGAGATCCTTAGCTAGATTCAGCGCTGTGACCATTGGCCTCCACTGTTTTGGTAAACTTCTGATGATCTTCTTTACATGATCAGCAGTTGAGTACCCTTTGTCCAACACCTCTAGCCCTGCCACCAGAGTTTGAAATCTAGAGAACATTGTTTCAATGTTTTCGTCTTCTTCCATTCTGAAGGCTTCGTACTTCTGAATGAGCGCAAGGGCTTTGGTTTCTTTTACTTGCAAGTTGCCTTCATGCGTCATTTTTAGAGAATCAAACATGTTCTTAGCTGTTTCTCTGTTTGTGATCTTCTCATACTCTGAATATGAGATGGCACTCAGGAGAATCGTTCTGGCCTTGTGATGATTTCTGAAATCACGCTTTTGCTGATCAGACATTGCTTTCCTGTCAATCTTCTGACCGCTTTCAGCAACAGGATGTATGTATCCATCAGTTACCACATCCCAAAGGTCATCATCATACGCTAGGAAGAAACTTCTGATCATATCCTTCCAGTAGTCAAAATTTTCACCGTCAAATATTGGAGGACTAATGCTGATGTCCTGACTCGTTCCCACCATAGTGTTTTTCTTACGCTGGATCTTGTACTGACACGGTTAAGTGTTAAAAGCTCAGAACCAGGCGCTCTGATGCCAATTGAAGAAGTGAAAAACACAAGAAGGGGGGTTGAATTGTAAAACTGGAAGTCAAATGCAGACAACACTGTATTTTTATCCTGGTTCGTTTGACCTCAAACTACTCCAGTCCACCCGCCAAGGTGATTTCGCCTCTCTCCAGCGAGGACTTAATTCACTATATTCAACTGAATATTACAACTGCTTTAACAACTGTCAAAGCCTTCTTGAGTTCGAAACCACAACCCGGTTTCCTCAAGGAAATTCACTAAACAGATAATTGTATATAAAAGTGTACAGAGGTGTTTCTAAATAAACAGTATCACAAACTTGTGATGTATTACACAGCTTAATAAGGAATTGATGAAGATGAAGACTGTTTGTAGCTTTGCTTACTTTTCACGTTTTTGTGTCGTTGTTCATCTTTTTTGAATTCTTCTTCTAGTCTTCTTTATATAGGCTTTGCAATAGAGACATAAGAAGATACTTTTGGTATGTCCATAACACGCGTTTAATGAGCTTTCCAAAACAGGAGATTCCTGTCTGTTTGTAGCCGTTGCATATGATCTTGCATTGATGGAGTTGTAACGCTTGAGAGACAATATCAGATATTTTGTTTTGCTGCGCTGGTGCATTCAGAAGTTCACATCATAACTTCTTCATATAAACGTGTTATGCATATTTGATGCTGCTGAATCTTTCATGGTCCACTTAACTTCTGTGCTTGCATAGTCAGAACTTCTGATGATGTTCTAGCAGATCTTCCAGTTGCATTAGAACATCTTTTTCACATCAGAACTTCTGCATGTAAAGATACTTATTATTAGCAAGTATATTTGTTCTTTATATCATGTGTTTGTTATCATCAAAACTCTTACTGGGCTGTAGAACTAAATTATGTTCTAACAGAAGATCTGATTGTTTCTACTGTGGATGAACTGTTAACTCCTCTCCTAACCATCAAGGTGAATTTGTTGAAGGCTAGGGTGTTCCCAGGTTATGACCAAGATTGCCGTATTTTCCTGTCCTCCCCATTTGACTGTCCTCTTTTGAAGAAAGGAATCCAACAATTGATTGATAACAAGGAAATTTTGTTTGAGAAAGCTCTCGTCTCACCCATTCCAATTCCAGAAGTTTCAATAATAACCATATACGTCAATCCTTCCAGGATTCCTAAAAAACTCGTTAGGATTACATCTTCTCCAGTGACTACTCCGTTGAAGATAACAATGCCAGGGCCAACCCCTTACAAAACCGATAAAATGGTACCATGGAACTATGGTGGAGAAATCTACTACCATGGTGTCAAACAGATTGAACAGACCATTGAAGAAGAAAGCTCTGAGGAAGATAATCCCGACATCAGTAACATTGCTGGAACAAGCAAAATTACTCGTAGTGGAAGAGTCTTTTCTCTAGATATTGCTCCTCTAACAACAGTCTTTGGACCCGCGTCCATCCCGAAGGTTACCCCAGAAACTGTACCTGCAAGCGTACCCTCTAACAATGACAATGCAATTCCCATCCCTGTTTCCGCTGCCGAGAAAAAGGAAAGAATGTCCAAGATGAGCTTGTCTTGACGAAGGCTTAATCACTTGTTATTCCCGATACATCCCAGAAAGAGGTGGAAGAAATTCTGAGGATCATTAAGAAAAGTGATTATAATGTTGTTGAACAACTGGGGCAGACCCCCTCCAAAATATCTATGTTAGCCTTCTTGCTGTGCTCTGAGGCACATGCTAAAGTTTGGTCAAGTTTTTGAAGATGGCCCACGTGCCACAAGAAACCTCCGCTGATCAATTCCAGGAATGTGTGGCCAGATTAACAGCTGACAATGGCCTGGGATTCTCCGATGCAGACTTGACACTACAAGAAAGATGGTCCCCATCGACATATATTAGCGACGTGGTTATCACGTGAGTAATAAATGCAGTTGCGACGTGATAACCACGTCACAAACATATTTTAATGATAAATAAAGCAAGTCAGAGAAGTTTGTATAGTAAAAAAATCAGCGACGTGTCTTACACGTCGCTACAGAAGGGGGAAATTTGAAATTTGGTAGCGACGTGATATCCACGTCGCTATATTAAAGGGGGGAAAATAAAGTTGGTTGATGACAGGGTTGCAGAGTGGGAAAGAGAATAATATTTCTGTTTAGTGTGTAGCGACGTGAGTATCACGTGGCAATGTTGCGACGTGACAGTCACGTCGCTACTTGATGTTTACATCTCCAAAATTCTTATCCGTTACAGCGTCTGGTGTATTCCTTTCCTCTTCCTTTCTTCTTCCTCTCAAATTTTTATTTCCAAATCCCCAAATCAAATTTCCTCCATCCCAAATTGTTGAAGAAAAATAAGGTATTCATATTTTGATAAATTTTTATTTCATTTGTTCATTATTTATTATACTGTTAATAAATATTAAAAAGGGTATTTGTTCATTTGTTCATTATTTGTAGAGAAATTTGAAGAAGAACACCAAGAGCTACACAAGAAGAAGCAAATTAAGTGAAGAAATTATATAGAGGTATTTATGCATTTTTTATATAGTTTATATGTATTATATAGATTAGTAGTATATGTGTTTTGTTTATGTGAATTAAAAAAATATTTTACTTAATTTTAGTTTTAGGTTAATTAGTATTATAGGTTAATATTTAAAATAAAATGAAAATTAGAATGTTTTATATATTAATATATTATTAAACAGAAATATTATTGTTAATATATATAGGTTAATATTTATTAATATTATTGCATGTTATATAGACATATAAAAATTTTTTGTTAGTATATACGTATAAAATAAATTTTTTTTGAATATATGTTAAAATAAAAAATTTTAGAAAACATAAAATTAAAAGTCTTATTTTTTATAGATGTATATATATATGTTAACACATAAATTTAATAACATATTTAAAAACAAAAATGTATATTATATTTATTATAATAGTTTTATTTTTTTTATTTACATGTTAAAGATATGAAAAAAAAATTATATATTAAAATAAGAATTTATAAAAAACATAATTAAAAAAAGAGTATATATATTATATTATTATTTTAATATTATTGTTATATATATAATAAAAAGTATATATGTTACATTATTTGTTTTCTAATATTATTGTTGTATATATAATAAAAAGTAAATATGTTATATTATTGTTTTTTGATATTATTGTTATATAATAAAAAATTATATATTTTACATTTGAATATTTATTTATATGTTAGTATATATATAAAAAAGCAAAATTTATATTTTTAAGAATAGTATTAAATAGTTTAAGAATAATATTATTAAGTTGATTAATATTTCTAATGAAAAAGACAATGATTGTATAAATGTGCAGTATGGAATATTATCAGTATTATCGTAGTTGGATGGTAAATATTACTAATTTTTTAAGTTATATATATATATATATATATATATATATATATATATATATATATATATATATATATATATATATATATATATATATATATATATATATATATATATATATATTCATAATATTTTTTACTAATTATTTTTAACTTTATTGTTTAGACTAAGGAGATGGGGAGACCACCATTGATCATTGAGTTGATTACGAGGACTCGGACAAAGAAATCGGGAGGTTTTGTCGACGAGCGCACAAAGAGAGCTTTTGTAAGTAATTTAATTTATGTTTTTTTTAAGTTAATAACAAAAACATTGACGTTATTTTCACGTGGCAATCTATAAGTTGTGGCGTGATTATCATGTGGCAACTGATAAATTGCCACGTGACTGATTTTCATGTGGCAACTGATACATTGCCACGGGAAAATCACGTGGCAATTCATAAGTTGATTTGTGAAAATCACGTGACAAATTTTTAATATATTTGAATTTAGTATAATTTAATATATAAATGTTTTAATTTAGCATAAATTTAATATATATATATATATATATATATATATATATATATATATATATATATGTAATTTTTTTTTAATTTTATTATTTAATGTATGTGTAGGATGATTATCAGACATTGCTAGCACGTTTTCTGGAACACAATCCTCAATATAGGCCAGCAGAAGGGGAGCCGCTTAATGGTGATGTTGATTTCTATATTTGGAATGAGGTTGTTAATGGAAAAGGGCCTAATGGTTGCTTTTTTGCGGGAGGAAATTTGGCCGCCGGCTTGAGAGTTGGTGATCGTAATCTGTTTCAACGACTTAGAGATGGAGAGGGAGGGTCACGTCAACCGAATCTGACACAGGTTCAACTTGAAACAGTAAGACAATTGGCGGCAAGTGAAGTGAGACGTGAAATGGAGGCCCAAATGAGGACAATGAGGCAAGAGCAGGAGCAGCAGTTAGAGATCATGCGGAAGAGGCAATCTGATATGGAGGAGCAGATGAGACGGTTTATGCAAGGTGGTGGAAATCAAAATGTTCCTGATACACAGCCAGATGATGACAGAATTGATGATTTTGATCTTGATAATTATCCGGGTGAAGATGCCCCGTGAAAACATTTTATTTATTTCATTTTTAAATTTGCATTTATGTAAGATATTTATTTTTATCATTTTAAATTATTAAATTATATAACATTTTATTATATGACTTTATTTTATAAAATTCTATTATTCGAATATATAATAAAATACTATTATTCTAATAATTTTAATATATAAATTTTATTATATAAATTTTATTATTTAAATTTTATTATATAAATTTTTATTATATAAATTTTATTATTTAAATTTTATTATATAAATTTTATTATTTAAATTTTATTACATAAATTAATTAATATAAAAAATAATTACTAAACAATATTTTAAAAAATAAAAACGTCACCTGTAGCGACGTTGGAATCATGTCACAAATTAGTGAAATGATTCTCACGTCGCAACTAAAGCTGCTATGTCAGATTTTATATTCCCTAAAACAAAGCTGTTGCGACGTGAATACCACGTCACAACTTTGTGACATGGGAATCACGTCGCTACTGGCTTGCCACTGGCTCCCCAGCGACATAAGTCTCCACGTCGCTATTTTTGTTTTGCCACGTGATTTTGATGTTTGCCACGTGATTTTCACGTGGCAAATAAGCTTCTTTTTTGTAGTATGACCTCCAAAGGGAGAAAACATAATGACGCGCTACATGTCTCGGTGGAGTGTAGGGGAACCACCCTAGCTCATGTTTTGGTTGATACTGGGTCGTCTTTAAATGTCTTATCGAAGAAAGCCTTGGATAGGTTAGATTGTGAAGGCCTAACCCTGAAACCCAACAACATCATTGTCAGAGCCTTTGATGGTTCTAAGAGGATGGTCTATGGAGAGGTGGATATCCCGATCAAGGTGGGTACCCAGACGTTCAATTCAACATTCTATGTGATGGACATTCGTCCCTCCTACTCTTGCCTGTTGGGAAGACCTTGGATCCACCATGCTGGAGCTGTCACTTCTACGCTGCATCAAAAGCTCAAGTACCCTGTCCAGGGGAAAATTATAACTGTTTATGGCGAAGAGGAATACATGATCAGTCATCTTAATTCTTTCTGTTATGTAGAATTGGATGGTGAATTCATAGAGACCCCTTTCCAACACTTTGAGGAAGTTTCTCAGGAAATAGCGGCGACTAAAGTGATGTCTTCAACTCCTGTGATCACAAGACCACCACCTCGAATGTCGTCTCTCAAGGATGCTAGGGCAGTTATCGAAGAAGGCGGAAGCACAATCTGGGGGCAACTTCCAGACTTTCCTTTCAAAGCAGACAAATTCGGCTTGGGATTTACTTCGACTAGTTAGAAGGTCGTGCGTTGTTCCCGTGCCGGAGGGCCACCTGTGAAGATCAGCCACCGAGGGGTTAATGCACTATAGGACAGTGAAGAAGAGGGCAGACTGGAAGACTGTATTTTCCCTACTGTTGAAGGAGGACTGTGCAACTGGGAAGCAAAAGACTTTATTCCGATTACTTTCATACCGCAGTAATTTATCTTTTCCATTTATGTTGGATCTGTAATAATTCACAAACAATTCGTACTTTTTCAACCGTGTGTCTTACCCGAGGCACATAGGTCCATTTGTAAGGGTTCTTATTTTCATTTCATATGTCATTTTAATGAATCATGGATGCTCTTCATATTTAAACCTTTTTTGCTCATTATCTTTCTTTTACATTTTGTTGTTTTAAGATGGCTATGTCCCTTACACACACCCACACTCACAAATGCAGGTACCCTTCCATTCCGGAACCCATGGGTAACCATACTGCTATAGCCTTCAGTGACTCTGAAGATCTGATCAACCAAGTCGAATACGAAGGTGAGGAAGATTGTGAGGTGCCAGGGGAATTGGCCAGATTACTACAGCAAGAGGAAAGAGTAATTCAGCCTCATCAAGAGCAGTTGGATACAATCAACTTGGGAACTGAGGATGACAAAAAGGAAATCAAGATAGGTGCCAATCTAGAGCCGAGTGTCAAGGAGCGCCTAATTCAGCTACTGCATGATTATGTTGAAATCTTCGCCTGGTCATACAAAGACATATCGGGACTTGATACAGACATTGTGGTACACCGTCTCCCCACAAGAGAAGACTGTCCACTAGTGAAATAAAAGGTCCGCCGCATGAGACCTGACATGTCAGAGAAGATCAAAGCAAAAGTTATGAAGCAGTTCAATGCTGGATTTCTGGCTGTTACTTCCTATCCTCAATGGGTTGCTAACATTGTTCCCGTGCCTAAGAAGGATGGCAAAGTGAGAATGTGCGTGGATTATAGAGATTTAAACAGGGCCAGCCCTAAAGATGACTTTCCACTTCCGCACATTGACATCCTGGTTGACAATACAGCTCAGCACAAAGTATTTTCTTTCATGGACGGATTCTCAGGCTATAACCAGATCAAAATGGCCCTTTAGGAGATGGAGAAAACTACTTTTGTTACACAGTGGGATACGTTCTGCTACAAAGTGATGCCATTCGGACTGAAGAATGTCGGGGAAACCTATCAACGCGCCATGGTAGCTTTGTTTCATGATATGGTACATCATGAGATAGAGGTCTATGTAGATGACATGATAGCCCGATCACAAACTGAAGAAGAACACCTTGATCACTTGCAAAAGCTGTTTGTCAGGTTGAAGGAGTACAAGCTCAAACTGAATCCAAACAAGTGTACATTCGGAGTCCGGTCCGGTAAGCTCTTAGGTTACATTGTCAGTAACAAAGGCATCGAGGTTGATCCTGCCAAAGTCAAAGCTATACAAGAAATGCCTGCTCCTCGCACTGAGAAGGAGGTCAGAGGTTTCTTGGGACGCCTAAACTACATTGCAAGGTTCATTTCTCACCTAACATCTACTTGTGAACCAATCTTCAAGTTGTTGAAGAAAGATCAGGTAGTTAAATGGAACGATGACTGTCAAATTGCTTTCGATAGAATCAAGGAGTATTTGCTAGAACCTCCTATCTTGATGCCATCCGTCGAAGGAAGACCGTTAATCATGTATCTGACCGTCCTAGAGAATTCAATGGGGTGCGTACTGGGCCAACATGATGAGTCTGGCCGAAAAGAGCATGCCATTTATTACCTTAGCAAAAATTTTACCGACTGTGAGACCCGATACTCACTGCTCGAGAAAACTTGTTGCGCTTTGGTATGGGCTGCTCGCCGGTTAAGGCAGTACATGTTGACTCATACCACTTTGCTGATATCTAAGATGGATCCGATCAAGTATATCTTTGAGAAGCCTGCTTTGTCTAGAAGAATAGCTAGATGGCAGATGATCCTAACGGAATACGATATACAGTACACGACCCAAAAAGCTATAAAGGGGAGTGTGCTAGCTGACCATCTGGCCCATCAAGCTGTCGAAGATTACCAATCCATGAGGTTCGACTTCCCTGACGAAGACATCATGACATTGGACAAAATTGAAGAGAACAGACCGTATGACGGACCTGAACAAGGATCCTGATGGACCCTGTACTTTGATGGGGCCTCCAACGCACTTGGCAACGGTATCGACGCGGTACTCATTTCCCCAGAAGGATGCCATACTCCTTTCACCACCAGACTTTGCTTCAACTGTACGAACAACATGGCAGAGTATGAAGCATGCATCTTTGGACTCAAGGCTGCCATAGACTTGGGAATCAAATCCTTAGATGTGTTTGGGGACACAGCTTTGGTCATCAGTCAGATCAAAGGAGAGTGGGATACTAAACATCCAAACCTCATCCCTTACAAAGAACATGTCTTGACATTGTTACCATATTTCGAGCAGATTACCTTCGAGCACTTCCCGCGAGAAGAAAATCAGCTAGCAGATACTCTAGCTACGATGTCATCCATGTTTAAACTTGATTGGGACAATGAGGCTCCCCAAATCTCCATTGAACGGATGGTCGAACCTGCACATTGTCACGAGATTAACACCGAAGAAGTAGTGGAACAACCGTGGTTTCACGAAGTCAAAAGGTATCTCGAGGCTCAGGAATACCCTGAAGGAGCTTCAGTCAATGACAAAAAGTTCTTAAGGAGATTCTCGGCAAAGTTATTCTTGAGTAATGGCATCTTGTACAAGCGCAATCACGATTCTGTTCTGCTCCGTTGTATGGACAAAGCTGAAGCTGAAAGGATTATGGTTGAATTGCATGAGGGCACCTTTGGCACTCACTCTAGCAGGCATACGATGGCTAAGAAGATTCTACGGGCAGGCTACTACTGGTCTACCATAGAAACTGACTGCTATCAACACTTCCGGACTTGTCACAAATGTCAAATCTATGCCGACAAGGTGCACGTGCCTCCAGTTCCCCTAAATGTCTTAACAACTCCTTGGCCATTCGCTATGTGGGGAATCAACATGATTGGAGAGATCAAGCCTACAACATCCAATGGACACCGCTTCATCCTGGTGGCCATTGACTACTTCACCAAGTGGTTCGAAGCAGCTTCCTTCGCATCCGTTACTAAGAATGTGGTTGCCCGCTTCATCAAGCAGAACCTTATTTGCCGGTATGGTATCCCCGAAAGGATCATCACCGATAACGGTACAAACCTTAACAATACTATGATCACAACTTTGTGCGAGCAGTTTAAGATTCAACACCATAATTCATCCCCCTACCGACCAAAGATGAATAGTACTGTTGAAGCTGCGAACAAAAATATCAAGAAGATCATACAAAAGATGACAGTCACCTACAAGGACTGGCATGAAATGCTACCGTTTGCTCTTCACGGGTACCCTACCACGGCACGCACATCAACTGGGGAAACACCCTATTCCTTGGTATATGGCATGGAAGTTGTTTTACCTATCGAGGTTCAGATTCCCTCCTTGAGAATCATGAAGGATGCTGGGTTGAGTGAAGACGATTGGATTCAGACCCGGCTTGATCAGTTGAACTTAATTGATGAAAAGCGACTTACTGCTGTTTGCCATGGTCAGACGTATCAAAAATGGATGATCAAGGCTTTCAACAAGAAATTCAGGCGCCAGGTATATTAAGTCGGGGATCTGGTAATCAAGCTCATCATCTTGTCACAAAGTGATCCGAGGGGAAAATGGACTCCTACCTACGAAGGACCATTTGTAATCAAGAATATCTTTTCTGATGGGGCAATGATCTTAACTACCATGGACGGTGACGACCTGCCGCACCCTGCGAATGCAGACATAGTCAAAAGATACTACGCATAAATGACCCGCTAGGTTAACACACCTAGGCAAAAAAGGGCATCCCGGTGAATCGAAAACCCGAAAGGGTGGTTCAGGCAAAAATTAGGGATAAATAAAAAAAATCTGTACACCCGGAAAGTTGAAAACCCGAAAGGGCGACTTGGGCAAAAAAGGGTTTCCCGGTGGACTGAAAACCCGAAAGGGAGGTCCAGGAAAAAGTTAGGAAATTAAAGCGTATGACTATGTCTCGTCGGATCACTTTAAGGACAATCTCTTCATAGACAAAGTCTGAGCTTCTGATCAATCCAATCATCTTCGGACGAAGCAGCGAATGGACAAGATATTCGGAGTTACGAAGGATATAGCGGAATGGGATCCCCATGGGATTTTTTACACACATAGCTATCTTTCTTTGTATAAATTTTTCTTACTTTTATGACACCATCCTCTTACTAGGATGTTTGTCTCCTTTGTACAAAACACTTACTCAAAGTTAATACAAAGATATCTCTTTCAAAGTGCAGAAAACTATTTGCCTTTTTCTTTTACACTTGTGTTTTTATTTGCAAAAACGTCCAGTGATTCATTGATGAACATATGCATTTGAACATAATTACTGTTTACAAATAAACAGGATGAAAAAGAACAATTACTGACAGGTTGAAAGGATAGGGAAACGTCTTTAGACTATTCCAGTAGAAATCCCCTACAGTACATCAGCTAGATCCCTTGCGGAGCCAAAACCTTGAAATACATATCCCCAGCGGAGTTATAATTTCAAACCCTTAATTCCCTTTAGAGTTAATACTTCAAACTCCCAATCCCCAGCGGAGCCAAAGCTTTGAGTTACAGATCCCCGACGGAGCTGAAACCTTCATCCCCAGTCGAGTCAGGACTTCTAATCCCCATCAGAAACCATCCAATTTTTCCAGCAAGTTATCTTGAAGCCTGGAAATCAACCAGATAACAGTTAACTTTTGTCTCTCTCCAACCTAGGATAACTTCCCAGTAGAGTGGCAGACAACCGAAAACTCCTGAACTTACTCTCCAGCAGTAAGCCTTCTTCCCCACAGAGTCTTCATTACTCCTCAGCATGAAGTTGTCAGAGTTTTTATTCCCCAACAGATTGAAGATTCTCATTCTCATTTCCCTAGTGAAGTCGCTGAAGTTTTCATTACTCCTCAACAGAATGACGATTCTCATTCTTAATTCCCCGCAGAAGTCATCAGTGTTCTCCCTATTCCCCAGCCGAGTAAGGATTCCCATTGTGTAACTCTCAGTAGAGGTCATCAAAGTTCTCTGAATTTCCCAAGCAGATTTCTCAAGCAGTTTGGCATTACTCTCACAACAGAATTTTTGTCAGTACTCCAACTTCAAGACATGAAGGATCCTCACATCCCCACAGAAGTTGTCAAAGATTTTTAATCTCTAACAGTCGCCCAGAATTTCTTATCCTCGGCAATCAAGGATTTATTTTCTCCGGCAACAGTCAAGGGTCTTTTTATTATCCCCAGCCGTCAAGGATTTATTTTCCTCCGTAATACAGCAAATCATCTTACATGCGCATACATTACATCCAAATATCATAAACATTGATAAAGCACATATATTGCATCATACATTTCATGCAACATAACTTTGTGTTCAGCTAACATTTTACCCTTTTCAGGATAAGATTAACGAGCTACCATTAACAGTATACAATCATGATACAGTACAGATACACTCCAGACACGGAAGTTATTCTATCACTTATTCAGATTCTAGTTCAGATACGCTCCAGACGCAGATGCCATTCTGGCCCTTGTTCAGCTTCCGATTCAGATACAGTTTAGATACGCTCCAGACGCGGATGCTTTTCTATTACTCATTCAGATTTAAAACTTCAGATATAAATCAGATACGCTCCGAACACGGTTGCCATTCTGTCACCTATTCTGTTTTTCCCCAGCTCAGAGACGCTCCAGACACGGATGCTATTCTATTGCCTATTCAGATTCAACATTCAAATACAGCTCGGATACGCTCCAGACACGGCTGCTATTCCTTTGCTCATTCATATTTAGTCTCCGGATACAGTATAGATACGTTCCAGATACGGACACCATTCTGATACTCATTCTTCTGACTTACAATTTACAACTCAACAAACATTCTTGGATGGCATCTTTAAGACCATCTCCAACAAGATTCTATCACATCTCCAAATGGCATCTTTAAGCCCATTCCCTCAACTACATTTTGACGAGTGCAAATTTACGGGCACTCTAGTATCCAATCATCGTTTACCTTCGAGTCACGAACGACAAATCTCGCCAATCTAACTCTTCAGGTTCAAGAAGATTGAACAGGGGCAGCTGTTGTAACCCAAAATTTTCCCTCTCATATTATCAAGATTTTCCTCACAAGACTTCTTGGACTCCGGACAGGATTAGGGTTTGCTCAGCTTAAGATATCTCCTTGCACTGATGACCTGAAATTAGGGTTTGAGTTTGCACAAGGATTTTTGGACCATCAATGCTTCATGTGACTTTCATACACCATCTTGGACCCCTAAGATTTCCCATACCAAGTTTCAAGCCTTGAATCACTTTTTTGCCCAGTCAATTGGACAATTGACCTAAAAATCAGTTGTATTAGGGAAAAAGTCAATCATAGCCAATTTACAGTCAAACTTCATAATTTTTTATCCACAATCACATTCTAGGCTCCTATGTACCATTTGATCAAGTTTGGACCACAACTCCTCAAGAAATTTGATCATATCATCAAAAGGGAAAAATGGTCAAAATTAGGGTTTTGACTGAGAAAAAGCAATTTCTGATTTTTTTTACCTAGCCAATGACCAATTGGGTTCAAGCATGATATCCAGGACTCAATAGCATCATCTTGACCTAATCACATAGTTCAAAAGATCTCAAATGCATAGGATTGACAGATGAATTTTCCAATCAACTGATCAAAAAGTCAATTGTACACTGAAAAGTCAAACTTTGACTTTTTAGTCAAAATCAAGTGCCAAGGGTCATAATTCATCAAGATATGTCAAATGCAAATTAGGGTTTTAATTTGAAATTTTTCATAACTTAGAATTTTTCTAAGTTATGGAAAATTTCTTATTTTTTCCCAACTTTTCACCACTTTTTCACCATGATGCAATTGGCTTCAAAGAAAACTTCCAACATGAAAGCTGTATTCCTCAATGAAATCTAAAACTTTGATTCACAAAGTTTTCCCAAAAGATGCTTGGATCCCAAGTTATGATTTTGTGAATATGGGTCCATAAACTTTTTAACTTAGTGAAAATTTGCCCTAATTTAGGCAGGATTTTGACCTAACTTCATGGACATTTTTCACCTAGTTCCAAGAGGTATCTCAGAATTCATTTCAAAGATGTATTGTAGAGCATGCTACAAACTTTCCAAAATGTCCAAGAACTCTCCAAGATCATTTATGGTTAGGGAGAATCGAAGATGGGAAAATGGCAATTTACCACTTTTGGTTCAAGGCATTTTCACAATGGTTCAAGTTGGAAATTTGTCCTAGCATGCTTGTACTTAGCATTACAGGTCCTAATCCTTTCTACACTCCATAAATGAATGCTAATTCAGTGGACAATGGCTTTATTTTGATCTTTGGAGCATTGTACAATGAATTAATCCATTTATGGCATAAAGTTCATAATACTACTTTCATAAAGCTAGCTTTTTACAACTTTGCAAATCTTGAGCCATGGACCTGATCTTTTGTTGCAAGCAAGATCCACAAACATCAGGAAAAGCATACCAACTCCTTGCAGCCCTAGAACTAGCAAGTACAAGCCTTTAGCATTGTCACTTCCAACTTTCTTCAAAAGCAAGCAAACTTGCAAAAGTCAAGACAACTGGCGTATCTGTTAAAGGCAAGACTTTGTATCATTTCTAACAACTTCAGAACCTTGTAACAAGCCAATACACGAATCCATAGCATTTGAAACACTCCAAAATACCAAAATCACACTTTTCTGCCCAAACAGGGCATCTTCTGCAGAACCTTTTCCAAAACAATATTGGATCATGCGTTTTGCTTTGAAACACTTCAAACACATTCCCTACATCACACCTAAACTATCCAGGCTTTTGTCTTGCAACTGTGTGTCCTATTTCAAGCTTCACCATTTTCATTTTGAAGGTTTGCAGGTTGACTTCTGCAGGGAGATTCAAGCATCTACAAGGCAAGCTGAGCATTAGAAAAGCTTGAGGGAACTTCAAGGAAGCTCACAAGATCTTCAGGCATCACTCAAAGTTCCCACATTGCCATATCCAAACTCAACTGAACAAGGTATTTTTCAAAGTTCTATCTCCTTATTTAGGCATCCTTAGGCTTTGATTTATGAAGCAAAAATGTAGTCCCTAACTTGCTTAAGCTGTACATATGCATACTTTCCATTTATATTAACTGAGCTAAGAGTATTTGGTTGTTGAACATGCTGAAAAAACTAGGTCATAAATTAGGGCCATTAAAATTCTCCTTGGTTTCTTAGAGTTAGGTTTCAAATCTTATATCATTGGAATCGTGATAAAAAATGCTACAAATTTCATGTTGCAAGATTTTGTTTTTGTGCAAAGAATAGAGAGCTGCAGGTTTGAACACAGGGTGCGCGCACGAAGCAAGGACAGGGATGAAGTTGGTGTTTTGGGCCTGGCGCCTTGGGCCTTTCACTATTCACACTCCCTAGTTTACTTTTGCACCCCCTGGTTCATATTTTGTTATTTTTCATATTTTCGTGTTATTTTTATAATTATTGACTTTAATAATTTTTTCTGAACATTTAAAATCACAAAAATAATTTTCTTTATTTTTAAAATTTTTATTTTATTTTTATTTTATTTTTTTGCATAGTAAAATAGTTTACTCGAATAAATAGAAATTCATTTTCTTTAAAAAATAGTAAAAACATTTAAAAATACCATGCAATTTTATTTTATTATTTTTCACACTTGAAATATTATTATCATACATATTTTATTTTAATACTTGTAAATATTTTTATTTATTATTTTCTTGTAAAAAATGGAAAAATGAATAATAATAGAAAATATATTTTCTTTTAATCAAAAACTAGGGTTTTTACCCCTTTCAAAAATAATATTATTTTTCTCTTATTTTCTAGGGTTTAAATAATTTGTTTTCTTATACATAAAACAATTACCAAACATTTTTTGCATATTTACATTTTATTTCCTATTTAAATACTTGTTTATTTATTTATTTGTACAATAAATTCAATTGGGTTGTAATAGTGAATTAGGGTCTTATTTTGAGCAATATCCCCCATTCAAAACTTGTATCCCCCCTCCCATAATATTGTTGTAATAGTTTAGATTTACTTTACGTAATTTATCGCCTTATATGCATGTTTAGTAAAACTAGGGTTTGTATGATAAGCCAACATTAAACAAATATCATGACCTAATGCAAGACAAAATGCATGAAAAATGACAACACCTTGCATACAAGCACCTCTAGGGTTTCACCCACTTGGTTGCCTTAAAACATGGTCATGGTATGCATGCTAGGTATCTTGGCAAAACAATACAAACAAAAGATCATAGTCCGTCGATGACGCTATCACAGGTTGCCTAAAAAAATGATCTTGGTCCCTCAAAACTTGCTAAGATACTTGGCAATATTGCTATCACGGTCATACGATGACCCACGCCCGTCCCGTTTAACATCCAAAGATAGGGTTGTCTACCAAAACAATGGTAGGTTAACAATGTCAAAGGAATAAAAATGTATAGGAAATACTTTTAAGTAGGTAGATAAGCTTCTAGTTACTTGATCAATTTTCAAACAATCCTTGCTATTTTCAAACAAACACACGCACATTTCAAAACAATTTCCAAACAACTTTCAAAACATTGAAACATTTTTCAAAAGACAAACATCTTTGTATACATTCTTACGAACAAGAATCATTACAAAGATTGCCTAAACGATGGCCTCTTTTCAAAATACTTTCAAAACCACACAAAGCACCATTTCAAACAATTGCAAAAGCAAAGCAAGTGATCTAAAACAAGTAACTAAGAGCCCATGGAAAACCATGGATGAAAAGGGTGCTAGCACCTTCCCTTTTCATAATCTACCCCCCGAACTCAAGAAAACATCTCAAAGGTCTTTTCTGTGCTTTTTTACCTTTCCTTTTGGATAAAATAAAAGTCGGTGGCGACTCTTGCTAACCGCAACATTTGCAAACACAAACGCAAAACCTCAAGTCAGTTCTCTCACCGCGTCACAGAACTGGAGACTCTGCTGGGGACTTTTATAAAAGTGGGGTTACCTTAGGGTTTTAGATCACCTTTACATGCTTATCTTGCTTGACTTGTTTCCTTTACACTTTGGTTCTATTGTTTGGGTTTGAATCCTCTACCCGGATTTGGGAAAACATTCATAGGTAAATAGCAATATGTTGTGGAAACTGTGCGGGGTATACTGACATGGGTTAACTTGCAAATAGGGTCACTATTTATAAGCAACAAGTTTGGAGACTTGTATTTGATCAGAATTCAAAATCACATGTTTAAGCTCAACATGTGATTTTCTTGAAAAATCAAGTTTTAATGCCTTTGTACTTGCTAATGTAGAGTGGTTATACTTTAAACAAACTTGCTTATGACTTTGTAGATGAAGTGTGATCAGAGGGAACAAGTGAGAGGCTCAAGAATTGACTTTGTGCATAAAGCTTGCTTTTCAAGAATGGCATTGTTAACTTTCTTCCCAAAATGGCAATTTAAATTGGACAATGCTTAAACCAATTGGATTATAGCTCAAACATTTATGTAATCCATTAATGATGGATAGATACACAAGTTAGAAGGCCTGAAAAGCAAGATTATGCAACCTAACATTGGGATTGGATTATGTGTTCATCAAGAAATGGCTTGTAATTCAAGTTTGAAACCCTAACTTCTTGCCTTCGATTCTCCTAGCTCAAGTATGATCTCAATGAGTTCTTGGACATTTTGGAAATCTTGTAAAATTATACAACCTATAAGTTTTACATTTTTAAAGATTAATCTTGAAACTATGTGAAAATTATCCATGAAGTTAGGTTAAAATCTTGCCTAAACTAGGGCAAAATTTCATGAACATATCTTCAAAAAATCATAATTTGAAATTCAAGCATTTCTAGAAAAAGTTATGCTCTAAAATGTTTTAGATCTCATTGAGATCTACAACTTTCATGTTGGAAGTTTCTTTTGAATCATCTTGCATCATGGTGTAAATTTGGCTCAAAGTTGTGAAAAAATGTGAATTTCCAACACTTAGAAAAAATTCTAAGTTTAGAAATTTTGACTTTTCAAAATGAAATCTTGAATTTTTGATTTCTTTATGAACAAGTTTCATATTTTTACATGTCTTGATGAATTGTAATCTTTGAAACTTGATTTTGACCAAAAAGTCAAAGTTTGACTTTTCAGTGTACAGTTGACTTTTCATCAGTTAACTAAAATTCATCTGTCGATCAATTAATCTTGAGAAATGTTTTGAGAAATTCCATTAGGTAAAAATGAAGTATTTTAATCCTTGAGATCATGTCTCAAACCAATAAGTCATTTGCTAGGTCAAAAATCAGAAATTGCACCTTCTCAGTCAAAACCCTAATTTTGACCATTTTGCCGTTTTGATGATCTGATCAAATTTCTTGAGGAATTGTGATCCAAACTTGATCAAATTACATATATGAGTTCATAATGTTGATATGGACCAAAAATTATGAAGTTTGACTGTAAATTGACCACAGTTTACTTTTTCCCCAATGTAGTTGATTTTAGGTCAACTGATCAATTGACTGAGCAAAAATATGATCCAAGACTTGAAACTTGACATGAGCAATCTTGAGGGTCAAAAATGATCCATGAAAGTAATATGGGGCATTAAAATTCCATTTGTCCTTGTGAAAACTCAAACCCTAATTTTCAGTTATCAGTGTTTGAGGAGGTGTCTTGAGCTGAACAAACCTTGTGCAGTCTTGAATCAATGGAAGTCTTATGAGAGATTACTTGAGAATTGAGAGGGAAAATTTTGGGGTACAACAACTACCCATGTTCAATCTTCTTACAACAACTGCAAATGAATCGGTAATATTCTCCCCAAGCAGAATTTATCTACCATCAATACTGAAAAGGCTTAATATCCCCGGCAGTCTTAATATTCCCCAACGGAGCATAAGAATATTCCCCGGCAGAATACAAGATATCCCCAGTGGAGTTAAAATTTTCCCAGCGCAGTCTGAAAAAGCTTCCCCAGTGGAGTTAAAGAATCATCCCCAGTAGACTCTAGAAGTTCGTCGCCGGCGGAGTATAAAAATAAATATCCCCAGCCGAGTTCAAAGGAAGATTGTCCCCAGCAAAGCTCAAAGGATTATCTCATTAGAGTCTAAAAGGTTATCCCCAGTGAAGTCGCAATTGAAAGATCATCCCCAGTGGAGTTCTTTCCTTTCACAAACAGGAATTCAATCCCCAACAGGATTCAGCATCACCAGCAACGGTAATTCATCCCCAGCGGAACTTATCGATTGAATCCTCAATAGAACATCTCTTCTCCACAGAGTAATCTCCTCATCAGTTTATCCCCCAACGGAGTTATACTCTCCTGCAGGTTTATTCTTGCAAACATCTTCGTTCGCCATCTCCAGAGGAAATGAAGAATCCAACTTTATTCTCCAGCAGCTATCCAGGATTTATTTTCCTCAGCTAAAAACATTACATTTCCATACATCATGATACATGCATATACGCATCATACAGCACAATCTCGTTTATTTTGAGAACATCATTGCTTGATATATACCATGCATTGTATATGACTGACCTTTACTTTTCAGGAAGGATGCAGTTAGGTTCTCAGCTATGTTGAAGAACTGACTGGTTCTTAAATCTCAACTGAATTATCCTCGGTTGAATTACAGATAAGGTTCTCAATCTCGACAATTTTCCTCCGTCGTAGTATGGACGAGTTCTAAAATCTCAACAGAATTATACTCCGTTGAAGACCAGACAGTCCTAAATCTTGATGAAGATGTTTCCCTTAGTCGAAGACCTGACCGGTTCTTAAATCTCAACTGAATTATTCTCGGTTGAATTACATATAAGGTTCTCAATCTCGACAATTTTCCTCCGTCGTAGTGTGGACGAGTTCTAAAATCTCAACAGAATTATACTCTGTTGAAGACCAGACAGTCCTAGATCTTGATGAAGATGTTTCCCTTAGCCGAAGACCTGACCGGTTCTTAAATCTCAACTGAATTATTCTCGGTTGAATTACAGATAAGGTTCTCAATCTCGACAATTTTCCTCCGTCGAAGTGTGGACGAGTTCTAAAATCTCAACAGAATTATACTTCGTTGAAGACCAGACAGTCCTAGATCTTGATGAAGATGTTTCCCTTAGTCGAAGACCTGACCAGTTCTTAAATCTCAACTGAATTATTCTCGGTTGAATTACAGATAAGGTTCTCAATCTCGACAATTTTCCTCTGTCGTAGTGTGGACGAGCTCTAAAATCTCAACAAAATTATACTCCATTGAAGACCAGACAGTCCTAGAGCTTGATGAAGATGTTTCCCTCAGTCGAAGACCTGACCGGTTCTTAAATCTCAACTGAATTATTCTCGGTTGAATTACAGATAAGGTTCTAAATCTCGACAGATTTCCCCCCAGTTGAATTACGGACAAGTTCTTAAAACTCCTCAGAGATGCTCTCTCAGTTGAAGTACAGGCAAGTTCCTAAAATCTCAACAAAGATCAGACTTCCCCAGCAGAATCTTCCATAACAACAAGTATGCAAGTTCTCGCTAAGGAATCTCTTATGCGATCGACACTCCTGAAGATGGCATCTTTAAGCCCATCCTCCCGCCGGCAATCTCCAAATGGCATCTGTAAGCCCATTTCTGACATCACAAGGCTGATACCACTTCATGCGAGTGCAAATTTCTAGGCACTCTAGTGTTCAATCATCTTCCACCTTTGGATCACGAAAGGCACGAAAGCCAATCTACATCCTCAGGTTTAAGAATATTGAACAGGGGCAACTGTTGTACCCCAAAATTTTCTCTCTCAGATTTCTCAATACATTGCAAGAAAAATCTCCAAGTGGCTCAAGCTTGCTCAAGAGTTAGACAGACAAGTCATCTCCTAAGGTAGTCAACCCCAAATTAGGGTTTTGTGTTGCATCAAGATCCTTGAATCCAAATGACCTCAAGTGCTCCCCAATGTTCTAATATATTCTCAAGATCATCCATGTCAAATTTCAAGCCTTGCAGAGGAAGTTTGCTCAGTCAATTGCTCAAGGGTCCAAAAATCGACTATGCTAGGGCAAAAGTCAATTGTGACCCAAATACAGTCAAACTTCAAGATTTTTTGTCAACATTCTCATTTTGAAGGTTATTTCATCATTTGATCAAGGGTTGATCATGATTCATCAAGATTGCTCAAAATTCATCAAGATTCAAAAGTTGCTAAATTAGGGTTTTGTAGGAAAAGTCAACTCAACTTTGACCAAGCATAACTTTCTCATACTTTATGATAAATGACCCATCAAAAGCTCATTTTGAAGAGGATGAAATTGCATACAATCCATATTCATACCCCAAGATCATAAAATGCACTCACAAGAAGTTATAAATTTGGACATTATAGGTCATTTTTTAAAGTAAACAAAAACACATTTTTTGCCAAAGCTTATAACTTGACAATGGAACGTCAAAATTGGATGAGACCAAAAGGGTTGGTTAGAGGACATCTCAAGCTTTCTAAAAAGTCTAAGAACACCTCCAAAAGTTCAGAATTGAAGAAGTTATGCATTGTTGAAGTTGGGCATTTTTGCAAAATTGCCAAAAGTCAACTATCCCTAAAACTTCAAATTTTGTCAAATGGACCCATTCTTTTCCACTTGATTTGAGCTTGCATCATTGTCCACGTGTCCTAGATTCAGCCATGAGCCCATATCTTATTTTTATTATTTAATTTGATTTTTAATTGAATTTATTCATTTTAAATCAAATAAAATTATATAAAATCAAAAGTATTTATAACTCGTGATTTTTTGGTTGATTTAGGCTTTGAATACATCTATTATGTGAATCAAATTCGCATCAAGTGCATTGGTTACAAGAAGATATGATTTAGGCCAAATTTGGAAGGTTGTAATGGTGGAATCAAATCCAATTCATGAGCATTGATATGGAGAGATTTGTACCAAGTTTCTTACCCTAATGCAATATACATTACATAAGGAAGACAAAGGCACGAAAATAGAGGTTGGAGGCTGCAAGCATAGACAGAACAAAACTTGAAAAAGGTGACAAAAAGCTTGAATTTGAATTCATACTTAGAGACATTTTCAGAAGCCAAGACCGGTCTCAAACGATTCCTGGGTGTTCACTCAGTCTACCTGGATCAAGAAGAAACATTCCCATACCACCTAGCACGCTGTAAGTATCACGTTATCTCAATTTGTATTTGAAATCATAACTCACTATTCTTGCATCATCTGAACAAATCATTGATATATTTGTGATTTTCATAATATTTCCAAGCTTTTGGCATTAGTTAATTTTGTTTATCTGACATGTAAAGCCAAATACCATAGTTAGGGTTTCGTGGTTTTTTTGGGTTTTTCTCTTTCAGGAAAAATTGGCAATCAAGAAGGGTATGGTTGTGACCGGGATGATGAGACGAGCACAACCATGCCCTTAGAATTCATTTTCATGGCTTACAGCAGATTTTGGAATGTGCATGACTTATAGTGACGGTCTTTGTCCGTTGGTATAAGTAAGAAATGTTTTAGCCACGGATGGAAGGTAGAAGACGAAGGCGTGTCACGCCATGGTTGGCCCCTTCAAATCACGCGCGCATTTTTGTTTTGTTCTGACCATTGACTTGCTTTCTTTTATTATGCATTATTTCTAATATATTAACAAATAAGCAAAATGGCCTAGTGGCAAGCGTGCGTTCCAATCACCATCAGGACCTGGGTTCGAATCCCAGGTCCTCCACTTCTTTGATAATTTTGATTTTCAGGTAATCAAGTGCACATCCAAGCATATGGCATACCATGTGCCCTCATCTATCCAACAGCCAGATGGCCTGAAGGCCAAATCTGATGGCCAAGCGCTGAAGGTCTATGTGGAGCCCAGTCAACACATGCATATGGAATCAAAAAAGCCAAACAAGGCCAGATCCAAATGGGCCTCAGGATTGCTAATCACACCCAAATTTCAGGCCAATACCTCTTTTCTCTTATATTTACTTATTTTGTTTTACTTAATTATTTTATTATTTTTCTTTCTTAATTACTAACCAATTAAAATCCTTTTATTTATAAAATAAAACAACAAAAATATTTTTCTTTGTAAAATCAAATTTTAATTTTAATTTTTATTAACAAATACTAATTAAATTAATTTAGGTTCTTAATTAGAATAACTTTAACATTTTTGTAAATAATTAAAATTAACTAGACATAATTAGGTTTTAATTACTAACTTAATTATTTTATTTTCTTTCTTTAAATAATCGAAAATCCAAAAAAATAATTTATTTTTATTAATTAATTCAATTAATTTAATTTAGTAATTAATTTAGGTTTAAATTCATTTTCTTTCTTAAAATAAAAACAAAAAAAGGATATTTTCTTCAAAATGAAAATGGTCAAAACCCTAAGCTCGCACTTGATTTAATTTCCCGCACGCGATTTATTTTCTTTTATCCATTTATGTATCTGATTCCGGTTTGTAATAGTTAATAGGACTTTTATTTATTTTTATCGCTTTATTTATTTTTAAAGGGTTTGTCTTTGGCGATGTAAATACCCGACGCCTTGTAAATTCCGCATTTTATTTCCCGCAAATTATAACTGTTAGATGTTTGATAATAGGGATGCATGACAAGACTAAATGTTTTAACCTAAAATCAACTTAGATCACCTTTAACATGTACAAAGATAAAATAACTGAAAATAACACACTCGCACATGCGCACTCCTAGGGTACACCTCACTTGGTTGCCTTCATACACGGTCATTGAGTATAGGTAGTGTGATACGGTGGGAGAACTGACTTGGGTTTTGTGTTTGTATTCGCAAGTGTTTCGGTTGAGTAAGAGTCGCCACCGACTTTTTTATTTTATCCTAAGGAAAGGTTAAAAAGCACAGCAAAAACCTTTGAGATGTTTTCTTGGGTTCGGGGAGTAGATTATAGAAAGGGAAGGTATTAGCACCCTTTCTATCCATGGTTATCCATGGGCTCTTAGTTACTTGCTTAGATCACTTGCCTTTGACTTTCAATTGTTTGAAATGGTGCTTTGTGTGTGGGTTTGAAAATGTTTTGAAAAGAGGCCATTTGTTGTGGCAACCTTTATAATGATCCATGTTTGAATGTATACAAAGGTGTACTTATCTTTTGAAAAGTTTTCAATTTTTTTTAAAGTTGTTTTGAAAGTGTTTGTGGAGTGTGGTTTTGAAAAGTAGACAAGTGTTTTTGCAAGTTTGATCAAGTAACTAAGAGTTGTCTACCCCTAAATTTACTCAAAGGTCTTTCCTATGTTTTAACCCTTTTAACAATTTTGTTCCACCATTGTATTTGGTGGACAATCTTATGTTAGGATGTTAACGGGACGGGCGCGGGTCATTGTTTAGACCATGATTGCAATGGTGCCAAGTGTCTTTGGGCAATTTTTTCCTTTAAGGGACTTGATCATTTTTTTAGGCAACTTTCGAAAGCGTCATCGAGGGACTATGATCATTTGAAATGTTTTGTTTTGCCAAAGAAACTCAACATGCAACATGGCCCATTATTGAAGGCAACAAGTGGAGTAACCCTAGGGGTGCAAGTGTGATTGGTGTTGTTCATTTTCATGCTTTTTGTCTTTTGTTAGGTCAAGCTATTTGTTATTTGATTTTTTTTTTGCATACAAAACCCTAAGTCTATCATGGCATATTTAGAAAGCTTTAAAATGCGGAAAATAAAATCCTAAATTATTACAACACAATTTATGGGATGGGGGGTACAAATGTTCAAATGGGGGATATTTAGCAAGAAAAATTAAATCTAAACTATTACATCCAAATTGAATATACAAATTAATTAATTGCACAATAATAAAATAAAATACAATAAATATGCAAGATGCAAAAAATGATTTTTATATGTATGTAAAAGTATTTTTCATGTATCAAATAAATAAAAATAAAAAAGGATTAATTTTTGGATTTTTTCATGGTTTTAGGGCAAAACCCTAATTTGCTAAAAACAGGAATTTATTATATATTATATACAATATTTGTTAACTATATACAAAAAATAAATAAAAAGGAAGTATATTGTAAAAAAGTGATTTTTGAGGTCAAATATTAATAAAAATAGAAATGTATTATTTTTATATTTATCCTAAATATTTAATAAAAGATAGATAAGTATTTATATTATTTACTAAATATATTAAATATGTACAAAAATAAAAATATTTATTATTTATAAAAAAAAGTATATTTTTTAGAAAATGTTTTCAAAAAATGCAAATAAAAATAATAACTAAAAGTATATATTTTCACATTATTTCTAAGGTTTTAAATAAAAGCATTATATTTATTTATATGTACAAATGTAAACAAAGCAAATAAATTCAAAATAAAATGCAAAAATGTATGGAAAAATATTTTTAATATTTTTTATGTTTTGTCAAAAAATAACAAGTCAGAATAAAAAAGAAAAAGTCAAAAATGATTAAAAAATCACACAATGGGCCAAGGGGGTGTGAATGTGAAAAGGTGGTGCAAACAGAAACATGAAACAGGCCCAACCCAAAAGAACTTTGTCTTCAACCTCCAGACATTTTCAAAACAAAAAACGCGCGTTTTCTTCCTTCCCTGCTATCTTCTGATTCCTTGATTTTCAACAAAAACTCACAACAGCAATGTTATAGAGCATCATGTCACGATTCTAAACATATAAAGAAGTTGATCTAACTCTCAGAAATGAGAGAGAATTTCTCTTCCCCCAATTCCTGACCTAACTTTTTTCTAATGTTCAGGTTCCAAATTCTCTTAACACACACAATATAAATGAAAAGCAACTATATGGATGGCTTCAGGGCTATGATTAGAACATGCTTTCTTCACAAACTTAAGCCTAACTATGCCTGGATAGAGAGATAGAAGTTCAAAAACTTACCTGTTCAGCTTGAATTGTGTATGACAATGGAGGTACTTCCAATGTAATGTGAGGACTTCTATAGCTTGCTTGAGGTCCAGGGATGCTTCTCCAACCTCTAGCTTGCTTTGGAACTAACTGAAACGAGTTATGGAAGTTAACCTGCACAACTGAAAAAATGAAAATGGTGAACTTGGTTAGAGGTGTTACAGTCTGTAGCTAGGGCTTGGGATAATTTCAATGGATGGTAGAGAGTGTGTATGAACAAGCTTTGGCCAAAACGCACGAGCAAACTGAGTTGTGCAACTCAATCTGCAGGGATGCCCTGTTTTGTGCAGCAAAGTGGTGCTTCTGTGTTTGGGGAGGTATTGAAGGTGGTTGGCTCGTGTTTCAGGTCAGGTTTGATGTTTGGAATATGCTCAATAAGTTTGCTTAGGCTTGTGATTGCAGGAATGTGAGATGTTGTTCAAAATGCCAAGTTTCTTCCTTCTTAAGAAAAAATTGACAAATTAGGTTACAAGCTCCTCTAGGCCCCTCAAGCATGCTGCAAATGTTAGTCTTGATCAGTGGCATATGTCCATACCTTTGTGCCTCAGAGATTTGCTTTGTACCTCTTAGATTGTAAACTTGACATAAAGTGTAACTTTACAAGAATAGATAAAATGCTTTTTCCATTTTAAGACTAATCCTTCATGTAATGACCAAATGCACAAAATAACATCTTGGCACAATGGTTTAGAATTTAATTATTGAGTAAGAAAGGGATTAGAGGCCTGTAATCTAGCTTGGAACATGCTGAGTTTGAAAATGCAAAGTTATGAACATGTAATTTGGCCATGAACAAAGTGACTTTTGCCCAACTTGACAAATTCGATTCTCCCTAACCACAAGGGTGTTTGAGAAGTTCTTGGACAATTTGTAAAGCTTGGAATGTGTACTACAATCCATATTTGTAATGAAAGTTGAAATTCCAAGTGGAAGCATGTGAAAAGTGGCCATGAAGTTGGGCAAAAATCCTGCCTAAAATAGGTCAAAAATTTTCTAAGTTAAGAATGTTTTGCACCCCTATTCCAAAAATCATAACTTGAGCTACAAGCTTCTTTTGAGGAAACTTTGTGAATAAAAGTTGTATATTTTGAAATGAACTACAACTTTCATGTTTTGAGTTTTGTTTGAATCCAAATTTATCTTGATGAAAATATGGGACAAAGTTAGGAAAAAATTAGGAAATTTCATAACTTAGAAAATTTCTAAGTTATGAAATTTCTTCATTTCAAACCCTAATTTGTAATTATTGGTTTCTTGATGAACAAGTTTAATAATTTGACATGTTTTGATGAAAAATGAATCTTGACACTTGATTTGGACCAAAAAGTCAAAGTTTGACTTTTCAGTATACAGTCAAATTTTGATCAGTTGACTGGAAAATTCATCTGTCAATCTTGTGCATTTGGGATCTTTTGAACTTGTTGAACATGTCAAGACCATGTCATTGAGTCCTTGAGTCCATATGTGAGCTTGAATTGCCATTGGTTAGGTCAAACAGTCAAAAATTGCCTTTGTGCAGTCAAAACCCTAAAAATGACCATTTTGCCCTTTTGGTGATCTGATCAAATTTCTTGTGGAATTGTGATCCAAACTTGATCAAATGGTCCATATGAGTTCATAATGTTGATGTGGGTCAAAAATCAGGAGGTTTGACTGTCAATTGACCACAGTTGACTTTTCCCCAATACAGCTGATTTCTAGGTCAATTGTCCAACTGACTGGGCAAAAATTGGAATCAAGGCTTGAAACTTGGTATGGATAAACTTGTGAGTCCAACATGAAGCATGAAAGTCATCTTGGGCATTTTAGGTCAAAACATATTTGTGCAAACACAAACCCTAATTTGGGTCAACAGTGCAAGGAGGAGTCTTGAGTAGAGCAAACCCTAACTTGATCTTGAGCTTCAAGGGTCTTGTGGTGAGAAAATATTGATGAAATGGGAGGGAAAATTTTGGGGTACAACAGGTAGTTTTAGAGGTCGTCCTCTTGTCTAAAGATCACAGTCGCCTCGAAACAGTTGCCTCGGATATTGTTGCCTCAAAACAAATGATCTAAGACATTAGGGTTACCGCTAAGGCGTCCTAACATTGCTTTAGTGACCGTAAGTCCCTCATTGAATTGACCCTCAAACTCTAACGACGATGCTACCTACTCATCGATAGTAGGATAGCATTGTCTAAAGGAAATTAGCATAGAACGATTTCTTTTTCGAGTAGGTAGATTAACTCTTAGATACTTGCTCATTCAAAAAACAAAACCTTTTTCACACTTACACTCCTTTTCAAACAAAGTTTTCAAAAACACTTCATTACACTCTTGAGGAAAGAAGCAAGAGTTAAATTGAAGTTTCAAACAAAAACTTTTTCAAACCCACAAGCACAAAGAAAACAATTTTGAAAACAATGAGCAAGTACCTAAGAGCTCGTGGATAACCACGGATAGAAAGGGTGCTAATACCTTCCCTTTCTATAATCTACCCCCCGTACTCAGAAATATCTCGAAAAAAGAATTTTTCTGTGCTTTTTTCCTTTCCTTGTTAGATAAAATAAAAGTCGGTGGTGACTCTTTCTTACTGCGACATTTTGCAAAAACAAACGCAAAACGCAAACCAGCATTCCAAAAAACAGTCAGTTCTTCCCACCGTATCACAGAACTGGCGACTCTGCTCAGGATATTATAAGTGGGGTGTATCTTAGGAATAGTTCATATTGTTTTCAATTTCTTGACTTGTATGCTTTATATTTGTGGTCTTGTCTCGGAGTTACTATAGATCCTAACCCGGGTCTGGGGATACCCTTTAGGTAAGTAGCAATAAACTGTGAGGGAACTATACGGCGTAGACCGATACGGTTGAAGCAGTAGCTATGTTGGTGTGGCACTTTAGTATGTACTGATATCCCTTGTGGCGCAACAAGGAGAATATGGGTCTGCTAAGGGGTCATTAAGCACCAACTGACCTTAGAACCTTTAAATTGACCAACTTGGCCATAGAACAGTAGCAGTATGCTACACTCATTAAGACTAAACTCTCACTATGATTCCAGCCACAAGAAAAGGTTGCTAAACTGGAATTATGACCGATCGAGAGTAGTCAGTGATATTGAGATCCTCTAGAACCCGGTTACTATTTTTAGGACAGGTTTGAACCAACTGAACTAAAAGAGGGTAGTACCTAGACTCCTTGCCAGCCTGAAATCTAAGGGCTCTCTGTGTGACTTGTGTGCCTTTACCATGTTTTCTATTTGTGGATACTTGTGGTGTGTTTTCTATCATGACATCATGACATCATAACATTGCATGCATCTTGCATTGGACTAACCTATTTCAAAGACAGGAGGGATTCATCTTTGTTCTATTTTGTAGGTCATGGCACCCATGCATAGAAATACCATCCGGATCAACTTTGTCCAGGTTCCCACTCTACTTAAAGATTTGGTTGCAAAGATGCCAGATACTACCTCCTTCATCAGAAGACATGGGCACCTTCTTGGTTTAGTCACTTCCAAATTGGATGAACAGATGATGAGTGTTTTAGTCCAGTTCTTTAACCCAGTGTACCATTGCTTTACTTTTCCGAACTACCAGTTGGTCCCTACCTTGGAAGAGTTCTCTGATCTGCTTGGTATCTCTATTCTGGAGCAGACCCTGTTCACAGGTTGGGAGAAAGTCCTTATGCCGGAAGAGATTGCTTCAGCCCTTCATCTGACAAAGGCTGAGGTAATGTCAAACTGGGAGACTAGAAGTGGTACAAAAGGCTTTTTGGCTAAGTTCTTGGTTGGTAAGGCTAATCAGTTCTAGGACAGCCTAGACTTCCAGGAATTTGAAGACATTCTGGCTCTTTTGATATATGGTTTGGTATTGTTTCCTAACGCCGCTTCCTTCATCGACGTGAATGCGCTGAAGATCTTCATATTCGGTAATCATGTGCCCACACTCTTGGGTGACATTCTTCATCAGCTTTATGCACGTACTGCTCGGAATCGAGGAACCCTGATGTGTTGTGCTCCATTGTTGGCGAGGTGGTTTATTTCTCACCTCCCCAAATCAGTTTTAAAGAATAAGGAAGGCATGGGCTGGGCCTATAGGATTATGTCTCTCTCTCATAATGACATCATTTGGACTATTAAGGGTATGGATGAGGTGGCTATCATTGATCGCTATGGGGAATACCCCAATGTTCCACTGATAGGAACCAAAGGAGGGATCACTTATAATCCATGCTTGGCCTTACGTCAGTTTGGGCGTGCTAGGAAAGAAGGACCTCATGAGTTGTTGATGCCCAGTATTGTCTTTGATTTCCAGGGGGATAGTGACGAGCAACGCCGCAGATTCATAAGAGCTTGGGATAGAGTACACAGGTCTAATCCACACGAGCTGGGTGCAAGGACTTCTCTACCAATGGAACCATATCTCCGATGGGTTCGCATACATGCCCAAAAGCTGGGAATTCCCTACGAAGCCGTCTTACCTATCATTGTTGAAGTTGCTGATGAAGAGGGGGTTCCTCCTACCATCCCCCACCCTTACATGCCTACTGACATTGGGGCATTGAAGAGGTCCTGGATGCAGCTGAGGGAGGAACGAGATACTTATAGAGAAAAGTATCACGAGCAAGAGCAGAAGATTCAGAAGTTGACAAGGCAACTGGAGAACGAGCGGATCCTCAACGACTATGTCAGCACCAAAGGCAAACGACCATGGGAGCGCTGATTGTCTTTTGATTATTTCTATTCTTTGATTTACTTTTCAGTTTTTCTTTCCTGTAATGCCTTAAAGGCATCTGTTGAACAATTGATTTCAAAGTTTATCTAATAAAAGTGTGTTTCGTTTTTGTTTACAAATTTGAATTTCTTGACGTCTTTGAAATCATATCATACGCATTTCATTCCATGCACCTCATAACAGGTACCCATTACAGGTTTTCTCATCTTCTTCGTTGTTTATTTCAGCATCATGTCTTCTGAACCATCAACTGAACAAGCAATCAAGGCTCTACAGGCTCAAAACGCCCAGTTCCAAGAATTTTTCATGAGTTTGGCTAAGGGTCAGCAAGATCTGAAGACCCTTATCTTGAAAGAGAAGAAGAAGAAGAAGAATAAGACGGTCCTATTTAATATGGGTCGCAGATTCGGAAACGATTTGCGAGAAGAGGTTGATTTGACCCACTCATCTGGAGGGAAGGATAATTAGGAAGAAAGGAGGGCTCTAAGCCCTGTGGTTTCAGACAACGAGACCGACTTTGACGAAGACCAGTATCCTCCGGCTGAGGATAGATACAAACAACTGGAAGATCGTTTGAGTGCGATGGAAGTTCAAAAAGTGTCTGGTCTGGACTTTGGTGACTTGGGTCTGTCATCTGGGGTGGTGATTCCCCAAAAATTCAAAGCACCAGCCTTTGCTAAATACGACAGAGTTTCTTGTCCGAAGCTGCATCTCCGGTCGTATGTTAGAAAGATTCAGCCATACACCATTGACAAGAACCTCTGGATCCACTTCTTTCAAGACAGTCTTTCAGGGACTCAGCTTGAATGGTTTTACCAGTTAGAAGGAGCTAGCATCCGTAATTGGGAAGACTTGGCTGCTGCTTTCTACAAGAAGTACCAATACAATTCCGACCTCGCTCCCACGCGTACCCAACTCCAGGGTATGTCAATGGGTGCGGGCGAAGGTTTCAAAGATTATGCTCAGAAGTGGAGGGACCTTGCTGGAAGAGTTCAACCTCCCTTGGTTGATAGGGAACTAGTAGATATGTTTCTGGGGACCCTGTCTGGTCCATATTTCAACCATCTGATTGGAAGTTCATCTTTCGGGTTTACAGAGCTGATCATGACCGAGGAAAGAATCGAGGCTGGTATCAAATCTGGCAAAATACAGAAGGGTGCTTCGTCTAGTACCAAGAAGAAGCCTTTTAAGAAGGAGTCGAGTGTTGTTTATAGTTCAAAAAGCCATAATAGACCTGAACGCCGCCAAGCTGTTAATACGGTGGTTATTTCAAGACCTGATGTTACTCCTCAGCGCAACAATCAGCCAAGGGCCAAGAGACCTCAAAGACAATTCACTCAGCTCAACATGACTTTATCCCAGATTATGCCGCAGTTATTAAAAACCAGTCCAGTGATTCCAAGGGAAGCCCCAAAGAATCCAAATACAACATCACCAAAATACAACCTTAATGCCCACTGTGCTTTTCACTCTGATAGCCCGGGGCATGATACGGATGATTGCTGGGTTTTGAAGAACAAGGTACAAGACTTGATTGATGCGAAGGAGATTTAATTGGAAGCACCTGAAAGACCTAATGTTGTGACTGCTCCTATGCCCAAGCATGGAGTGAATGCTATAGATGAGGACTCGTTTGTGGTTTCTGTGAACGACATTGTTACTCCACTAATGTCTATAAAGAAGAACCTCTTGTTAGCCGGTTTATTTCCAGGTTGTGACAAAGATTGCCGTACGTGTTCTGTTCTACCTACCGGTTGTCATCTTTTGAAGTCAGGTGTCCAACGCCTGATGGATAACAAGGAAATCATGTTTGAGAAGACTGTTGTTCCTTTGATTCCTACTGAAGAAGTTTTTATAATCACCATTTTCGACAATTCTTCCAAGGCTTCCTCGAGAAAGCCTGTTAGAATTACATCTGTTCCAAGAATCGCACCATTGATCATCACTGTTCCAGGGCCTATCCCCTATACATCAAATAAAGTTGTCCCGTGGCATTATGGGACTGACATATATTATCACGGAGTTAAGCAAGACTTGAGTGCTGAAGAGGCTGATACTGATGTCAGCAATATTGTGGGATCTAGTAAAGTCACCCACAGCGGAAGGATTTTCACCCCTGTGATCTCTCCACCAGTTATTCGGAAACCTGTTGTCATTACACCTGCTGTTGTACCTGCTGTTATTCCTATTCAAGTTCCAATTCTTACCCCTGTTGCCGAGTCCTCTGACACTCGGGGCAAAGGGACCACTGATGAGCCTGCCCGGACAAAGGCACCGAAGACAATTACAGTTGAAGCCTCTAGACAAGAGATGGAAGAAATTCTAAAGATTATCAAAAAGAGCGACTACAATGTAGTCGAGCAGCTGGGGCAAACCCCATCCAAAATCTCTATGTTATCTCTGTTACTATGCTCATAAGCCCATGCCAAGGCTCTGATTGCTTTCCTGAAGACTGCACACGTACCGCAAGAGACATCAGCTGATCAATTTAAAGATTGTGTGGCTAGTCTGACTGCTGATAATGGGATGGGTTTCTCTGACGCCGACTTGCCTGCTAAGGGGAGGGATCACAATGATGCCCTGCATGTCTCCATTGAATGCAGGGGCACTACCCTTGCTCATGTATTGGTGGATATTGGTTCCTCATTGAATGTTTTGCCTAAGAAATCTCTAGACCGGTTGGACTGTGAAGGTTTAGAGTTGAAGCCAAGTAACATTATGGTCAGGGCCTTTGATGGGTCAAAGAGAATGCTACATGGAGAAGTGGATATTCCAGTGAAGGTTGGTTCTCAGGTCTTTGCGTCTACTTTTTATGTGATGGACATTCGGCCATCCTATTCTTGTTTGTTGGGTCGCCCATGGATCCACAAAGCTGGGGCAGTGACCTCCATGCTCCATCAGATGCTGAAGTACCCAGTCAAGGGAAAAATTGTGACGGTACGAGGAGAGGAAGAGTACATGGTAAGCCACCTCAACTCTTTCCGATATGTAGAAATGGATGGGGAGTTCATTGAGACCCCGTTTCAACATTTTGAAGAGGTTCCCCAGACACTGGCATCAGCTGAAATTGTCATTGAAGATCCCCCTATGAAGATGGCTTCCTTCAAGGATGCCCGGGCTGTTGTCGAGAAAGGTGGGTGTGAAAATTGGGGCCAACTCCCTGATTTCACACATAAGACTAACAGGTTTGGTTTGGGTTTCACTGCAGAAGCTCAAAGGGCTGTTCGAAGCGCATGGATCGAAAGACCTCCCCTGTTTATCAGCAATTCAGGAGTGAATGCCATTGAAGATGACGTTGAAGAATCTGAATTCGATAGTTGGATTTATCCTACTCCTGATGGTGGACTAAGCAACTGGACAGCGAAGGACTTCGTCCCAATTTCTTTTGTTACCCAGTAATGATACTTTTGTTTTGTATTTGTAACAGACAATGTTTTAAACTTTAAAGCCCGCTGTCTTACCCGGGGCACCGCGGCTTCATTTGTGATGGCTTTATGTGTGTCATCTACATATATCATTAATAAAAGCATTGGACGTTTTTTGCATTTCAAATTTTGCGCTCCTTGTTTTTCTTTTATTACATATTGCAAAATAGCTATTTTACACACACTCACATATACAGGTCTACATCCACTCTGGATCTCACTGGTAACGACTCTGCTACTGCCAGTTATGACTTTGAAAGTCCGATCAACTTAGCCGAAGACGAAGGTGAAGATGATTGCGAAGTGCCTGGCGAACTTGCTAGACTACTACTCCAGGAAGAGAGGGTTATTCAGCCGCACGAAGAGCCCGTGGAATCAGTAAATCTGGGTACGGAGGAAGACAAGAAAGAGGTTAAGGTTGGTGCAAACCTGGAGCTTAGAGTGAAACAACGGTTGATTCAGATGTTGCGTGACTACGTTGAGATCTTTGCCTGGTCTTATGAAGATATGCCTGGTTTGGATACCGATATTGTGGTTCACCGATTGCCTACCAAGGAAGACTGTCCTCCAGTGAAACAGAAGGTCCGCCGAATGCGTCCGGAGATGTCTGAGAAAATTAAGGCTGAAGTTATGAAACAGTTTGATGCCGTTTTTCTAGCAGTTACTTCTTACCCGCAGTGGGTTGCCAATGTGTTTCCTGTGCCGAAGAAGGATGGTAAGGTTCGGATGTGTGTAGACTATAGGGATCTGAATAGGGCAAGCCCCAAAGATGACTTCCCTCTGCCTCATATCGACATTCTGGTTGACAACATCGCTCAGCATAAGGTCTTCTCCTTTATGGATGGTTTCTCCGATTATAATCAGATTAAAATGGCTCCCGAAGACATGGAGAAGACAACCTTTGTTACTCAATGGGGTACCTTTTGCTACAAAGTCGTGCCCTTTGGATTGAAGAATGTTAGGGCAACGTATCAGCGCGCCATGGTCACATTGTTCCATTACATGATCCATCATGAGATCGAGGTATACGTCGATGATATGATTGCAAGATCTCAGACTGAGGAAGAACATCTTGACCATCTTCAGAAGTTATTTGACAGGTTGAAGTTGTACAAGTTGAGGTTAAACCCGAACAAGTGTACCTTCGGGGTGAGATCTAGTAAGCTGCTAGGTTTCGTCGTAAGCGATAAAGGCATTCAAGTGGATCCTGCAAAGGTGACGGCTATACAGGAAATGCCAGCTCCCAGAACAGAAAAAGAAGTCAGAGGCTTTCTGGGACGATTGAACTATATTGCCCGATTCATCTCGCACCTGACTGCTACTTGTGAACCAATCTTCAAGTTACTGAAGAAAGATCAAGTGGTACGATGGAATGATGAATGTCAGGCCGCTTTCGAAAGGATCAAAGAGTATCTCCAAGAGCCACCCATTATGATGCCTCCAGTTGAAGGGAGACCTTTGATCTTGTACTTGACGGTACTCGACAACTCAATGGGGTGTGTGCTGGGGCAGCATGACGAGTCTGGCTGAAAAGAGCATGTTACTTATTACCTTAGCAAAAGGTTTACCGACTGCGAGACCCGATACTCGTTGCTTGAGAAAACTTGTTGCGCTTTGGCATGGGCTGCTCGCCGGTTGAGACAGTATATGTTGACTCACACAACTCTATTGATATCAAAAATGGATCCAATCAAGTATATCTTCGAAAAGCTTGCCTTGTCCGGAAGAATAGCAAGATGGCAGATGATCTTGACTGAGTATGACATCCAGTACACGACCCAAAAGGCAATCAAGGGAAGTGTGGCAGACCATTTGGCACATCAGGCAGTGGATGATTACCAGTCTATGAACTTTGAATTCCTGGATGAGAGTATCATGATAGTGACTGACTGTAAGACACCTGGACTGGATGAAGGACCAGAGGAAGGATCCCGATGGTCTATGTACTTTGATGGAGCTTCAAACTCTTTGGGTAAATGCATTGGCGCTATGATCATATCTCCTAAAGGCTCTCATACTCCACTCATCGCCCGACTATGTTTCAACTGCACCAACAATATGGCGGAGTATGAGGCATGCATCATGGGTCTTCGAGCAGCAATCGACCTAAGGATTAAGTTCTTGAGTGTCTTCGGAGATTCCACTCTCGTGATCAGTCAGATCAAAGGCGAGTGGGATATGAAACACCTTAATCTTATTCCTTACAAGGAGTATGTATTGACTTTGCTTCCACATTTCGAAGAGATAACCTTTGAACACTTCCCAAGAGAGGAGAATCAGTTGGCGGACGCGCTAGCTAAGATGTCTTCTATGTTCAAAGTCAATTGGGACAATGAAGCTCCCCGGATTATCATTGAAAGATTGGACGAACCTGCACATTATTGTGACATTGAGACTGAAGAGGTAGCAGAAAAACCCTGGTTTTATAAGGTGAAGAGGTACCTTGAAGCTCAATAATACCCCGAGGGTGCATCTGTTAATGACAAGAAGTTTTTGAGAAGGTTCGCGGCAAAGTTCTTCATCAGCAATGGCATTCTTTACAAGCGTAATCATGATTCAACCTTACTGCGTTGTGTGGATAAGAAAGAAGCAGAAAGGATCATGGCAGAGTTATATGAAGGTACTTTCGGAACCCATTCTAGTGGACACACCATGGCAAAGAAAATCCTTCGGGCAGGATATTATTGGTCCACTATGGAAGCCGACTGTTATCAGCATTCTCGGACCTGTCACAAGTGCCAAGTCTATGCTGATAAGGTGCACATACCTCCAGTACCTCTGAATGTCTTGACGGCACCTTGGCCTTTTGCAATGTGGGGCATTGATATGATCGGCGAGATCAGACCTACGGCATCCAACGGGCATCGTTTCATCCTGGTAGTAATTGATTACTTTACGAAGTGGGTGGAAGCAGCTTCCTTTGCTACAGTAACCAAGAACGTCGTGGCACGGTTCATTCGGCACAACCTGATCTGTCGATATGGTGCACTAGAGAGGATCATTACAGACAATGGTACCAATCTCAACAATAAGATGATCATAGAGCTCTGCAAGCAATTCAAGATACAGCATCACAATTCTTCTCCTTACCGGCCGAAGATGAATGGGGCTGTAGAAGCGGCTAATAAGAACATTAAGAAGATTGTGCAGAAGATGTCAGTGACGTACAAAGAATTGCATGAGATGTTACCATTTGCTCTTCATAGGTACCGTACCTCAGCACGGACGTCAACAGGGGCAACACCATATTCCTTGGTATATGGCATGGAGGCAGTCTTTCCCATTGAAGTTCAGATACCCTCTCTTCGGATTATGAAGGATACAGGTTTGAGCGAAGATGACTGGATCAGACCCGGCTTGATCAGATGAACTTATTCAACGAGAAGAGACTTACCTCTATTTGTCATGGTCAGACGTATCAAAAACGGATGATCAAGGCATTTAACAAGAAAGTTAGACGACAAGAGTATCAAGTTATGGACCTGGTTATCAAGCGCATCATACTGCCACAAGGTGATCCTAGGGGAAAATGGACCCCTACCTACGAAGGGCCATTTGTGGTTAAGAACATTTTCTCAGGAGGAGCCATGATTCTAACCACCATGGACGGTGACGACCTTCCTCACCCCGTCAATGCAGACATAGTGAAAAGATACTACGCATAATCAAAGACCCGCTAGGTGGACTGGCCTAGGAAAAAATAAGGGCTTCCCGGCGAACCAAAAGGGTTCGGGCAAAAATAAGGGATGAAAATGAAAAAATCTGTACACCAGGCAAGTCGAAAACCTGAAAAGGCGGCTTGGGCAAAAAAGGGTATCCCGGTGGACTGAAAACCCGAAAGGGAGGTCCAGGAAAAAATTAGGGATCAAAGCGTAACGCTATGTCTCATTGGATCACCTTGCATCCAGACTTCGGTATCAACTATCAAGCTCGAACGACACTAATCAATCTGATCTACCTTCAACCAGTAGCAAAGTGATGAGATCCTCGAGGACATAAAGGCAATAGCAAAGCTGGAACCCAGTGGGATCATTCACATAGCTGTTTTGTTTAGTTTCTCACAAATTGTGTAAACTCTTTTGTTCGGTGGAGTTCTCTTACTAGGACGTCAGTCTCTTGTACAAAAACGCCTATTTACAGGCCAAACTTCAAAATCAATACAAATTCGCTTTCAGAGAAATTTCAAACTTGTTTTTCCTTCTTCTGTTTTGTTTTGAAAAGAACGTCCAATGTTCATTTTTGATATATGCATTTGACATTAATTGCTGCTCATAAATATTTACATACGAAACAAAAGATGATTATTGGTAATATCAGAAACAGGGGCAATAAGAATTGTCCAAACTGTACAGTTGCTCTGTCCATCAGGTACAAGGTAAGTTCAGCTGAAGAATATGGCTAAAGTGCTTTCACTCCCCACAGAGTAAGACAGTGGTGATAACTCTCCCCAGCTGAGACTTGCAACTGTGAATGAATCGGTAATATTCTCCCCAAGCAGAATTTATCTACCATCAATACTGAAAAGGCTTAATATCCTCGGCAGTATTAATATTCCCCAACAGAGCATAAGAATATTCCCCGGCAGAATACAAGATATCCCCAGTGGAGTTAAAATTTTCCCAGCGCAGTCTGAAAAAGCTTCCCCAGTGGAGTTGAAGAATCATCCCCAGTAGACTCTGGAAGTTCGTCCCCAGCGGAGTATAAAAATAAATATCCCCAGCCGAGTTCAAAGGAAGATTGTCCCCAACAAAGCTCAAAGGATTATCCCCATTAGAGTCTAAAATGTTATCCCCAGTGAAGTCGCAATTGAAAGATCATCCCCGGCGGAGTTCTTTCCTTTCACAAACAGGAATTCAATCCCCAACAGGATTCAGCATCACCAGCAACGGTAATTCATCCCCAGCGGAACTTATCGGTTGAATCCTCAATAGAACATCTCTTTTCCACAGAGTAATCTCCTCATCAGTTTATCCCCCAATAGAGTTATACTCTCCTGCAGGTTTATTCTCGCAAACATCTTCGTTCGCCATCTCCAGTGGAAATGAATAATCCAACTTTATTCTCCAGCAACTATCCAGGATTTATTTTCCTCAGCTAAAAACATTACATTTCCATACATCATGATACATGCATATACGCATCATACATCACAATCTCATTTATTTTGAGAACATCATTGCTTGATATATATCATGCATTGCATATGACTGACCTTTACTTTTCAGGAAGGATGCAGTTAGGTTCTCAGCTATGTCGAAGAACTGACTGGTTCTTAAATCTCAACTGAATTATCCTCGGTTGAATTACAGATAAGGTTCTCAATCTCGATAATTTTCCTCCGTTGTAGTGTGGACGAGTTCTAAAATCTCAACAGAATTATACTCCATTGAAGACCAGACAGTCCTAGATCTTGATGAAGATGTTTCCCTTAGTCGAAGACCTGACCGGTTCTTAAATCTCAACTGAATTATTCTCGGTTGAATTACAGATAAGGTTCTCAATCTCGACAATTTTCCTCCGTCGTAGTGTGGACGAGTTAAAAATCTCAACAGAATTATACTTCGTTGAAGACCAGACAGTCCTAAATCTTGATGAAGATGTTTCCCTTAGTCGAAGACCTGACCGGTTCTTAAATCTCAACTGAATTATTCTCGGTTGAATTACAGATAAGGTTCTCAATCTCGACAATTTTCCTCCGTCGAAGTGTGGACAAGTTCTAAAATCTCAACAGAATTAAACTTCGTTGAAGACCAGACAGTCCTAGATCTTGATGAAGATGTTTCCCTTAGTCGAAGACCTGACCAGTTCTTAAATCTCAACTGAATTATTCTCGGTTGAATTACAGATAAGGTTCTCAATCTCGAAAATTTTCCTCCGTCGTAGTGTGGACGAGCTCTAAAATCTCAACAGAATTATACTCCATTGAAGACCAGACAGTCCTAGATCTTGATGAAGATGTTTCCCTCAGTCGAAGACCTGACCGGTTCTTAAATCTCAATTGAATTATTCTCGGTTGAATTACAGATAAGGTTCTAAATCTCGACATATTTCCCCCCAGTTGAATTACGGACAAGTTCTTAAAACTCATTAGAGATGCTCTCTCAGTTGAAGTACAGGCAAGTTCCTAAAATCTCAACAAAGATCAGACTTCCCCAGCGGAATCTTCCACAACAACAAGTATGCAAGTTCTCGCTAAGGAATCTCTTATGCGATCGACACTCCTGCAGATGGAATCTTTAAGCCCATCCTCCCGCCGGAAATCTCCAAATAGCATCTGTAAGCCCATTCCCGACATCACAAGGCTGATACCACTTCATGCGAGTGCAAATTTCTGGGCACTCTAGTGTTCAATCATCCTCCACCTTCGGATCATGAAAGGCACGAAAGCCAATCTACATCCTCAGATTTAAGAATATTGAACAGGGGCAGCTGTTGTACCCCAAACTTTTCCCTCTCATATTCCTCAAGACATTGCAAGAAAAATCTCGAAGTGGCTCAAGCTTGCTCAAGAGTTGGACAGACAAGTCATCTCCTAAGGCAGTCAACCCTAAATTAGGGTTTTGTGTTGCATCAAGATCCTTGAATCCAAATGACCTCAAGTTCTCCCCAATTTCCTAATATTTTCTCAAGATCATCCATGTCAAATTTCAAGCCTCGTAGAGGAAGTTTGCTCAGTCAATTGCTCAAGGGTCCAAAAATCGACTATGCTAGGGCAAAAGTCAATTGTGACCCAAATACAGTCAAAATTTAAGATTTTTTGTAAAAATTCTCATTTTGAAGGTTATTTCATCATTTTATCAAGGGTTGATCATGATTCATCAAGATTGCTCAAAATTCATCAAGATTCAAAAGTTGCTAAATTAGGCTTTTGCAGGAAAAGTCAACTCAACTTTGACCAAGCATAACTTTCTCATACTTTATGAGAAATGACCCATCCAAATCTCATTTTTAATAGGATGCAATTTCCTACAATCCATCTTCATACCCCAATATCAGAAAATGCACTCACAAGAAGTTATAAATTTGGACATTATAGGTCATTTTTTAAAGTCAACAAAAACACCTTTTTTCCAAAGCTTATAACTTGAGAATGGAACATCAAAAATTTAGATGATACCAAAAGGGTTGGTTAGAGCACATCTCAAGCTTTCTAAAAAGTCCAAGAAAACCTCCAAACATTCAAAATTGAAGAAGTTATGCATTGTTGAAGTTGGGCATTTTTGCAAAATTGCCAAAAGTCAACTATCCTTAAAACTTCAAATTTTGTCAAATGGGCCCATTCTTTTCCACTTGATTTGAGCTTGCATTATTGTCCACGTGTCCTAGCTTCATCCATGAGCCCATATCTTATTTTTATTATTTAATTTTATTTTTAATTGAATTTATTCATTTTAAATCAAATAAAATCATATAAAATCAAAAGTATTTATAACTCATGATTTTTTGGTTGCTTTAGGCTTTGAATACAGCTATTATGTGAATCAAATTCGCATCAAGTGCATTGGTTACAAGAAGATATGATTTAGGCCAAATTTGGAAGGTTGTAATGGTGGGATCAAATCCAATTCATGAGCATTGATATGGAGAGATTTGTACCAAGTTTCTTACCCTAATGCAATATACATTACATAAGGAAGGCAAAGGCACGAAAATAGAGGTTGGAGGCTTCAAGCATAGACAGAACAAAACTTGAAAAAGGTGACAAAAAGCTTGAATTCGAATTCATACTTAGAGACATTTTCAGAAGCCAAGACCAGTCTCAAACGATTCCTGGGTGTTCACTCAGTCTACCTGGATCAAGAAGAAGCATTCCCATACCACCTAGCACGTTGTAAGTATCATATTATCTCGCTCTGTATTTGAAATCATAACTCACTATTCTTGCATCATCTGAACAAATCATTGATATATTTGTAATCTTCATAATATTTCCAAGCTTTTGGCATTAGTTAATTTTGTTTATCTGACCTGTAAAGCCAGATACCATAGCTAGGGTTTCGTGTTTTTTTTAGGTGTTTCTCTTTCAGGAAAAAATTGGCAATCAAGAAGGGTATGGTTGTGACCGGGATGATGAGACGAGCACAATCATGCCCTTAGAATTCATTTTCATGGCTTACAGCAGATTTTGGAATGTGCATGACTTATAGTGACGGTCTTTGTTCGTTAGTATAAGTCTGAAATGTTTTAGCCACGGATGAAAGGTAGAAGACAAAGGCGTGTCACGCCATGGTTGGCCCCTTCAAATCACGCGCGCATTTTTGTTTTGTTCTGACCATTGACTTGCTTTCTTTTATTATGCATTATTTCTAATATATTAACAAATAAGCAAAATGGCCTAGTGGCAAGCGTGCGTTCCAATCACCATCAGGACCTGGGTTCGAATCCCAGGTCCTCCACTTCTTTGATAATTTTTCTTTTCAGGTAATCAAGTGCATATCCAAGCATATGGCATACCATGCGCCCTCATCTATCCAACAGCCAGATGGCCTGAAGGCCAAATCTGATGGCCAAGCGCTGAAGGTCTATGTGGAGCCCAGTCAACACATGCATATGGAATCAAAAAAGTCAAACAAGGCCAAATCAAAATGGGCCTCAGGATTGCTAATCACACCCAAATTTCAGGCCCATACCTCTTTTCTCTTATATTTACTTATTTTGTTTTACTTAATTATTTTATTATTTTTCTTTCTTAATTACTAACCAATTAAAATCCTTTTCTTTATAAAATAAAACCACAAAAATATTTTTCTTTGTAAAATCAAATTTTAATTTTAATTTTTATTAACAAATACTAATTAAATTAATTTAGGTTCTTAATTAGAATAACTTTAACATTTTTGTAAATAATTAAAATTAACTAGACATAATTAGGTTTTAATTACTAACTTAATTATTTTATTTTCTTTCTTTAAATAATCGAAAATCCAAAAAATAATTTATTTTTATTAATTAATTCAATTAATTTAATTTAGTAATTAATTTAGGTTTAAATTCATTTTCTTTCTTAAAATAAAAACAAAAAAAGGGATATTTTCTTCAAAAAAAAAAAGGGTCAAAACCCTAAGCTCGCACTCGATTTAGTTTCCCGCACACGATTTATTTTCTTTTATCCATTTATGTATCTGATTCTGGTTTGTAATAGTTAATAGGACTTTTATTTATTTTTATCGTTTTATTTATTTTTAAAGGGTTTGTCTTTGGTGATGTAAATACCCGACGCCTTGTAAATTCCGCATTTTATTTCCCGCAAATTATAACTGTTAGATGTTTGATAATATGGATGCATGACAAGACTAAATGTTTTAACCTAAAATCAACTTAGATCACCTTTAACATGTACAAAGATAAAATAACTGAAAATAACACACTCGCACATGCGCACTCCTAGGGTACACCCCACTTGGTTGCCTTCATACACGGTCATTGAGTATAGGTAGTTTTAGAGGTCGTCCTCTTGTCTAAAGATCATAGTCGCCTCAAAACGGTTTCCTCGGATATTGTTGCCTCAAAACAAATGATCTAAGACATTATGGTTACCGCTAAGGCGTCCTAACATTGCTTTAGTGACCGTAAGTCCCTCATTCGAATTGACCCTCAAACTCCAACGACGATGCTACCTACTCATCAATAGTAGGATAGCATTGTCTAAAGGAAATTAGCATATAACGATTTCTTTTTCGAGTAGGTAGATTAACTCTTAGATACTTGCTCATTCAAAAAACAAAACCTTTTTCACACTTACACTCCTTTTCAAACAAAGTTTTCAAAAACACTTCATTACACTCTTGAGGACAAAAGCAAGAGTTAAATCGAAGTTTCAAACAAAAACTTTTTCAAACCCACAAGCACAAAGAAAACAATTTTGAAAACAATGAGCAAGTACCTAAGAGCCTGTGGATAACCACGAATAGAAAGGGTGCTAATACCTTCCCTTTCTATAATCTACCCCCCGTACTCAGAAATATCTCGAAAAAGGAATTTTTCTATGCTTTTTTCCTTTCCTTGTTTGATAAAATAAAAGTCAGTGGCGACTCTTGCTTACCGCGACATTTTGCAAAAACAAACGTAAAACGCAAACCAGCATTGCAAAAAACAATCAGTTCTCCCCACCGTATCACACTAGGGTAGAGGCAAACTCTACTGGGGAAAAGAAGTTAAACCCTGGTTTGGTTGAGTCCAGGTTCTTCTATATCTCGAGGAGTGAAACTATTATCTGGTCGGGTCCAGGTTTCATAGTTCTTGAAAGTTGTACTATTATCTGGTCGGGTCCAGTCTTCATAGTATTTGAAAGTTTACACTATTATCTGGTCGGGTTCAGGCTCTATAGTGACTTGAGAAGTTGACTATTATCTGGTCGAGTCCAGGCTTCATAGTTTCTTGAAAATTGTACTAATATTTGGTCGGGTCCAGGCTTCATAGTATCTTTTGGAGATAGTAAAGGTTTTGTTGACGGCTTTACTGGGGTTAGGGGTTGTAGCCCTTTGATTTGTAATAGTCTAGGAAAACTTCAGTTGGGGAGTATGGACTCAGTCAGGGAAGACAGACTCAGTTGGGGAGGATAGACTATGCCAGGGGAAATTTGTTGATTATTGTATGTTGGGGAAATAAACCCTGTTGGGTAAATAAACCATGTTGATGAATACTTGACAAACTGCTGATGAGGTGAGTTTTTTTAGGAAGAGACTACAAGGCTTCTACTTGTAGGATCAACTTAGCTGGGGAGAGAGTTTCCAAGAGATTGAGACTCTGGTTGGGAACCAACTTATGCAAAGAAATTTTGTGGGTAAGTTTGTTGATGATTAGTTTATTGTAGCCATCTTCGTGGGGATAATGCTAATGAAGTAACTATGTGGGGACATTCCATATACATTAAAGAGATGCTTGTTGCTGCTTAGCAGGACACATGTGCCAAATAGTTGTAATTATGTTCACATGCATATGTTCGTTCAATTTTAGTCATTGGACAACTTTGCCTTCAAAACAAAACAGAAAGTTTGCACTTCAAAGTATATTTGTATTGATATTTTGCCCATGAATAGTCATTTTTGTACAAAGAGACGGAGATCCTAGTAAGAGGAAGTCGTCAAAAGGAAAACAAGAATTGAAAACAAAACAAATAGCCATGTGGAAACAATCTCTTTGCATTTCAACTCTACTATTGCCCCAATGTTTTTGAATGCCCATTGTCGTTAATAGAAGTTGATAGGATTGATCTTGGACCATTTGAACTTGGACCTTGGTAATAAAGTCGACTGTGGTGATTCCACGGGACATAGTCATACGCTTTCAATCCTTAACTTTTTCCTGGACCGCCCTTTCGGGTTTTCAGCCCACCAGGATACCCATTTTTGCCCAAGTCGCCCTTTCAGGTTTTCAACTTGTCGGGTGTACAATCTTTTGCATATATCCCTAAATTTTGCCCAAACCTTTTGGTTTGTCGAGATGCCCTTATTTTTCTTAGGTGTGTCAACCTAGCGGGTCTCTTATGCGTAGTATTTTTTAACTATGTCCGCGTTCACAGGATGTGGGAAGTCTTCACCGTCCATGGTAGTCAGCATCATGGCACTGCCAGAAAACACTCTCTTGACAACAAATGGCCCTTCGTAGGTGGGAGTCCATTTTCCTCAGGGGTCTCCTAGTGGCAGAATGATGCGCTTTATCACCAAGTCACCAACTTGATATAGTCGAGGCTTGATCTTTTTGTTGAAAGCCTTGATCATACATTTTTGGTACGTCTGATCGTGACAAACAGCAGCCAATCATTTTTCATCGATTAAGTTCAACTGATCCAATCTTGTCTAAATCCAATCGTCTTCGCCTAGGCCCGCTTCATTCATAATCCTTAGTGAGGGAATCTGAACTTCTACTAGCAAAACAGCTTCCATGCCATAGACTAAGGAAAAGGGAGTCGCCCCAGTTGATATTCTAGCTGAAGTGCGGTAGCCATGAAGAGAAAACGGTAACATCTCATGTCAGTCCTTATAGGATACTACCATCTTTTGCATAATCTTCTTAATATTTTTGTTGGTCGCTTCGACTGTGCCGTTCATCTTAGGTCTATAAGGAGAAGAATTGTGATGCTTGATCTTGAACTGAGTGCAAAGTTCGGTGATAATTCTTTCGGGGATACCATAGCGGTAGATGAGGTTATGTTTGATGAATCTGGCTACCACATTCTTTGTGACTGAGGCAAAAGAGGCGGCTTCGGCCCATTTGGTGAAATAATCAATAGCGATCAGAATAAAGTGATGTCCATTGGAAGCAGTGGGCTTGATCTCTCCAATCATGTCAATGACCCACATTGCAAATGGCCATGAAACGGTCATAACGTTCAGAGGGATAGGAGGCACATGGACCTTATTAGCATAGATTTGGCATTTGTGACAAGTCCTAGAGTGTTGATGGAAATCAGTCTCCATTGTTGACCAATAGTAACCAACTCTAAGGATTTTCTTGGCCATCGTATGTCCGCTTTAGTGAGTCCCAAATAGACCATCGTGCATGTCTTCCATAATCTCCTTTGCCTCCTTCTTGTCCATACATTGGATGAGAGTAGAATCATGGTTGTGCTTGTATAAGATTTTGTTGCTTAGGAAGAATTTGGCTGAAAATCTTCTTAAGAATTTTTTGTCATTGATGGATGCTCCTTCGGGATACTCTTGTGCTTCAAGGTACCTCTTCACCTCATGGTACCAAGGATTTTCTGCATCAGTGTTGAGCTCACAGCAGTGTGCAGGTTCGTCGAATCTCTCAATGGTAATCATAGGAGCTTTGTTGTCCCATCTGACCTTAATCATAGAAAACATCATCGCCAAGGCGTCAGCCAACTGATTTTCTTCCCTAGGGAAGTCTTCAAAGGTGATCTCTTTAAAGTAGGCAATCAGGGATAGCACAAGTTCCTTGTATGGGATGAGATTAGGGTGTTTAGTGTCCCAATCTCCTTTTACCTGGCTGATCACTAGAGCGGAATCCCCAAACACGTTCAAATGCTTGATCCTCAAATTAACAGTAGCCCTCAGGCCCAAAATGCACGCTTCTTACTCAGCCATATTGTTCATGCAATCGAAGCATAGTCTGGCAGTGAAAGGAATGTGGAAACCTTCAGGGGAGATGATCACAGCACTAATTCCGTTACCCAAAGCGTTGGAAGCCCCGTCGAAGACCACAGTCCATCAGGATCCTTGTTTAGGTCCGTCATACGGTCCAGGTTTCGCGCAGTCGGTTACTAGCATGAAGTTCTCATCAGGGAAGTCGAAGTTCATGGACTGATAATCATCAACAGCTTGGTGGGCCAAATGATCTGCTAGTACGCTTCCTTTGATGGCCTTTTGCATTGTGTACTGAATGTCGTACTCAGTCAAGATCATTTGCCATCTTGCTATCCGTCCGAAAATAGCGAGTTTCTCGAAGATGTACTTGATTGGGTCCATATTAGAAATCAACAAAGTGGTATGAGTCAACATATATTGTCTTAGCCGGCGAGAAGCCCATGCCAGAGCACAACAAGTTTTCTCGAGCAGTGAATATCTGGTTTCACAGTCGGTAAACTTTTTTGCTCAGGTAGTAAATAGTATGCTCTTTTCGGCCAGACTCGTCATGTTGGCCCAAAACATACCCCATAGAGTTCTCTAGTACTGTCAAGAACATGATCAAGGGTCTTCCTTCTACTGGAGACATGAGAATAGGAGGTTCTTACAGATATTCTTTGATTTTGTCGAAGGCAGCTTGGCATTCATCATTCCATCTGACTACTTGATCTTTCTTCAAGAGTTTGAAGATTGGCTCACAAGTAGCAGTCAAGTGAGATATGAAGCGGGCGATGTAATTGAGACGACCCAAGAATCCTCTAACTTCCTTTTCAAAGTGGGGAACTGGCATTTCTTGGATGGTCTTTACCTTGGTAGGATCGACTTTAATGCCTTTACTGCTGACAACAAAACCTAGAAGCTTTCCAGATCGTACTCTGAATGTGCACTTGTTAGGGTTTAACCTCAACTTGTACTTTTTCAACCTTTCAAATAGCGTGTACAGGTGATCGAGATGTTCCTCTTCAGTTTATGATCTAGCAATTATATCATCCACGTATACCTCTATTTCATGATGGATCATATAATGAAATAAAGCTACCATAGCCCTTTGATATGTTGCCCCTGCATTCTTCAAACGGAATGGCATGACCTTGTAACAAAAGGTGCCTCATTGTGTAACGAAAGTGGTCTTCTCCATGTCTTCGGGAGCCATCCTAATTTGATTATAGCCGGAGAAACCATCCATGAAAGAGAAGACTTTATGTTGAGCAGTATTATCGACCAAGACGTCAATGTGTGGTAGAGGGAAGTCATCCTTGGGGCTTGCCCTGTTCAGATCCCTATAGTCAATGCACATGCAAACTCTTCAAGCTTTCTTCGATATTGGCACCACATTTGCAACCCATTGGGGATAAGATGTCACAGCTAGGAATCCTGCATCAAATTGTTTCATCACTTCAGCTTTTATCTTTTCATACATCTCAGGCCTCATGCGACAAACTTTTTGTTTGACAGGAGGATAATCTTCCTTTGTCAGCAGACGATAAAATACAATGTCGGTATCCAACCTTGTCATATCTTCATACAACCAAGAAAACACTTCCACATAGTCATGCAACATTTTAACCAACCTGCTCTTGACACTGTCTTCTAAGTTAGCACCGATCTTAACCTCTTTCTTGTCTGTCTCGGTACCTAGATTGATGACTTCAACTGTCTCTTTGTGCGACTGAATAGCTTTTTCCTCTTGTAATAGAAGTCTGGCTAGTTCTCCCAGTATTTCACAATCTTCCTCACCTTCGTCTTCGGCTTGGTTAATTGGACATTCGAAGTCATAGTTGGCAATAGTAGAGTCATTGGCAATAAGATCCAGAGTGGATGAGGACCTGCAAGAGTGTGTGTGCGTTTGCATGTAAGATACATGGCTATTTTGAAAAATGCATTTGAAGGAAAAGAAAGACAATGAGCATAAAAATTTAAATGCAAAAGAGTTCAATGATTTGTATTGAATGATCATATGATAAGATGAACATAAATAAAACCTTTGACAAATGGACCAAAGTGCCCCGGGCCAGGCACATGGCTTAAAAGTCATTGTTAAATATTATAAACATAATGTTCTTGAATTAAAAGAAAGCAATAAACAAATGATTACTCCTCAATGAAGGATACGGGCACAAAGTCCTTTGCTTGCCAATTATTGAGTTCTGTTGTAGTAGGATACACCTAATCGTCAAATGCACACTCTTTATCAGAATCACCTACAGTGTTGACTTCATTGACACCCTTGCCATGATTCGGCATAGGCGCGGTGATAACATTCGGAGTTGGAGGAGGATCAAATTCAACGATCTTGTTATCGATCAAGTCCTGAATTTTATTCTTCAGTTCCCAACATCGGTCAGTCTAATGCCCAGGACTACTTGAGTGATAAGTACATTTAGCGTTCAGATTATACTTTGGTGAAGAGGTATCTGGATTGGCCAGAGGATCGGGCAATGTTACCAAATTAGCCTTTAGCAAGTGTTGTAAGGCTTGGGATAGTGACATGCTTATCCTCATGAATTTTCTTCTCGGAGTTTTAAATGGTTGGTTATTAGCAGATGGTCTTTGAGCAGGAGTTGGATTGGAAGTTCGAACAGTGTTAACAGACTGGCGGTCATCCTTCTTGGTACGGGCCCTTTCCCCATACACAACATTGATTTCTTTCTTTGCAGCGAAAGGTTTCTTTATAGGATTGGAAGTGGAGGCAGATGCCATGGGAATCTTCCCGCTTTTGATGCCACTTTCCACTCTTTCAACAGTTAAGATTAACTCGGTGAAATCGGATGAAGAGCAGCCAACCAATAAGTTAAAGAATGGACCAGATAAAGTTCCCATAAACATGTCAATATGCTCCCTATCAGTCAAAGGTGGTTTAACCCTACTGGTGAGGTCTCTCCACTTTTGTGCATATTCTTTGAATCCTTCATTCTTCCCCATTGTCATATCTTGAAACTGAACTCTTGTTGGCGCCAAGTCGGCATTATACTGGTATTGATGGGAGAAGGAGGTGGCTAAGTCTTCCTATGTATTGATACGTGAACCATCCAACTGGTAGAACCACTCTAGTTGTGTTCCGGTCAAGGTTTCTTGGAAAAAGTGAACCCAACGGTGTGCAGCTGTATCTTGCGCACATAAGATTCCAGGTGAAGTTTTGGACAGGAAACCCCATCGTACTTTGCAAAGACTGGTATCTTGAATTTGTGGGGAATAACAACCCCAGAGATCAAATCCAAATCATCAAAATCTAAACCGGGCACAGCTTGGATCTTAATAGCCTTCAATCTGTCTTCTAACTGCTTGTACTAGACATCGGCGGGTGGATACTGCTCAGCAAAATAAGCATCATCATCAGACGCTTGATCATTAGTACAGTCATCCTGGGTATTTTTAGCCTCTCCAATCTGATTCTCGTCTTCCTCAGATGAGTCTTCTACTACCAGGATCAGACGAACTGACTCTTTGAACCTTATACCCATGTTGACCAGGGCTTTCTTCTTGGGTTTCTTTTTAACTGCCGACAATGCCATCATATCTTGTTGCCCCTTGGCTAGGGCCAGTAGCGTCTCTTGGAATTGAGAGTTTTGTGCCTGAAGGTCTCTAACACGGTGGGAGAACTGACTTGGTGTTTTGTGCTTTATCGCAATTGTGCGGATAGCAAGAGTCGCCACTGAATTTTCTTTTATCCAAAAGGAAAGGTTGAAAAGAACAGGAAAAATCTTTAGAGATGTTTTCTTGAGTTCGGGGGGGAGATTATGAAAAGGGAAGGTATTATCACCCTTTCCATCCATAGTTATCTACGGGCTCTTAGTTGCTTGCTAGATCACTTGCTTTTGTTTGAATGTGCTTGTGGTGTGAGTTTTGAAATTATTTTGAAAATGTCTTTGTAATGGTTCTCGTTTCTATAAGAACGCGTACAAAGTGTTTGTTTGGAAAAATAGTTCAAAGAAGTGTTCGTGTAGTGTATCTTTTGAAAGTGTTCTTGTGAAGATGTTTTTGTAATGGTTCACGTCTCTATAAGAGCGTATACAAAAAGATTTATTCTTTTGAAAAGGTTTTAATATGAAAGTGTTGGTTTAAAATGTTTGGTTGTGAGTAAGCGAGCAACTAGGAGCGAATCTACATACTCAAAGGGTCTTTAATGTTTTTTTCCTCCTCCTTTAGATGTTTCTATCTTACCATTGATTTGGTAAGAAGCCCCATCGTTGGATGTGAGGGTACAGGCGCAGGTCAATCGTACAGTTATAGAAGGCAACTTATGAGACGCTTTAGCAATTTTCATAAGGGACTAGATCATTTTATCGAAGGCAACATCGAGGGACTACGATCTTTTTTTATCGAAGGATCTTGCTAAAGCTTCCCATATTCGAGGGACATAACTGTATTTCCGAGGCAACGAGCGAGGTTACCCTAGAGGTGCGTGTGTGAAAAAGTGTGTTTGATTCAAGTTATTTTGTCTTTGAATTTAGTTTATCTAGCGATTGATTTTGAATCTTGCCATGCACTACAAATTACTATACAGTATAAGGAAAACAATAAATTGCGGAAATTAAAATTCTACGCTATTACAGAGTTTTCAGGAATGGGGGTACAAATTTACAAATGGGGATGGATTAATACAATTAAATGTCCAAATAGGCAAACAATACAACTAAATCGAATCGAGCAATTAATCGAAATTAAAACAAGTTTATAAAGTAAAAATTAATTAACAAAAATAAAAATAAGGAAATAAAAATTCTTGTTTTTTTCTGTTTGAAAAGTTTGAAAAGAAAAATAGAAAAATCTATTCTATTAATTAGCTAAAGAAATTAAGTCAAATGCATGTATTTTGCCTTTTAGGGTTTTTTGTTATTAAGAAATTAAATAAACAAATTAAGACTTAAATACAAAAAATTATTAGTAAAAATATTTACAAAGTTTTTTAAATTAGAACTAAGAACTAAACTAATTTAGAAAATTAATTAACAAAATTCACGAGTTATTAAATTAGTAGAAACAAGTAAAATCAAAACTAAGTATAAAAACAAAATACAAATGAAATGGTGGTGTTAAATCTGAAATGGGGTGATGCTGTTTTTTTCTTTGGAGCATGGGCTTTAGAAGCTTAAGCCCAAGGGGCTTTGTTTTAACAAAAAAAAGAGAAAGTGAAGTAAACAATTAGAAGAATGGAAAAAAATGTCCCAAGGGGTCTTGAACCCGAGACCTCCTCTCCAAACACTAACGCCTTAACCATCACACCAAATGTTCATTCGTTATACTAATTAACTTCACAAACATATAATGTAAAAATTAAAAGATGGGTTGGGCCAAAATAAACAAGGCCCAAACCTGGTTCTGGAAAGAAGTGGAAAGGCTTTGAAACCCTAAACAGAAAGAACATTGTTGTTTCAATTGGGAAAGGCGAAAACCTAAATGGAAGGGGACGTTGTCGCCTCTCTGTTCATCTCTCTGCTTCAATAAACTCTCAACCGATCCCTCTGTTCTAACAGCATGTCAATCTCCCTCGTTATTATCTCTCTTATCTCTATCTACCCTCATCCCATAGAAACCCTAAATCCCCAAATCAAAACTGATACAACAATATTCAAAAGGGATTCGAAACAGTAAAGGGAAGGTAAGAACAAACTGAATCAAAATTAACAATGAGTTACCTTCTTTTCATCTCCTAAGGTATGTTCTGAATCTCTTTCTTTTGTCTCTTCTTCTGATTGTGTATGACTTTTGTGCGCCTTTTAGATTTGTGGAGGTGATTAAGGTTTGTTCGTGAGACAGAGGGAGTATGTATGTGAATACGTTTGTGAATGAAGAGGTTGAGTTTAGTTTATAATTTTTCTGTTTTTGATTCTATGATGTGTTTTATGTGTGGAACTTGGTATGCTAGCTTGGTTTATATATTGCAATCTCACTCTTTTGGTTTTTTGCTGGATATTGGTATTTTTGTTGGTTATGTTATATCTTGGTTTGGTTTTCTGGTTTTTGCTGGCTATTGGTATTTTTGCTGGTTATGTTATATCTTGGTTTGGTTTTCTGGTTTTCGCTGGCTATTGGTATTTTGTTGGTTATGTTATATCTTGGTTTGGTTTTCTGGTGTGGTTTTCGTGCTATCAAAATGTTCTCTTCCTCTTTGTTCAATGAAACAGTGGCTTTATTATATTGAAAATCAGGGTGAAAAGTGGGGGGTGAATTTGAGGGTTTTGAACAATTATGGTATGATGACCTTGAGCTTTAGAGTACATGTTAAGTTATGTCTATTTTGGTGCAAGTTTTGGCCTGCTTTGGACAAGTTTTGATGCAGGCTGTAGCATGGCTATTTTTGTTATTTTATGGACTGGTTTAGACAGTTTGGTGCAGGTGACATCTTTTCTTCTTTTATCTTTCCATGAAATATAAAGCCATTTTTCTTTTCATACAATTTTCTGAAGGATTTGCACTTTTTTTGGAAAATGATGACAGGGTTTTGATAGCTTGCATTGCTACATTTGATGCCTTTGACCATTTGGCTTGTTGCTTATTGTTTTGTTTAGGCTACCCATTTGTTGTTGTTTGCTACCTGTTATTTGGCAGCGTTGCTTTGTTATGTTATTTTGGTTCTGCTGCATTGCAGCCTGTTTTGCTGTTGTTGCAGCTTGCTATGCTGTTTTTGTTTGCTATTGTTTGCAGTTTGGCCTTGCTATTTGGTTTTTGCGCTGCTGTTTGGCCTTCTTTGGGATGCTGTATTGAAAAATATGTAGCATCTTCTTTTCCATTTTGTGAACCAAGAAAAACCACTTTTTTTTGTGATTTGCAAAAGTAGGAGGAGATATCTTATGATTGAAAACAAACCCTTTTAAAATTCTGATTCCAAAGTGTGAATCCTAATGATGAAATTTCTCTTTTAACAAATAATTCTTGTTTGGAATCTTTTCTCATGTTGATCATTGCTAACTCTTTCTTTTTTTCTTTGTTACATGAGCAAATGAGAATTGGGTGGCAAAGGCATGGTCGAAAGGTGAAGAAAAAGTAATGGCAAGGAGTTAGGACGAGTTGCTTGAAGATGAAGCAAGAGAAACTTGAAGAACCAATATTTCATTTCTTTGTAAACAAAACAATGTAACTTGTGCTTCACTTGTAATCCATTTTGTGAATTTCTCACAAAAATGTAACTTGAATGATATTTCTTGAGTCAATTTTATGAATTAGGAATTTATTGTATGGAAATCATTCTTGAATCTTGATGAAATATGAAATTCCCTACTTGCATGATTTGAACATGTATCTTTCTTCGTAACTCGAACTTCAAGAAAATCCAACGCCATTGTAATTTGTATTTCAAATGAAACCATGCGCCTTGTCTTTCAAACTCCAATCAAATTCTTGAACAAAATAAATGCTTAAGAATTCAATTCTACTTGGTTTACTCAAACTCAAAACAAATGGTTATTTAGATGTGAACCTTAAACTTCACGTCATATCCAATTCAAACTCGCACCCTCAATAAGAAACTTAACTTGGATATCTAAACCACAAGTAATTTGTTACTGAAACGTGCCTTGACTATCATGAAACTTTCAACCTTATTTCTTATGCCCAGATTTCGCATTCGTCAACTTAAGCTTCAAACTCTCGACTCGGTGACTTAGAGATCTTAAGAAGAAAACTTGAAATTCAAGGAGATGAAATCCTTGACCAGATGCTCTGAACTTTGAGTTATCTTTGAGGCAGGCGAAAGAAACATCTTCAAAAACCGAAGATCCAAAACCCTAAAATATTGACTAACAAATAGGGAAATAAACCCTAACTGCTGACTCACTACATATGAGGGGAATATGTCTGTGATACGGTGGCAGAAACGACTGTTAATACTGGTTTGCATTTTTTGTTCGCAAATGTCGCGGTAAGCAAGAGTCGCCACCGGCTTTTATTTTATCCAACAAAGGAAAAGGAATAAGAACAGAAAAAACCTTTTTTCGAGATGTTTATGAGTACGAGGGTTAGATTATAGAAAGGGAAGGTGTTAGCACCCTTTCTATCCATGGTTTTCCATGGGCTCTTAGGTACTTACTCATTTTTAAATTTCTTGTGTGTGTTTTGAAAAAGTTTTTGTTTAACTTCGTGATAACCCTTGTATCTGTCCTCAAGAGTGTGACGAAGTTGTTTTTGAAAATTGTTTTGAAAGTGTTTGGGAATTTTTTTTTGTTATTTTGAGAAATTACTTAAGATTTTCTACCTACTCGAAAAAGACTATTCGTTCTCGTTTCCTTTAGATAGCGATATCCTACTATTAAGGAGTAGGTAGCCCCATCGTTGGAGTTTTAAGGGACAATCGAAGGGACAAGTACGGTCATAAAAGCAACGGTTAGGAAACCTTAGTAGTTACCCTAAAGTCCTAAAGATCTTTCCGAGGCAACATTCAAATGGGTTATTTTGATCTTTCGGGACTAGAGGACGACCACTAAAATTCCCTATACTTCATGACCGTTTACCAAAAGGCAACCGAAGTGAGGCAAACCCTAGGAGTGAGCATGTGCATGTGTTTGATTTCAGTTATTTAATCTTTGCACAATTAAGGTGATCTACTGTTTTAATTTTATTTGTCTTTTGCATGCAAGCCTATTATCCATACATCTAGACAATTCATAGTTGTGGAAATTAAAAGCGGAAAAGTAAATCTACACTATTACAAGGCTTCGGGGAGGGGGTTACATGACCAAACTTGGGGAATTGAAACAGTAAATAATATGCGGTAAATAAAATCCTAGTTAAAACTGTTACAACCTCAAATCAAATACAATAATTGGAATTAAAACAAATAAAATATTACACGCGAGAATTAAATACGGGAATCAAAGTTTAAATTCAAAGGGAATCACAAAATATTTTTGTTATTTTTTGATTGAGAAAATTAAATATTTGCAAATTAACCCTAACTTTCTAGTTGATTTTAATTATAAAAAAAAGAATTTAAATTGCCCTAATTAAATTAATCTACTTAATTAATGAAATAAAGTATTTTATGAAAAAAAATCTGATTTTAATGTTTTTTGTGATTTTTTTATTTAATAAAAAAATGATTATGTTTTGTAAAAATAATTAAACAAACAAATAAAACAAAATAAATTAAAAAAAGAAATAAATTGGGCCTGTTAGGAGCAGCAATTTGGGGGTGCATGGCTGAATTTGCAAAGCCCATATGCTGGCCCAAGATCTGCGTGTGATCCAGTGTAGCTGACCTCTGGGGGTTCACCATGGTCTGCATGTGCTGAGTGTTAGATTTGGATATGATGAGATCTTGTGGTATGGTGATAGAAGTGCATGAGGAGCGCGCATGGACCTGGAGCATTGGATCTGAAAACACGAATTAGTGAAAATTAATTTTGCAAAAGGGCTGGATCGAACCCACTCCCTTTAGGACTAAAGCCTTATCATGCTCTGCCTTGCCAACTGAACCAAGTGTTTCAATTGTTAACAAAATAACACAAAATAAATATAAGGCAAATAAAGATCTATGGCCACATGTCAAAAACACGCGCGTTGTGGGTCCCCAATGGTTTGAATGGACGAATCAGTGAGCACCACGCCATCACCTTCTTCATGGATCCGTTGTTTTAGGTGGAGAACTTTTACCTACAGCAGTTTTCTGTCACTATAGGTTATAGTGATGGATTTTGTTCGTAACTAAAAACCTGTAAAATTCAAAAGCGCAACACAAGCAGAATAAATTCAAACCAAAGACATGGATCAATTGTAAATCATCTCCTGAACATGATAGTACCCCTAATTTTATCCAATTTTGCTTTTATATAGAATTCTCAATTTGGGACCTCAAAACCCTAACAATGGCATCGTGCCATTTCTGCACTTAAACTATAATCAAACCAATCAAAAACATTGCAAATATGATAGCAAGCATGGATATATGATCAAAACATGTTTATGATGGATGAATCATTGAAAACGAATCTTAAAAAAAGATGCAAATCGTGGCACTGTGAGGCGCGATTTCTGAAGGTTTTAAGGCTTGAGGATGATTGGAACGGCTTCAGAAAATGTCCAGGAACAGATTGCTGGCCTTGGAATTGCTTGAAACGGCCTACAGAATCAAAACCGACCTGCACTTTTTTCACAAAAATTTGAAACTTCTTCCTTTGTTTTCACGACCCAATCCTCTTTTTTATGCTTTAAGGGTGTTATGTATATATGGAAGAATGATTTAGGTCAACAAAAACTGATCATATATTTGCAAATTATGGAGATTTGCTTTCATTCTTTGCATTGTATGATTTGTTTCTAAAACAAGCCAAATTAAGATCTTTTCCAATCAATTAGCTTTTGCACGAATATTTTGATTTGTTAGCTGTACATGGACTCATAATATGCTCATAAAATCAAATCTTGGATTTTATTTCATTATTATACTATTTAAATTAATTTATTTTGATTTAAATGGATAAAAAATCAAAATAAATAATAAAAATAATAAAATAACAGGTGGATAAGTTCAGGGGTCGTGGGTCATCTTAGGAACAAGTTTCAAACAAGAAAACATGGGTCTATTTGGAAAAAAAAGTCATTATGATCAATGTTGACTTCATGCACATTTCCAAAACTTGTTCAACTTTGACAATACATATATCCCTCAATTTTAACCTTTAGAATGTGTTCTTGAACTTTTTAGAAAGCTTAGGATGTACTCTAAACAACCCTTTTGGTCTCATCTCAATTGCATATTCCATGTTCATATAAGGAGCTTTGACCCAAAAGGTGTTTTTGTTGACTTTTTGAAATGACCTATAATGTCTGAATTCATATCTTTTCATGAGTGCATTTTTTGAACTTTAGGGATGAAGATGAGTTGTAGGGAATTGAATCCTCTTCAAAATGAGCCTTGGATGGGAAATTTCCGATAAAGTATGAGAAAGTTATGCATGGTCAAAGTTTGGTTGACTTTTCCGATAGAAACCCTAATTTAGCAACTTTTGAGTTTTGATGAATTTGGGGCATTCCTTGAGGAATCATGATCAACCCTTGATAAAATGATGGATGTTACTCCAAAATGTTGATGTTGACCAAAAATGTTGAAGTTTGACTTCATGAGGGTCACAATTGATTTTTGACCTAGTATAGTTGATTTTTAGGCATTTGAGCAGTTGACTGAGCAAGCTTGTTGTACAAGGAATGAAACTTGACATGAGTGATATTGAGAACATATTAGGGAAATTTAGACAAATTGGGACCCTTGGAACTCAAATATCTTGATGAAAATGGAAACCCTAGTTTGAGGCTCACAGTCTTAGGAGGAGGACTTGTCTGGTCAGTCCTTAGTTATCCTTTGACAAGTTGAGGACCTCTAGGAGTATGTTTTGAGTAAAATGAGAGAGAAAATTTTGGGGTACAACAATGTCTGATCAAACCCTAAACCATTTTGAGTATTTGAGAAGCCCTAAGATAGCATCATGAATGAAAAATGGGAGGGCAAATTTTGGGGTACAACAACTGCCCATGTTCAATCTTCTTAAACTTGAAAAATGAGATTGGCATGTTTGTCGTTCGTAGTTGAAAGTGGAAAATGATTGAACACTAGAGTGCCCAGAAATTTGCACGGGTTGATGCACAAAGTAATGCTTTAGATTTATTGTATCGGGAATGGGCTTAAAGATGCCATTTGAAGAAATGATGGATAGTTTTCAGAGATGGGCTTATAGATTCCATCCAGAGGTGATTGTTGACAGAAAATGGACTAAGTCTGAACTTGATTTTAACTGGAAAAGAATCAGAATAAACCTTTGGAGCGATTTATCTGAAACTAGCAGAAGGTATCCTAAATCCGGGTAGAGGATTCAAGCCCAAACAAATAACCAAAATGTAAAGCATACAAGTCAAACAAAGAAAGCAAGTAAAGGTGGTCTAGCCCTAACGTAACCCCACTTTTAAGTTTTCCACAGCAGAGTCGCCAGTTCTGTAACGTGGTGGGATAACTGACTTGGTGTTTTGCGTTTTATCGCAATTGTGCGTATAACAAGAGTCGCCACTGACTTTTCTTTTATCCAAAAGGAAAGGTTGAAAAGAATAGGAAAGACCTTTAGAGATGTTTTCTTGATTTTGAGGGGTAGGTTATGAAAAGGGAAGGTATTAGCACCCTTTTCATTCGTAGTTATCTACGGGCTCTTAGTTGCTTGCTAGATCACTTGCTTTTGTTTGAATGTGCTTATAGTGTAAGTTTTGAAATTATTTTGAAAATGTCTTTGTAATGGTTCTCGTTTCTATAAGAACGCGTACAAAGTGTTTGTTTAGAAAAATAGTTCAAAGAAGTGTTCGTGTAGTGTGTTTTTTGAAAGTGTTCTTGAGAAGATGTTTTTGTAATGGTTCTCGTTTCTATAAGAACGTATACAAAAAGATTTTGTCTTTTGAAAAGGTTTTAATATGAAAGTGTTGGTGTAAAATGTTTGGTTGTGAGCAAGCGAGCAACTAGGAGCGAATCTACATACTCAAAGGGTCTTTAATGTTCTTTTCCTCATCCTTTAGATGTTGCTATCTTACCATTAATTTGGTAAGAAGTCCCATCGTTGGATGTGAGGGGACAGGCGCGGGTCAATCGTACAGTCATAGAAGGCAACTTATGAGACGCTTTAGCAATTTTCGTAAGGGACTAGATCATTTTATCGAAGGAAACATTAAGGGACTACAATCTTTTTTATCGAAGGGTCTTTACTAAAGCGTCCCATATTCGAGGGACATGGTTGTATTTCCGAGGCAATGAGCGAGGTTACCCTAGAGGTGCGTGTGTGAAAAAGTGTGTTTGATTCAAGTTATTTTGTCTTTGAAATTAGTTTATCTAGCGGTTGATTTTGAATCTTGGCGTGCACTCCTAATTACTATACAATATAAGGAAAATAGTAAATTGTGGAAATTAAAATTCTATGCTATTACTGAGTTTTCGGGAATGGGGGTACAAATTCACAAATGGGGATGGATTAATACAATTAAATACCCAAATAGGCAAACAATACAACTAAATTGAATCGAGCAATTAATCGAAATTACAACAAGTTTATGAAGTAAAAATTAATTAACAAAAATAAAAATAAGGAAATAAAAATTCTTGTTTTTTTCTGTTTGAAAAGTTTGAAAAGAAAAATAGAAAAATCTATTATATTAATTAGCTAAAGAAATTAAATCAAATGCAAGTATTTTATCTTTTTAGGTTTTTTGTTATTAAGAAATTAAATAAACAAATTAAGACTTAAAAATAAAATAAAAATAATTAGTAAAAATATTTACAAAGTTTTTTAAATTAGAACTAAGAACTAAACTAATTGAGAAAATTAATTAACAAAATTCACGAGTTATTAAATTAGTAGAAACAAGTAAAATCAAAAATAAGTATAAAAACAAAATACAAATGAAATGGTGGTGTTAAATCTGAAATGGGGTGATGCTGTTTTTTTCTTAGGAGCATAGGCTTTAGAAGCTTAAGCCCAAGTGACTTTGATTTAACAAAAAAAAAACAGAAAGTGAAGTAAACAATCAGAAGAATGGAAAAAATGTCCCAAGGGGTCTTGAACCCAGGACCTTCTCTCCAAACACTAACGCCTTAACCATCACACCAAATGTTCATTCGTTATACTAATTAACTTCGCAAACATATAATGTAAAAACTAAAAGATTGGTTGGGCCAAAATAAACCAGGCCCAAACCCGGTTCTGGAAAGAAGTGGAAAGGGTTTGAAACCCTAAATAGAAAGAATTTGTTGTTGTTTCAATTGGGAAAGGCGAAAACCTAAACGGAAGGGGACGCTATCGTCTCTCTGTTCATCTCTCTGCTTCAATAAACTCTCAACCGATCCATCTGTTCTAATAGCATGTCAATCTCCCTCGCTATTATCTCTCTTATCTCTAGCTACCCTCATCCCAGAGAAACCCTAAAGCCCCAAATCAAAACTGATACAACAATTTTCAAAAGGGATTCAAAACGGTAAAGGGAAGGTAAGAACAAACTGAATCAAAATTAATAATGAGTTACCTTCTTTTCATCTCCCAAGGTATGTTCCGAATCTCTTGCTTTTGTCTCTTCTTCTGATTGTGTATGGCTTTGGTGCACATTTTGGATTTGTGGAGGTGATTAGGGTTTGTTCGTGAGACAAAGGGAGTATGTATGTGAATGGGTTTGTGAATGAAGAGGTTGAGTTTAGTTTATCATTTTTCTGTTTTTGATTCTATGATGTGTTTTATGTGTGGAACTTGGTATGCTAGCTTGGTTTGTATATTGCAATGTCACTCTTTTGGTTTTTTGCTGGCTATTGGTATTTTTGTTGGTTATGTTATATCTTGGTTTGGTTTTCTTGTTTTTGCTGGCTATTGGTATTTTTGTTGGTTATGTTATATCTTGGTTTGGTTTTCTGGTTTTCGCTGGCTATTGGTATTTTGTTGGTTATGTTATATCTTGGTTTGGTTTTCTTGTGTGGTTTTTGTGCTGTCAAAATGTTCTCTTCCTCTTTGTTCAATGAAATAGTGGCTTTATTATATTGAAAATCAGGGTGAAAAGTGGGTGGGGGGGGGGGATTTGAGGGTTTTGAACAATTGTGGTATGTTGACCTTGGGCTTTAGACTACAGGTTAAGTTATGTCTATTTTGGTGCAAGTTTTGGCATGCTTTGGACAAGTTTTGATACAGGCTGTAGCAGGGCTATTTTTGTTATTTTATGGACTGGTTTAGACAGTTTGGTGCAAGTGATATCTTTTCCTCTTTTATCTTTCAATGAAATATAAAGCCATTTTGCTTTTCACACAATTTTCTTAAGGATTTGCTTTTCTTTTTGGAAAATGATTACAGGGTTTTGATAGCTTGCGTTGCTACATTTGATGCTTTTGACCATTTGGCCTGTTTCTGGTTGTTTTGTTTATGCTGCCCATTTATTGTTGTTTGCTAGCTGCTATTTGGCAGTGTTGCTTTGTTATGTTGTTTTGGTTCTAGTGCATTGCAGCCTGTTTTGCTGTTGTTGCAGCTTACTATGCTGTTTTTTTTTTGCTATTGTTTGCAGTTTGACCTTGCTATTTGGTTTTTGCGCTGCTGTTTGGCCTACTTTGGACTGCTGTATTGAAAAATATTTAGCATCTTCTTTTCCCTTTTTTGAACCAAGAAAAACCACATTTTTTGTGATTTGCAAAAGTAGGAGGAGGTATCTTATGATTTAAAACAAACCCTTTTAAAATTCTGATTCTAAAGTGCGAATCCTAATGATGAAATTTCTCTTTTAACAGATAATTCTTATTTGAAATCTTTTCTCATGTTGATCATTGCTAACACTTTCTTTTTTTTCTTTGTTACATGAGCAAATGAGAATTTGGTGGCAAAGTCATGGTCGAAAGGTGAAGAAAAATTAATGGAGAGGAGTTAGGACGAGTTTCTTGAAGATGAAGCAAGAGAAACTTGAAGAACCAATATTTCCTTTGTAAACAAAACAATGTAACTTGTGCTTCACTTGTAATCCATTTTGTAAATTTCCCACAAAAATGTAACTTGAATGATATTTCTTGAGTGAATTTTATGAATTAGGAATTTATTGTATGGAAATCATTCTTGAATCTTGATGAAATATGAAATTCCCTACTTGCATGATTTAAACATGTATCTTGCTTTGTAACTTGAACTTCAAGAAAATCCAACGCCCTTGTAATTTGTATTTCAATGAAACCATGCACCTTGTCTTTAAAACTCCAATCAAATTCTTGAACAAAATAAATGCTTAAGAATTCAATTCTACTTGGTCTACTCGAACTCAAAACAAATGGTTATTTAGATGAAAACCTTAAACTTCATGTCATATCCAATTCAAACTCGCACCCTCAATAATAAACTTAACTTGGATATCCAAACCACAAGTAATTTGTAACTGAAACATGCCTCGACTATAATGAAACTTTCAACCTTATTTCTTATGCCCAGATTCCGCATTCGTCAACTTAAGCTTCAAACTCTCTACTCGGTGACTTAGAGATCATAATAAGAAAACTTGAAATTCAAGGAGATGAAATCCTTGACCAAATTCTCTGAACTTTGAGTTATCTTTGAGGCAGGGGAAAGAAACATCTTCAAAAACTAAAGATCCAAAACCCTAACATCTTGACTAACAAATAGGGAAATAAACCCTAACTGCTGAGTCACTGCCTATGAGGGGAATATGTCTTATCAAACCCTAAACCATTTTGAGTATTTGAGAAGCTCTAAGATAGCATCATGAATGAAAAATGGGAGAGTAAATTTTAGGGTACAACAGCTGCCCCTGTTCAATCTTCTTAAACTTGAAAAGTGAGATTGGCATGTTCCTTGTTCGTAGCTTGAAAGTGGAAGATGATTGAACACTAGAGTGCCCAGAAATTTGCACTCGCCGATGCACAAAGTAATGATTTAGATTTGTTGTATCGGGAATGGGATTAAAGATGCCATTTAAAGAAATGATGGATAGTTGTCGGAGATGGGCTTATAGATGCCATTCAGAGGTGATTGTTGACAGAAAATGGACTAAGTCTGAACTTGATTTCAACTGGAAAAGAATCAGAATAAACCTTTGGAGCGATTTATCTGAAACTAGCAGAAGTCTTGTATGTTATTTGACTGGGAAGAATCAAAATAAATCTTGGAGTGATTTATCTGAACCAGAAATGTTCATTTGGAAAGTATCAGGATAAACCGTTGAGAGGTTTTAACTGAACTAAAAGAGGTCTTGAATATTCTTTAACTGGAGAGAATCTGAGTAGATCTTTGAGCGATTTATCTGAACCAGAGAAAGTGTCTACTAGGAAAGAATCAGAATAAATCATTGAGAGATTTATCTAAACCAAAAGGGATTTGGAGAAGAATCAGAATAAATCATTGAGAGATTTATCTGAACCAGAGAAGACGTTTGCGGGAAAGAATCAGAATAAACCGTTGAGAGATCTAAACTGAACCGGTAGGGATCTGAAGAAGAATCAGAAAAAATTGTTGAGATATTTATCTTAACCAGAGAAAATGTATGCGGGAAAGAATCAGAATAAACCGTTGAGAGATTTAAACTGAACTGGCATGGATCTGGAGAAGAATCAGAACAAATCATTGAGAGATTTATCTGAACTAGCAGGGATTTAGAGAAGAATCAGAATAAATCGTTGAGAGATTTATCTGAACCAGAGAAGACGTTTACGGGAAAGAAGCTGAATAAACCGTTGAGAGATCTAAATTGAACCGGCAGGGATCTAGAGAAGAATCAGAACAAATCATTGAGAGATTTATCTGAACCAGAGAAAACGTCTACGGGAAAGAATCAGAATAAATCGTTGAGATATTTAAACTGAACCGGCAGGGATCTGAAGAAGAATCAGAACAAATCATTGAGAGATTTATCTGAACCAGAGAAAATGTCTGAACTAGAGAAAGCGTCTGCGAGAAAGAATCAGAATAAACCGTTGAGAGATTTAAACTGAACCGATAGGGATCTGGAGAAGAATCAGAACAAATCATTGAGAGATTTATCTGAACCAGCAGGGATTTGGAGAAGAATCAGAATATATCGTTGAGAGATTTATGTGAACCAGAGAAGACGTCTGCGGGAAAGAATCAGAATAAACCGTTGAGAGATCTAAACTAAACCGGCAGGGATCTGGAGAAGAATCAGAACAAATCGTTGAGAGATTTATCTGAACCAGAGAAAAAGTTTGAGGGAAAGAATCAGAATAAACCGTTGAGAGATTTAAACTGAACAGGAAGGGATCTGGAGAAGAATAAGAATAAATCATTGATAGATTTATCTGAACCAGAGAAAACATCTGAACCAGAGAAAGCGTTTTCGGGAAAGAATCAAAATAAATCGTTTAGAGATTTAAACTGAACCAGCATGGGTCTAAAGGAAATATTTGTTATGTAGATGGTCGACCAGTCCTTTCTCGGGAATTGATCTATAATTGACTTGTTGAAAATTTGACGATAATTTTATGTTGATTGATCTTTCCTGAAAAGGTGAAGGGTTAGTTGCATGCAATGGTATGATGTATGAAATGCACGGTATAGTATTGTTTCTCAAAATAAATGAGATCACGATGTATACATCTGTGTTGTCAATGATATGACGTATGGATGTAATGTATGGACACATTAATTGTTAAGTCGCAGTGTTGCTGGAGTCAGGGAAAATAAACCCCTGAGTACTGCTAGGAATGAGGAGTGTAAGTCTTCATATTTTGAAGTTGAAGTGTTGATGGATGAGTTTCCATTTATTAGAGAAATAAACTCTGTTGTGGAAGGGAAACGTCGTGCATTGCTTGTGGACTTCGTGAAATCCTGTTGGGGAATCCTGAGAAGTTGGGCAGCTTTCACTAGGGAATCTTTGGAGCGGTAACTGGAAGTTTTGCTCTGTCGGTGATGTGAGAGAACTTGATACCATTAGGCTGTATACTGAAAATACATTAGTGATCTTGTAGTAGGATGTCTTTGCTTCCTCTCTTGCTGGAGAAAGTACCTGCGGGGATTTTATGGAATGGCCTATAGATATTATCCTATTTCTTAAAGCCATTAGTAATTGTCTTTCCGTTTTCTGTTCCCCTCTTTCTTGTACTCATTTGTAAACAGTAATAACGTTCAAATGAATATGTTTAAAAATAATCATTGGACGTTTTTGCAAACAAAACAGGAAAGTAAAAGAAAAAACAGATAGTTTTGCACTTTTAAAGGAATATCTTTGTATTAACTTGAATAAGTACTTTTGTACAAAGAGACGAACATCCTAGTAAGAGAATATCGTTGTAGAAAATGAAAACTGATACAAAGAAAAGATAGCTATGTGAAATAGTCCCATGGGGTTCCCACTCTGCTATAACCTTCATGTCTCTGAACGTCTCATCCACTTGCTGCTTTGTCCGAAGCTGATTGGATTTATTAGAACCAATTGGGTTTGTCATTCGATACTGAAGATTGTCTGTAAGGTGATTCAACGGGACATAGTCATACGCTTTAATTCCCTAACTTTTGCCTGGACCGCCCTTTTGGGTTTTTAGTCCACCGGGATACCCTTTTTTTCCCAAGCAGCCCTTTCGGGTTTTTAGCTTGTCGGGTGTACAGATTTTTTTTTTGTATTTTATCCCTAATTTTTGCCCGAACCTTTTTGGTTCGTCGGGATGCCCTAATTTTTGCCTAGGATAGTCGACCTAGCGGGTCTTTATTCATGTGTAGTATCTTTTGACTATGTCCGCGTTTACAGGATGCGGAAGGTCGTCGCCATCCATAGTGGTTAAGATCATTGCTCCACCAGAGAATATGTTTTTGATCACAAATGGTCATTCTTATGTGGGAGTCTATTTGCCCCTGGGATCACCTTGTGGCAATATGATACGCTTGATTACCAAGTCACCAACCCGATATACTTGACGTCTGACCTTCTTGTTAAAAGCTTTGATCATACGTTTTTAGTACATCTGACCATGACAGACAATCGTAAGCCTCTTCTCATCAATCAAGTTCAACTGGTCAAGTCGAGTTTGAATCCATTCATCTTCATTCAGCTCTGCATCTTTTATGATTCTCAGAGAAGGTATTTGGACTTCAATTGGTAGGACGGCTTCCATACCGTATACCAAAGAGAAAGGAGTTGACCTTGTTGACATGCGCGTCGTGGTATAGTAACCATTAAGAGAAAATGGTAACATCTCATGCCATTCCTTGTAGGTCACCATCATTTTTCGTATGATCTTCTATATGTTTTTATTGGCGGCTTCGACGGCACCATTCATCTTCGGCCGGTAAGGAGAAGAGTTATGGTGCTGGATCTTGAATTGCATGCATAGTGCGGTAATCATAGTATTGTTGAGATTGGTACCATTATCAGTGACTTAGAGATCTTAAGAAGAAAACTTGAAATGCAAGGAGATGAAATCCTTGACCAAATGCTCTGAACTTTGAGTTATCTTTGAGGCATGCGAAAGAAACATCTTCAAAAACCGAAGATCCAAAACCCTAACATATTGACTAACAAATAGGGAAATAAACCCTAACTGCTAACTTACTTCCTATGAGGGGAATATGTCTGATCAAACCCTAAACCATTTTAAGTATTTGAGAAGCCCTAAGATAGAATCATGAATGAAAAATGGGAGGGAAAATTTTAGGGTACAACAAGGTCCTTCACAGTTTTCTCTAGATCCATCTTGCTGAAATAAACAGCAGAAATATAAGGAAACCTGTTGTGTGAAAACATGTCATGTTATGATGCATGGAAGATATGTATGCAAATGATTTCAAGGATTTATGAAATTTAAATTTGTATAGACAAAGCATGAACAAACGTCAAATTTCATTAATTAGTTCAAAATGACAACAACATGCCTCTTGGGCTTACAAAATAACTCTCTAAGATAAAAAGACTGAATGCATCCTCTTCGGCACAAGGTAGGCGTTCACACTTTTCTCTTCTTGTAGCTGCTTTGTAAGATCCAAGACTCTCTTCTCACTAGCGTAGAATTGAGCTTCGAAAGTATCTCGGTCTTCCTTTAGTTGAATCCAACCCTTTTGCAAGTCTCCAAGATAAGTAGGCATGTCGGGATGGAGGACAGTGTACGGGACATCTCCTTTAACCACAAGTTCCATGATAATTGGTAAGATGGAGGGATAAGGCATCACAAGTTTCTGAGCACGAGCTCGTACCCACCTAAGGTAAAGCTCAAGGGGAATGGAATTCTTGTGTCCTTGCGTCTTACTTTCCACTTTGCTTACCATCCTCCAAGCTCGTATAAACCTCTGACGGTAGCTTTGATAGTCGCTCTCATAGTCGAATACCACTCCTTGGATGAGCATCTCATGTGGACCATCCCTTCAGGTATAACCAAATTGTCGTAAGGCTAAGCAAGGGTTGTAAGTGATACCTCCCCTAGTGCCAAGCAAAGGGACATTAGAGAATTCCCCACAACGGTCGACGATAGTAACATTCTCCAAGGATCGAGAACACCAATGAACATCTGAATGTCTGAGCGTCATCAGCCTATAGGACCATCTCAAACCTTGCTCGTTCTTCAATACAGACCGGGGAAGATGTGAAATAAACCATCTAGCCAAGAGAGGAGTGAAACACATGAGGATCCCTCTCTTCCTCATAGTGTGAGAGTTAAAATAATGTAAGATATTTCCCAACAAAGTAGGCACCGGATTACGAGACATGAAGATTTTGACAGCATTTAGATTTATGAGTTGGTCAGGGTTTGAAATAAAACCATCCCATAGATGAGAAGGGACAAGATTTATTCAAAATCTTGTAAGTCCAAAGATTTATGTTGTACCCCGAAATTTTCCCTCTCATTTATCAAGTATTTTCTCACAAGATCTTCTTTGGTTAAAGACTGCACAAGGGTTGATCAGTTCACGACACCTCCTTAAGCACTGATGACTGAAAATTAAGGTTTGAGATTGCACAAGGACAAATGAACTTTTAATGTCTCATATCACTTTCATGTATCATTTTGGACTCTCAAGATTGCTCATGTCAAGTTTCAAGTCTTGGATCACATTTTTGCTCAGGCAATTGATCAGTTGATCGAAAAATCGGTTGTATTGGGAAAAAAGTCAACTGTAGTCAATTTACAGTCAAACTTCATAATTTTTTATCCATATCAATATTTTAAACTCATACATGTCATTTTATCAAGTTTGGATAATAATTCCTCAAGAAATCTGATCAAATCATCAAAAGGGCAAAATAGTCAAAATTAGGTTTTTGACTGAGAAAAAGCAATTTCTGATTTTTGACCTAGCAAATGGTTGATTGGTTAGAAACATGATCTCAAGGACTCGATTGCATCATTTTGACCTAATGTCATGACTCAAAACATTGCTCAAGGCCAATTAATTGATAGTTGATTTTCAGTCAACTAATCAAAAGTCAACTGCATGCTGAAAAGTCAAACTTTGACTTTTTGGTCAAAATAAAGTGTCAAAGATCACAATTCATCAAATCATGTCAAAATATGAAACTTGTTCATCAAGAAATAAAAAAGTCAAGATTTCATTTTGAAAAGTCAAAGTTTCCAAACTTAGAAATTTTTCTAAGTGTTGAAAACTTCATATTTTTTCACAACTTTGAGCCAATTTTTAACCATGATGCAAGATGATTAAAAGGAAACTTTCAACATGAAAGTTGTAGATCTCAATGAGATCTAAAACATTTCTGAACACAACTCCTCCTAGAAATGCTTCAATTTCAAGTTATTAATCCATGAAATCATGTTCATGAAACTAAAACACTTAGTGAAATTTTGAGCATTTTGGTCAGGATTTTGACCTAACTTCTGGGCCAAGTTTCACATAGTTCCAATTGGATTTTGAAAAGTGATTCAAAGAGGGGTTATAGATCACGTTATAATATTTCCAAAATGTTCAAGAACTCCTTGAGATCATTCTTGAGCAGGGAGAATCGAAGGCAAGAAGTTAGGGTTTCAAGTTGTTTAACAAGGCAGAATTTGTGATGCACAATAGAAAAAATCACATAGCCATGCTGAACAATCTCACTTTGCAGGTTTATAACTTGTGTTTCATTACTTAATTAATTATTTACACAAATGATAGAACCATTGTCCAAGCATTTGAGCCATTATCCAAGTTGTATTTCCATTTTTGGAAGAAAGTTCACACTTCCATTTTGGAAAAGTGGCTTTAATGACAAAGTCCACTCTCCTTGAGAATTAAACTTGTTCTTTCTGCACACACAAACCCTATAAACCAAAATCAAGCATGTCCAAAGTACTAACCACTCTATGCAGCCCTGTACCATGCCTTGGAACAAGATGTTTCAACATTGCTTCAAAAACAAGTAAAGATGCTACAACTTGAGATTTCAAATTCTGGCTTGTTGTAACATACAAGACCTCTTGCCTATAAATATACAAGTCATTTGCAAGCTAACAGACGCATTCTCAAGCCTTGAAACCCCCTAAAGCTCATAATCACACACAAAAACTCCATTGTTGCCCAATTTGACCAAAAACTTGAAACTTACATCTCCCTCATGCATTTCCAAGCCTTTTGGTTCCTAAAGTTTCTAAACATCAAATACAAACCATCCAAAGTCCTTTTTCCCAACTGTGACACCTCCATCATCAAGTTCCATTTTCAAAAACAGGGGTCTGCAACTTGACTTCTCCAGAACTCCTCAGCCACTTTCAGCTCAAGCCAAGCATCACATTAGCTTCCTGGGAACTTGAGGAAGCTAACCCAATCACTAGAACTCATCAAAAGTTGCCTAAACTCAAAACACGGTCTCCATATATAAGGTGAGTTTTCTTATTTTTGAACTCCTCATATAGGCATTTTTAAGCTTTCATTTTCAAAGATAAAATGTAGATCTCATTGTCACGAAGCTGTACATATCCATAGTTTGCATTTATATGGCTTGAGCTTAGAGAATTTTGGAGTTGAAGTTTATGAAATTTTTAGGTTTCAGATTAGGGCAAATAAAATTCATGTTTGTCCTTGATCTATAGTTTTAATGCTTTACATTTCTGAAATCATGAGGAAATTTGCCACAAGATTCATGTTTACACTTTTGCAAATGGATGAGAAATGAACAAGATGCAGGTGGTCTGGCTAGGCGCGAGGTTGAAGATGAAGTTGTCTTCAGGAAGCAGTTTCTAATATATATTTATGGTTTAATATAAATAAATGGATGTATAGCCACCCCAGTGGTAAGGCAGCACGCTGGTAACCAAGAGGGCGTGGGTTCGAACCTCGGTGCGCTGCCTTTTGTTTCTTTTTTCACATTTTCCTTCTCTTTTCCCTTTGTAGCGATGGGCCTCCCCCATTGGGCTTTCTCTCTTTTTGCTGAACATCACCCCCATGTTTGCTTATATACACGTAACCTAAACCTTTTTTTTATTATTTCTGATTTAAAAAATGTTAATGGGCCAGGCTTAGTCAAAAACTGCTTTTTTTACTTGAAAACACCACAAATCAAATCTTCACCCCCCCTACTTACCCTTTTTCTATTTTTATTTTTATTTATCTTTTTATTTTTATTATTATTAATATTATCATAATATTTATTTTTATTAATAAAAAATCCCAAAAAATATTTTATTTATTATTTAGGTAATAATATGTTTATATTTTATTTCTTTTAAGACTAAAAAGACAAAGACAAAAAACATGTTTCTTTAACAAATTAATTTCTTTTTTTATTTAAGTAATGATAGACTTAGGTTTAATTAGTTTTTTAATTAAGATTAATTTAGGAGACCTAGTTCCTTTTATTTAATTAATACTAGTTTAATATTCAAAACCTCTTTCATAAAAAATCTAAAAAACTTTTCTTTTCTAATTAACTTAATTATATTTTCTTATTTCTTTAGGTAAAATATTTTCTTCTATTTTATTTAGGTTAAAACAAACAAAACCTTTCTTAACAAAAATCCAAACAAATTCATACTCTTTCCCATTTATTCATGCTTGTACATTATTATTTCAATTCTTGTACATTGTTCAATATGGTTGTAATAGTTAATTAGATTTAAAATTCTTGCAATCCCCATTTGTAAAAATGTATACCCCATCCCCCAAATAATGTAATAGCGTAGAATATTTACTTTCCGCAATTTATCGCTTTATATAAATGCTAGTAATTAGGGTTTGTAAGGAAAGATAAAATCAATGCTTAGAAAACCCTAATACAAGACAAATCAAGCATAAAAAATATACACTTGCACACTTTGCACCTCTAGGGTTAACTCCACTTGTTGCCTTGAGAAATAAATGGTCATAATACGCATGTAAGACGTCTTAGCAAAAACAAACAAAAATACAAGATCATAGTCCCTCGATGACGCTACAAATGTTGACTTACGAATGATCTTAGTCCCTTAAAGAAAATGCTAAGATATCTTACAATATTGATATTCATGACTATACGATGACCCTTTCCCGTCCCTTTTACATCCAAAGATAAGGTTAATTACCAATCCATGGTAAAATAACAATGTCAAAGGAAGGAGGAAATGAATAAGAAAGACTTTTGAGTAGGTAGAATGTTCCTAGTTTCTTGCTCATTTTCAAATCAAAACATCCTTTCTATTTTCAAAACGAACACCAACACTTTCAAAATATCTTTCAAACTTGAAACATTCTCAAAATATCAACACTTTGTATACGTTCTTACGAACGAGAACTATTACAAAGTTTGCCTAAACGATGGCGCCTTTTCAAAAACCACACAAAGCATATTTTCAAACAAAAGCAAGTGATCTAGAAAACAACTAAGAGCTCGTAGATAACTACGGATGAAAAGGGTGCTAATACCTTCCCTTTTCATAATCTACCCCCCGAACTCAAGAAACAATCTTAAAGGTATTTCCTGTTCTTTTCAGCCTTTCCTTTTTGGATAAAAGAAAAGTGGGTGGCGAATCTTGCTAACCACAACATTTGTGATAAAATGCAAAACACCCAAGTCAGTTCTCCCACCGTATCACAGAACGGGCGACTCTGTTGGGGAATAACTTAAAAGTGGGGTTACCTTAGGGCTAGATCACCTTTACTTTCTTTCTTTGTTTGACCTGTATGCTTTACATTTTGGTTCTTTGTTTGGGCTTGAATCCTCTACCTGGATTTGGGATACCTTATAGGTAAGTAGCAATACATTGTGGAAACTGTGCGGGGTATACCGACATGGTCTAAGCAATAGCTACGTTTGTGTGACATATTTGTGGGTACTGGTATCCCTTGAGTAGTCAAGGAGAATACGGGGCCGCTGAGTGATGTCATGAAGCACTAACTGACTTTTAGAACCTTTACTTGATCAACTTGGCCATTAGGACGTAGTGAGATGACTGTCTTTGGTGCAGTCCGAAGTTGGTAGATACTCGATACTACACTCGTTGAGGTTTGGCTTTTTGGGATATTTCGGTCGCTGTGAAAGAGGCTTGCGCTGAAACAATGCTCGAGAAGACAAATCAGTGATATTGAGATCCCTTAGAACCCGGTTACTATTACTAGGACAGGTTGAGCCAACTAAACTTCAAGAGGGTACTTACCTATGAAACCTCATGCAAGCCTAAACCTAAGGATTTGTTTGATTTAACTTGTGCATATGCTTGTACATAACATCATGACATCATGCCATAGCATTTTAAACTAACCATTTCAAGTATTTTGAGATTCATCTTTGTTCTGTTTTGTAGGATATGACTCCCACTCGCAGGAACACAATCTAAGTCAACCTTGTACGAGTACCTTTTCAGCTCAAGGATTTAGCGTCAAGGGTCCCTGAGAATTCTCCCTTCACCAAAAGACATGGACGACTTCTCAACTTGGTTACTTCAAGCTTTGATAAAGACATGATGAAGGTGCTTTTCCAGTTCTTTGACCCATTGCACCATTGCTTTACCTTCCCTGATTACCAGCTTGTACCAACTATGGAAGAGTTCTCTCAACTCTTGGGAATTCCTATCCTCGATCAACTACCTTTCAATGGTACCGAAAGAGACCCAAGCCCTGAAAAGGTTGCCCGAGCCTTGCACTTGCAACAATCTGACGTCACGACCAATTGGGAAACAAGAAGTGGCGTCAAAGGGTTCTTAGCCAAGTTCTTACTGGAAAAAGCTCGAGACTATTGGAACAACCTGGATTTACAATATTTCAAAGAAATTTTGGCTCTTCTCGTCTATGGGTTGGTACTATTTCCAAATTCTGACCAACTTATAGATGTGGATGCTGTCAAAATCTTTTTATCTCACAATCCAGTGCCTACTTTGTCAGGAGATATCTTGCATTCTCTCCACACTCGCACCATGAGGAGAAGAGGAACCCTCATGTTTTGTACTCCTCTGTTGGCTAAATGGTTTATTTTGCATCTTCCCCGATCCGTTGTGAAGAATGAGCAAGGTTTGAGGTGGTCCAACAGGCTGATGTCACTCAGGCATTCAGATATATGCTGGTGTTCTCGATCCTTGGAGGTAGAATTGGGTTGTTACAACAAACATACAACTATGCCAAGTTACTTAAACATAGTGTGGTATACATAAAATAATAACAAGGACTCTAAACAAACCCTAGCACTATAAAAACCTTTAATGTATTACTTGCTTTCCAATGAAGGTTTTGATCTCCTTATATAACATAATAAGGACGTTATCAAGATAAAGTAGTGGTGGCGACTCTCTTATTTTTTGCCGATTACGACAAAGACCCCTACAAAACTCAACCCAATACCTAATTGGATGTTATCAAACCTCGTCTAGATGGCACCCCAGCAAAACATCATTATAATGTAATATCAATGTGTATGTATAGGTTGGAGGTTGAAGATGAAGATAAGTTGTAGGGTAAATTTATGGTATCACCAAGTTATGAATGATGCATGAATGAGTATTTATAATTTTGGAACTTTTAGGGAAAAAAGGACAAATTCGGAATTAAAAAGATTTGGAAAAATTGACCAAACAATCAGGATGTGTTGACCTATATATCATATGCGTCTACACATACATAATTTTTAAGCTGTATGTGTCGACCTGTATAAGGCTATGTGTCGACTAAACCAAGTCAAACGCTACAGGCTTTAAAACGATAGTAAATGTGTCGACCTGAAAAATAGATGTGCTGACACATAAAATAAGAATTTCTACAATTTCAGAAATGCTTCAGTATGTGTCGACCTATGCAATGCATGTCTCGACCCGAGTCTTCCAGAGGCTACAGGATTTAAAAATGAGTTGCATGTGTCGACCTAAAAAGCGGATGTGTCGACACATGTGGTAAAAAAATTATGCAGAAAATTATTTTTAATAACTTGGATCAATTTCAAAATTCTTTTCAATGATTCCTAAGACCTCTAATGCAGAGGAGTGCCATAAGACATAAGGATACCTTCCAATGTAAAGATGTGCTAGCTTTTCCCAATTTTGACATCATTCAAAACATTTGATAATGAAATTGTACTCACAAAATTTTGTTCATCAATGGACAAATGTCACACGCGATGTCCTGACAACTAGTCCAACAAATTAAACCAGAATGACCACAACTTATACAAGATAATGAAGCAGAAAAGTAATAATACCACAGTCAATTAGTAACCTAGTTAGATTAAACCTGCACCTACGTATAGAGGGTTGGATTGCAACCCAAGAAAGGAAATTCATTATTAGTAGTTTAGTACAATTAGTCTTACAAGCAACAACAAACCTTATATTGTTCAATGTCGCTTTCTAACACTACCCAATGACTTTCTATTTAGAACTCCTCCTAAATATGAGACGCCCTTTCACTTTCTTTTTCTCTCAAACACTAACCTCTAGTGTTTGTAATACAATCACTAAACCCTAGTGATCAACTTAAATCAAAACTATGAGTGATGTTGAATCTTACAACTCAACAAGACAAACATACAACTATGCCAAATTACTTAATCATAGTGTGGTATACATACAACAATAACAAGGACTCTAAAAAAAACCTAGCACTTTAAAAATCTTCAATGTATTGCTTTCTTTCCAATGAGGGTTTTGATCTCCTTATATAACTTAATAATTTTGGGCTTTTCATCATGGATATTTGGTTTGATTTCGTCCAGAAGTAATGCATAATTTGTTGGATATTATTTGTCCATAAATTGCTCCAACAAGAATATGTTTGTTTCAATTTAAATTCAAATTTAAATCTCCATTTAAATCTAAATCAATCTTCTTCTAGCTGTTAAACATATCACCTAATAATATTTCTAAGCTAGTGGAAATAAAATCTGATATGATCTTTGACCAGAAAATGTTCCAAAATGCAGAAGCAATGGCCTGTTGTGCAAGGCTCGGATGTCGTGCCAACATGATGGGACATCATGTCCAGCATGTGTCTCTTCTACACTTCCATATAGCTTGAACAAGCTAGATTAATCTTGAAATACTTCTCCATGTTGTTGTTTTGAAAAATGCATCCAATCCAAAGAGTCAATTACAATGGAACTACAATCCCCTCTTTGGAAAATTATGGCAAACACCTTCTTCAAGATATAACACTCATTCAGACTAGAACATGTGACAACCAGTAGAACCAATGGATAATCAAAGCATACAATCAACAACAACATATTTCATCTTATCATCAGTGTTAAGTATAATCCGCAACAAAAGAAGTTAGTATCATCAACATTCATATGGTTACACAAAATCCATTTAGTTGGTCCAAACCAAACAGAGAATCAATCATGCAATCATTGACAAATTTAGTCATGAATTTACCCAATTAGCATATAGTTAGTAGCGTACAATCCTACCAACTAAAATTTTAGCATGCAATCATTCTCATACTTAGTAATGCATAACATAAACAGTTAGTAGTTAGTAACAAGATATGTAAGAAACTACTAACATAAAAGCTCATTAAAAGGGCCAAATGTCTTACCTGATGCTCCAGCACGTGAGCATACATTATTACTTCAGAATCAGTACTAAATAAACACATGTTACCTGTTAGTTAGCCTCACTAATAGATATCACACCATACACCATGCCATTGCTCCCCCTTTTCCATAATTTGGAAAAGGGTTAGCACTCCAAACTAGCAGTTAGATATCAGTCATGCAAAGGTTAGTATGTTAGTACATACATAACAAGTTCATGAGTAGAACAACTAGAATTGACATCTAAAGATGCATAAGCATTATTTTAGTTATTGTACATAATCTTAAGAGGCTATAGAGCTCTTACCGATAAACAAAAACATGATCTAAATACAAGGGCCTCCAAACTCAAATGAAAAAATAGACTTTCAGTCCTCAAGATTAGAAGCTTCATTCACCAAAGAAGCCTTAAGTCTTCATGCCTAATTGAATCCATGAAGGTATCTTAGTGTTCATCTGTCTCAGAATCACTTGATTACATTAGCTTTGCCATAATAGCTTATATCTTTCTTATCTTCTCAAGATTCATATTTTTGATCATTATCTTCTTATTTCTATATGTTCCACCATAAGATTCAATAATGGTGATTTCATCCATAAGATCCCTATATTCTTTGGCCTTATTTAACCAAGACACTAGCATATCACCAACAACCTTAGGAACCTTAATTTCCTTAATAGGTAAGCTCCCACTTGATTGTTTAGACGAATCTTCAGAATGTTGATTCATGTTATGAAGATGAGCCTGAAGGATCAGAGAGAGATTTATAATCTGAGAGCAAGAAAAGAAAAGGAAAGATGTCAGTTTTTCTTGCTTGTAACGATAACCCAGTGTGATCGGTGGGAATGAGAACTGACTGTTTTAGAATGCTGGTTTGCGTTTGCGTTTGTTTTCGTAAAATGTCGCGGTAAGCAAGAGTCGCCACCGTATTTTATTTTATCCAACAAGGAAAGGACAAAAGCACAGAAAAATTCCTTTTTGAGATGTTTCTCGGGTTCGGGAGGTAGATTATAGAAAGGGAAGGTGTTAGCACCCTTTCTATCCATGGTTATCCACGGGCTCTTAGGTACTTGCTCACTATGTTTTCAAAAAGTTTGCTTTTCTTTGTGTTTGTGGGTTTTGAAAAGAGTTTTGTTTTTGAAGAGAGTGTAAGTGCGAAAAGTTTTGTTTTGTTTTTAAAAGGAGAAAGTACTTAAGAACATCTACCTACTCAAAAAGGAATTAGACTGTGCAAGTGTCCTTTAGACAATGCCATCCCACTATTGAGGAGTAGGTAGCACCGTCGTTGGAGTTTTCGGGTCAATTCGATTTAAGGGACGTGTGGTCACTAAAGCAATGTTAGGATGCCTTAGCGGTAACCCTAATGTCCTAGATCATTTTTCCGAGGCAACCGTTTCGAGGCAACTTATGATCTTTGGACAAGAGAGCGACCTCTAAAACATCCTATACTCAATGACCACGTTCGAGGCAACCAAGTGAGGTGTACCCTAAGAGTGGCATGTGCGAGTGTGTCAATTTTCAGTTTATATTATCTTTACATGTCATGGTGAGCTACTGTTGATTTTAAGTCAAGATAGATCTTGTCATGCAATCCTAGTTAGCATACATCTAAACAGTTAATATATGTACAGGAATTTAAAGTGCGGGAATTGTAAATCCTACGCTATTACAAGGCTTCGGGGAGGGGGATTATTTACATGTCCAAAATTGGGGGAATAAAGCAGTAAAGTGTAAAAGTCTTAGTTAAGCTATTACAAACCAGTAGGCAGTTACAATAAAATAAACGCGCGCGAATCTGAAAATAACCTCTAAAAATCCTAAGAATAAAATCTTTTTGTTGTTTTATTTTATTTTGGGAAAATGATCTAAATCTACTTAATTTTAGTTTTGAGAAAATGTTAAGATAATTAAAAGATTAATTAACAAAGTTAATTTAATAGAAAAAACTAGCCTAATGTTTTTGTGGTTTTCTTTTTTAATTGATTTTATGTTGATTAAAAAAAAGAAATAAAATAGTCAAAACAAAGATGAAATCGAAGGAACAGGCAGTAAATCAAAAAAAGGTATAATTCTGGAGGCCTGGGTCGAAAGAGGTGTGGGCTGTCTTTCGACCCAGTGAAGAGGCTTGATCGAAGGTGCCTGAGGGGCTTCACTATGGGGGTGTTTGATCTGGATATGTCATCCTTCGATCTGGAAACCTGGATCAGTTCGAAGCTAAGCTGCTAAGCTTCGAAACTCTGAACAGGATTCTGAGAAGATATTTCCTGCAAAACGAGACAAATGTTAAAGGTCCAGGTGGGATTTTACCCCCCCTGATTCGAATCTCCTCCCAATTCGGATCCTTCCTCAATTTGAACCTGCTGAATCTGGGTTTGGGTTTGTTTTATCCTGAGATTCGAAGGAGAAACTCAGATCGTGCCCAAGCAATGGCACAATCTCATCTTTGCGTTGTAGCTTACATGCAACATAATCAGTAATAACAGGAATACATATGCAATGTGTATTTAAATGTCATGAAGGTGCAATTTTGGTTTTGCAAACCCTTACCAATTAAAGATGTATGATCTGTGGCGCTGGGTGTGGAGATGTTTGCTGAATGGATGCTTTGGCTTAGATGAAAATGCTGATAACCTTTGGTGGGTTTGTGGGCAGCGTATCTCCAAATCCTCCCTGTTTCTTTTCTGTCTTTGTTCGTTCCCCCCCCCCCCCCTTCTTTTCTGTGTCACTGGCCTCGTATTTATAGGAGTGTGTGGGTGCACGAAAATGGCAAGGGACAGCCATTTAACCAGGCCTTTAAAGCCATGAGACAAGAATCAGACATATTAAAAGATTTCCTTTTTTGAAATATTCATGTCTCTTTGGAATCTTGAATGAACCTGGACACTTTTGATTTTCGAATGCATTCAGGCCCTGCTCTTCGGTTGGTCCTGATTTGAAAAGAATCTCTCTGGTCGAATCAGCTCTTGTGGAGTTAGGAACAGAAAAGGCAAGAATCTGGCCTTTAACTCAAGAATTGAATCCACAATCAATTGAATTCTTGCCATATTTGCAAGGAAAACATGCCATTTTCTCATGTTCAGTGTACCTGGACATGTTTTTTGAGTGCCCTCTTGATGGCCTATTTCGAATGGCCTGGAAGGAGTTCTTCAAATGGCCCTTGTCCAAACATCAATCGAAGGGTATTTATTGAAATATCAATCGAAGAGTCCTTTGCTACGCCAATCGAAATATCTTGTTCAGATACCAATCGAAGGGTACTAATTAAAATTCCAATCGAAAGGCTTTGTTAACAGGCCAATCGAAAGGTGTTGTTCATGCTAATCGAAGGACATGGTTAACATGCCTGTCGAAGCTGCCTTGACACAATGCTAAATCAAAGGATCCTTTAGCATGCCAATTGAAAGGCTTGGCCCAGGGTGCCAAACGAAAAGGTCTTTCAGAATTCCAATCGAAGGCCTTGACCATAATGCCAATCGAAGTGCTTGGCCATAATTCCAATCGAAGTGTTTGTCTATAATGCCAATCGAAGTGTTTGTCCATAATGCCAATCGAAGGCTCCTTCAGAATACCAATCGAAGGGTCTTTCAGAATGCCAATCGAAAGGTACTTAAAGCACCACTCAAAAATTTTCTTTTTCCTTAGGCAAGGGTTTCTGGTCAACCATGCAGGGGAAGACTTTGGAAAACATGAGAGGGCAAATTTTGGGGTGCAACACCCAGTTATACAATACTTGAGATAAAAAACAATACTACTTATTTTTTGTGCCAAAATGGTCTTATGGGAGAGTAACACTTTTTCTCTTTTGCCATAACTCCCTAGCATTGATTGTTATAAACCTTTATAGATGCAAATACCAAGGTTACACCTTAGATCTTCAACATGATTTGCATCCACAACTTTAAAGAAAATGTCCCAGGCCAATGTCATGACATCTTATTTCACATTATACTCTTTCAAAATTTGCTTTATCCAGAGAATTTTCTAATCACTGCTCCCTGCGACAATGTATTCAGCTTCATCTGAAAATAAGGTCACCCTAATTTCTTCCTTGCTGACCCAAAACATCATGATGAGGTTCTTCTTGTCCATCATACAAAATTTCTCCAATAGTTGTACAACTTCTTCAAATTTCAAAACTTCTTTGGACAACTTTCTTTCAAGGCCTATCTTCTTATGACACAAGCATTTCCTCTTCATCATACTTTCCTCATAATAGAATGATGCTTTGATTGTGATAATATATTTGTTATCCATCATTTTCTTTATGATAAAAATTATGTCCAAAGCATTTTCTTCAGCTTCTATCACTGATTTTAGCGTTATAATTTCTCCATAGTTACTCATGATAGCTTGCTTGTCCTTTCTCTGAGTTGGGAAATCAACTACCACAATGTTACTCAAAATATATTTTAGCACTTGATTACTCCATAAGAGTTGAGTGACATTCCTTTCATCCATTACACCTTCGGAATCACTGATGTAGTCATTCATTTGCTTTACTTGAAGATCAAGACTATGATAGAACTCTTTACATAACTTATCTCAACCCCAAACTTCATTTGTTGAACAAAATGCTCCACCATCATGTTTTACATCCATTTAATACAATTGAAATCCTCCAGCACCTGATCACTTTTTTTAATTGTTAGAGCTTCTCTTAAAGTCTTCCTTTCAACAACTATCCACTTCAAAGATTTCCTCTCCAGCACACCTTTGCAGGGATCAAGATTTTTAGTAACTTGTTCAACCCCGGTATGAACTGCATTTATCACAAGGATACAAACAACATTATTGTAATACTATGGGAGAACTGACTTGGGTGTTTTGCATTTTATCGCAATTGTTGCGAATAGCAAGAGCCACCATCGAATTTTCTTTTATCCAATAAAAGAAAGGGTGAAAAGAACAGGAAAGACCTTTGAGAATTTTTCTTGAGTTTGGGGGTAGGTTATGAAAAGGGAAGGTGTTAGCACCATTTTCATCCGTAGTTATCTACGGGCTCTTATTTGCTTGATCACTTTGAAAATGCTTTGTTTGATTCAACAAACTTTGTAATGATTCTCGTCTCCATAAGAATGTATACAAAGTGTTGGTTTTGAAAATAGTTCAAAGAGATGTTTTTTTTTTAAGATGTTTTGAAAGTGTAAGTGTAGAAATGGTTTTAGTTTGTGAGCAAGCAACTATGAGCGTCCTACCTACTCAAAAGGTATTTGTTCTTTTCCTCTTCCTTTATATGTTGCTATATTACCATTTATTTGGTAAGAAGACTCATCATTGGATGTGAAGGGACAGGCGCGGGTCAATCATACAGTCATAGAAAGCAACTTGTAAGACGCTTTAGCAATTTTCCTAAGGGACTAGATCGTTTACCAAAGTCAACATCGAGGGACATCTAGGGACTACAATCTTTTTTAATTGAAGGTATTTTCTAAAGCGTCCCATGTTCGAATGACATGACTGTTTTTCCGAGGCAACGAGCAAGGTCACCCTAGAGGTGCGCATGTGAAAAGTGTGTTTTATTCAAGTTAATTTGTCTTTGATTAGGATTGTCTAGTGATAACGAGAAATTGTATCATATAATGGCTACGTTTTTAATCCATTTTTCATACTGCATTAATCCATTGAAATCCCGATTGTTCCGAGTTTTTATGTCTTTTCACAGGTACAACATGTTTCAAATCGATTTAGTAAAAAAGATCATATGAAGAAAGCTAACATGAAAATTAGAAGAAAAGGAACTAATCTGCAAAATTCTGCAAAGTTTGATGTTGTAACGGTCGTCACACGTCCATTACGACCGTAACACACTCACAACATGAAGAACGCTCATCACACATCATTGACGAACGTAACGCTCTATTTAAGCGTATTACGACCGTCACCTCTTCATTACGATCGTCACACGCGTAATTCAACATCATGAAGAACAAGAGACGTGGGCAACGTGATGGAAGGATTCTTCAACTCCTACAATTTCTCAACCTCGCCAACGCCCAGTCCTGGTCTTTCTCCACTCAAGCAGTACAAGTCCACGTTCCTATTATTTCTTAACTGCCAATTCCTCTTCTATAAATAGGAGAGATTTCAATGAAGAAGGGACAAACATTTTTACAAAATTTCTTGCGGAAGCCCTGCCAAATTTACGAACCATCAATTTGCATTTTTATGTTCTTGTTTTATTTCCCTTTTACCATTTAATAGCTATTTCCAACATTAGGAAATTGCTATTGTAGTTAGAATTTATTTTTAGCCTCAGAATTCGTTTCAAGTTCCGATTCCGAAGGTTCCAATCTTGCCGACTTGTGGAAGAGGGAGCTTGAGGAATAATATTATTATTCAGGTTTTTAATCGCATTTAATTTAATTTTAATACAATTTGTTTATGTTAAATTATTTATTTATTTATCATGAATGTTTTATTGTTTCCCGATTATATTTCCTGTCTGTCTGTTTCAAGTACCATGACTAGCTAAATTTCTAGAGTCGGGATGTGATAATAGTAACTAAACGGATTAAATTGTTCCTAAGCTAAAATCTAAATTAACTTAATTTTTTGCTGTGACTTTTTATAATTAAAATCAATCTTTTTGTTACGAGAGTAAGAAAAGTAGAATAGGGTAGGATCGAGACCACGAAAGTGTGAGGTTTTAACCGGATAGCTAAAGTTAGGCATTTGATTTAAATACAGCGAGAGCGCTTTAAAACGAATTAGATTTTATTAAGTTTTCAAAGAGTATTTTCTAAACACTTATGGGCTAGCGAGAGCAGGCATAGGGCTTTAGGGGTATAACCCGAGATAAGACCACGAAAGTGTGAGCTGAGGGTTTTTAAACTGATAATTTCTACATAACCATCTAAGTTAAACATCTTTATATGCTTAGGTTCGATTAAATCCACTTAGGTCCACTATATTACATACCGACCATTTTTACTATTATTGTTCCCTTAATTCAATTTAGTTTTTCCTCTACTTTAACCTCCAAAAAAACCAAACGTCACAACATCCGCCTTAGCTAAACTAGCAAACCTTTATAGCACTAGAGTGATTACAAAGTCCATGTGGGTTCGACATCTTTTTATTACTACCGCGATAGGCTGTGCACTTGCAGTTAAGATACCATTAGACACATCAATCCGATCGCACCACATCAAGTTTTTGGTGCCGTTGTCAGGGACTTTGATTTAGTCACTAGTGCACTCATAAAGTAGTACTGTATAGACTAAGGCAACTATTTATTTTTCCCTCTGTTGCATGACAAATACTCGCTCCTGAAGCGAGCCTTTGCATCTACAAATCAATGATATCAAGCGCTATCTCAGAGTAAGACGTCGAATTCAAGAATACCGTGATCTCAACAATCTTCCTCCGACTAAGCTTCCTGATATCTCAATCCCCGAATTAATTAAAGAATCTAAGATGGCTGACGTACCAAATCCACCTCGTGTTGTTAAGGATTACGCCGTTCCTTCTCAAGCGGAGCCCCACAACAGCATTACCGCTCCTGCTATCGCTCGAAATGATTTCGAGCTGAAACCTTCGCTTTTATCCGCTGTTCAGCAGAACCAATTTTCTGGATCTCCTACTGACGACCCAAACCTACATCTGTCAGTGTTTGTGCAGTACGCAGACATTGTAAAAGCGAATGGTGTAAACCCCGAGGCAATACGATTGCGCCTATTTCCCTTTTCTTTAAAAGACAGAGCTCGAGCATGGCTCCAATCTCTTCCTTCAAACTCAATCACCACATGGGATGAGTTGAAGAAGGTCTTTTTAGCTAGATATTTCCCACCAAGCAAAACTGCTATGCTCAGAGCCAACATCAATGGTTTCAGAAAAAAGATAATGAATCACTTTTCGAAGCGTGGGAACGCTATAAGGACATGATCAGACTTTGTCCTCATCATGGTTTAGAAGAATGGATGATCATTCATACATTCTATAACGGTCTCTTGTACAACACAAGAATGACTATAGACGCTGCTGCTGGTGGCGCATTGATGGATAAACTGGATACCGAAGCAAATCAACTTATCGAAAGCATGGCTCAAAACCATTATCAATAGGGAAGTGAAAGACCTAATATGGAAAATACTCAAAAAAAGGTGGCATGATTGAAGTGAATAGTCTGGATCAAGTCAATGCTAAAGTGGAAGCCCTTACCCAAAAGCTAGAAAATCTTACTACCGCTCCCGCAGCTACCGTGGCTGCAGTAGCTCAAGCTTGCGACCTATATGGTCTTCAATCACATCCTGCTCCAGAATGCCCACTTCTAACAGGAGTTCCAGCCGAACAAGCGAATTACGTACAGGGAAACCCTTATAGCAATACCTATAACCTTGGTTGGAAGAATCATCCGAACTTTTCATATAAAAGCAACAATGTGTTGTACGCACCTGGACAAGCTCCTGCCACACCACCTGGCTATCCAAAAGCTGCCCCAAATCACCCCAATAATGGACCTAATACATCCAATGCCCCTAGGAAGTCTAATCTTGAAATCATGATAGAACATTTCATTGATTCCCAATCTCAAACTAATAAAGATGTTCTAAATTAGAATTTACATACTAATGAGCAGATTAAACAATTATCTAGTAAAGTTGACGCTTTGGCTACCCATAATAAGATGCTTGAAACTCAAATTTCACAAGTAGCCCAACAACAAGAATCTACTGCTACCCCAGCTGGATTTTTCCCTGGTCAACCACAACCTAACCCAAAAGGACAAGCTAACACTGTAATACTGAGAAGTGGAAAAGAACTTGACGGACCTGTTGATCCAAGACTCGAAAATCCAGCCATGTACCAAAAGCAGAACAAGCCAACTGAAAATGAGAATGAACCAAAGGAAAACGAAAACGAAAACCAAGAGGCAGTGGAGAAAGAAAAGCCTTATGTGCCTCTACCACCCTATAAACCGCCGATCCCGTACCCTCAGAGACTTACCAATTCCAAAACGATGGGCCAATTCAAGAAATTCGTTGAACTTTTGAAACAACTGAATATCACAATGACCGTTTACAGAAGCTATCACTCAGATGCCCTCGTATGCTAAATTTCTCAAGGAAATCCTATCTAACAAGAAAAAGATAGAAGACAACGGAACAGTTACACTTACTGCAGAGTGTAGCGCTATTATTCAAAACGGTATGCCCCCTAAGTTAAAAGATCCAGGTAGTTTCTCTATACCTTGTAACATTGGAAAGTTTGTCATAGACAAAGCTCTATGCGACTTGAGAGCAAGTATCAGTGTCATGCCCCTATCTATTTGCAAAAAGCTAGAAATGGGAGAACTTAGACCCACAAAAATGTTCGTCCAATTAGCTGACCGATCAGTTAAATACCCTGTAGGTATACTGGAAAATGTTCCAGTTAGAATAGGTCAATTCTATATCCCGACCAATTTCATAATCATGGACATTACTGAGGACTCAGTTACTCCTATCATATTAGGAAGACCCTTCCTAGCCAAAGCTGGAGCTATAATTAACGTAAAGAAGGGCCGACTGACATTCGAAGTTGGAGAGGAAAAAGTGGAATTCATCCTCACTCAATTCTTACAAGCACCAGCCATGAATGACACATGTTATCTAATCGACGTTATAGACGAGTGCATAAGAGAGATGGAAGCGGAACAGACCACATACTCTGAAATAATGAAAATCCAAACCCCTCTGATATTCGAAGACGACAATTGGTGTGAACCATACCAAGATGATAGTCTAAGTGAAAGTCTAGCACTTACACCTGATCATATGTCGTATCCAAAGAAACCGGGTTTAGAATTAAAAACCTTACCCAGGAACCTAAGATACGAATTCCTAGATACCAAATGTATGCGACCAGTAATAGTCAATTCCAGTTTAGGAACACTCAAAACTGAGAAACTTTTAGACGTCTTAAGAAAGTACCCGACTGCATTAGGTTATAACATATCCGACTTGAAAGGAATATGTCCTTCAATTTGTATGCATCGTATTATGCTAGAAGAAGATTGCAAAACCTCTAGAGAATCCCAAAGAAGGATTAACCCAATCCTTAGCACTGTAGTCAGAGATGAAATTAAGAAGCTATTGGAAGCAGGAATCATATATCCAATCTCCAACAGTAAATGGGTTATCCCAGTACACGTCGTACCAAAGAAAGGAGGTATCACTGTTGTGAAGAACGCAAAAGGAGAACCGATAATGCAAAGAGTGGTGAATAGGCATAGAGTGTGCATTGATTATAGGAAACTAAACAAAGCTACTCGAAAAGACCATTTTCCTCTACCCTTTATAGATCAAATGTTAGAGCGATTAGCCAAACATTCCTACTTCTGCTATCTAGATGTTTATTCCGGATTTTTCCAGATTCCCATTCACCCTGATGATCAAGATAAGACTACATTCACATGTCCCTATGGAACATTTGCTTATAGACGAATGCCCTTCGGATTGTGCAATGCCCCAGCAACCTTTCAACGATGCATGATGTCAATCTTTGCAGATTTCATCGATAACATGATGGAAGTGTTCATGGATGACTTCTCTGTGTGCGTGCAAAGTTTTGAAGGATGCCTATCAAACCTAGAAAAGATTTTAGAAAGATGTGTGAAAGTAAACCTCGTGCTTAACTGGGAAAAATTCCATTTCATGGTCAGAGAAGGAATCGTACTATGACATGTTATATCTAACAAGGGAATTGAAGTCGACAGAGCTAAGATAGAAGTCATAAAAGAACTTCAACCACCTAAGACCGTTCGAGAAATACGAAGTTTTTTAGGACACGCCGGTTTCTACCGGCGATTTATCAAAGATTTCTCGAAGATCACTAAACCACTTACCGGTCTATTAATGAAAGACGTTGAGTTCAATTCGACGAGGATTGTCTTAAAGCATTTGAAACTCTAAAATCTGCCCTCATCACCGCACCAATCATGCAACCACCCGATTGGAGATTACCTTTTGAAATCATGTGCGATGCGAGTTGTAAGTGTTTGTTTGTTGGCATTAATTTTTGGTAAAACCAGATTTGCGAATGTCATGACTGATGTCATAACATTCTGGGATAAAGGTAAATTCTGCAGAAGGAATGTTCTACAGGAACAACTCAGTATGAGTGAATATCATGATGATTAAGCTATGATCATATGTACTGAATTCTACCAAAATCAGTGAGCAGGATACATGATGTCATAACCAATGTTAAGACATCATGTACTGATCAAGTTGTTGTGAAAATTTATTGTTCCTGAGAATTTTTAGGAATCTGGTGTGCTACTCTGAGTTGAAGTATATTGTCCAGATCAGATGCTCACGTGGATATTAGGTTAACCTTGCTTAACCCTAATCTGTTATGATGAAAACTCAAGACCAAGTCTTTAGGTTAACTTTGGTTAACCCTAGCTATTTTTATGGAAGCCCTAAATGAAGAATAGACTGCATATATATTTCTCATGAATCCTAATGGTGAGCAACGCTTTTGACAGAAGATCAATAAGGCATTGTATAGTTGTGATAGTTTTAGTAACTACTGTGAGCCAAGCAATTATCATTTTGATAAGTGACTTGGAGTAGGATTTGGTTGTAAGGGTTGTTTATCACTCAAAGCTTTGAAGCATGAGTGTTGTGTCTCTTGATTAAAGCTTTGAAGCAAAATCAAGTGTGTGTATTAAAGAATGTCTTCATAATCTTATTAATCAGTAGATTAGTATCACTGCTGTGATTGAGGGGGAGTGAGTAGGAACTCAGGTTTAAGTAGGAATTAGATTGAAGTTGCATTGAGTAGGTCTTAAGTGAAGGAGATAAACTGGTTGGTTTATTCCTAAATTAATACCTCTTATAGTGAATTTCCTCCCTGGCTTGGTAGCCCCCAGATGTAGGTGTTGTTATACACTGAACTGGGTTAACAATTGATTGTGTTCTTTACTGTCTTTTAGATTATTGTTTGATTGGTGTAAAATTTGTCAGATACGGTGTCATAACATTCATTGTGACATTAAGTATTTGTTGCCAGAATTACAATTGGCATCAGAGCAGGCACCCTGCCTGTCTTTCTGGGTGAGATCTAGGGATATTATTTTCTGGCGCTATGGACAAGGAAGGAGGATTTTGGAACAGACCACCTATTCTGGATGGATCAAACTATGACTACTGGAAACCTCGTATGATTTCCTTCTTGAAGTCACTGGACAAAAAAGCTTGGAGAGCTGCTGACAAAGGATGGAACCATCCCACCATAACTGGGAAAGATGGGACGACTAGTCTGAAACCTGAGGAAGAATGGAGCAAAGAAGAAGATGAGTTAACCCTGGGTAACTCTAAAGCATTGAATGCCTTGTTCAATGGAATTGATAGAAACATATCCAGACTAGTACATCAATGTGAACTGGCCAAGGATGTTTGGGACACTCTCAAAACCACCCATGAGGGTACATCCAAAGTAAAAATGTCAAGACTTTAGATGCTCACTACCAAATTTGAGAATCTAAGGATGATGGAAGATGAGACCATTCATAAGTTTCACATGAACATCTTGGAAATTGCCAACACCTCAGGAGCATTGGGAGAAAAGATATCAGAAGAAAAGCTGGTGAGAAAGATTCTCAGATCCTTGCCTAAAAGGTTTGCAATGAAAGTGACTGTTATAGAGGAAGCTCAGGATATCTGCAACTTGAAGGTTGATGAACTCATTGGGTCACTTCAGACATTTGAGACGGGGATCAGTGACAATGTTGACAAGAAAAACAAGAGCATAGCCCTTGCATCCAATACTGAAGATGAAAGCAAGGAGAGTGATGAAGAGAATATTTCAGAATCTATAGTTATGCTTGGAAGGCAGTTCAACAAACTCATCAAGAGAATGGACCTAAAGTCAAGGTCAAATGTCAAGAACATTTCCTCTGACATTAGCAGATCCTATGACTCTAGCAGAAGAACTAAGTCTGAAGAAAAGGGAAATCAAAGCAGAGGAATCCAATGTCATGGATGTGAAGGATATGGGCACATTCGAGCTGAATGTCCTACCTTTCTAAAGAAACAAAAGAAAGGAATGTCTGTTACTTGGTCTGATGGTGACTCAGAAAGTAAATCTGAAGAATAATCTGCTAAACTAGTTACTGCACTATCTGGTATTTGTAACTCTGATAATGATTTCAGTGATGAGGAAGTGACATTTGAAGAACTTGCTGACTCCTACAAGAAGCTATGTATCAGAAGTGCTGAAGTCTGTCAGCAAAATGAGAAACAGAAAAAGCTCATAGTGAAGTTAGAGGCTGAGAAGAAGGCAGACACTGCTACTATAAGCCATCTCGAAGGTGAAGTTCTAATATTGAACTCCAAACTTGATCAGATGACTAAGTCTGTCAAGATGTTAACAAATGGAACTGACAAGTTGGAAGAAATCCTTCAGGCTGGACAAAATGCAGGAAACATGTCTGGTCTAGGATTTGTGGCTGCAAAGAAATCTGTTGTTGACAAGAAGAAGACCAGGCCTGATAAACAAATGTCAAAGTAGATGTCACAACATAGGACTCAACATCAAGAACAGAGAAATATGAAGAAAAAGTATCAAAGATGGAGATGTCATTATTGTGGAAGGTTTGGTCACATAAAGCCATTCTGCTTCAGATTATATGGACATCCTAATCATACCCCATGTGTCAAACCTAAGACTAACAAGGCACCATATACTCAACAGTGGAAGAAAAAGACTGCAGCCATGATAGCTCACACCTCCCTTAGAGTTTCTGCCAAGGAAGACTGGTACTTTGACAATGGATGCTCTAAACACATGACTGGAATCAAGAATCTGCTGAATGATGTCAAACCTCATACTACTAGTTATGTCACTTTTGGAGATGGTGCTAGAGGAGAAATGAAAGGAGTTGGAAACTTGGACTGCCCTGGAGTTCCAAACCTAAATGAAGTGTTGTTGGTAAATGGTTTGACTGCTAATCTCATAAGTATCAGTAAATTATGTGATCTAGGATTCAAGGTCAACTTCACCAAGTCTGAATGTCTTGTAACTAATGAAAAACAAGAAGTTGTAATGAGAGGAGTCAGATCAAAAGACAACTGTTACTTATGGGAGTCTGAGAACACTAACTACTCTTCTGTGTGCTATATAGCCAAAGAAGAAAAGGAAGTGAAACTGTGGCACCAAAAACTTGGTCATTTACATCTTAGAGGGATGAAAAAGATCATATCCATGGAGGCTGTCAGAGGGATTCCAAGGCTTCAGATTGATGAAGGGAGAGTCTGTGGTGAATGTCAGGTTGGAAAGCAAACTAGAATGTCACATCCAAAGACAAGACATCTGACCACCTCTAAGGTGCTAGAACTTCTACATATGGATCTGATGGGTCCCATGCAGGTGGAAAGTCTTGGTGGAAAGAGATGTGCCTATGTTGTTGTGGATGATTTTTCCAGATTCACCTGGATAAACTTCATTAGGGAAAAGTCTGATGTATTTGATGTATTTAAGGAATTGTGCAAAAGAATTCAAATAGAAAAGGAAGGATGCATTGTCAGAATCAGAAGTGATCATGGTAAGGAATTTAAAAATAGTAAGTTTGATGAGTTCTGTTCCTCAGAAGGAATCAATCATGAGTTCTCTTCACCTATAACTCCTCAACAAAATGGAGTTGTGGAAAGGAAAAACAGGACTATACAGGAATCTGCCAAAGCAATGATACATGCCAAAAAGCTTCCTATTCATTTTTGGGCTGAAGCTATGAATACAGCCTGTTATGTCCATAACAGGGTCACCTTGAGAAAGGGAACATCATCCACCCTTTATGAACTATGGAAAGGAAGAAAGCCTACAGTGAAGTACTTCCATGTCTTTGGGAGAAAATGCTATATTCTGACAGATCGTGAACAAAGGAGAAAGATGGACCCTAAAAGTGACGAAGGAATATTCCTAGGATACTCTACCAACAGCAGAGCATATAGGGTGTTCAATTCCAGGACCAAAGTTATGATGGAATCTATAAATGTCATAGTTGATGATCACCATGAGGAAACAAATGTCCCATATGATGTTGAGACATTCTTTGAGACTTCAACGCAAGTGTCTAAAAAGGATGATGTGCCTAATCCTACTCCATCAGAGTCTGAATCAAAGGAAGCTAACAAAGATCCTTCCATCAGAATTCAGAAAGATCATCCTAAGGAACTCATCATAGGAGATCCTAACAGTGGAATCACTACAAGATCTAGAGAAATCATCACAAACTCTTGCTTTGTGTCTAAGATTGAACCAGAAAATGTTAAAGAGGCTTTGACTGATGAATACTGGATTGGAGCAATGCAAGATGAATTGAACCAGTTCAAGCAACATGAAGTATGGGAGTTAGTTCCTAGACCAGAAGGAACAAACATCATTGGCACAAAGTGGATCTACAAGAACAAGTTAGATGCTGAAGGAGTTGTCACCAGAAATAAGGCAAGGCTTGTTGCTCAAGGATACACTCAAGTTGAAGGGGTTGATTTTGATGAGACTTTTTCTCCTGTAGCCAGACTGGAATCAATCAGACTTCTATTGGGAGTTGCTTGTCTCCTTAAGTTCAAGCTGTTTCAGATGGATGTGAAGAGTGCCTTCCTAAATGGGTACTTAAATGAGGAAGTGTATGTGGAACAGCCTAAAGGATTTGTAGATCCAAACTGGCCTGATCATGTCTACAAATTGAGGAAAGCATTATATGGTCTAAAACAAGCTCCTAGAGCTTGGTATGACAGGTTGACAAAGTTCCTCACTGACAAAGGATACAGGAAAGGAGGTTTGGATAAAACTCTTTTTGTCAAGGATGAAGGAGGAAATATAATGGTAGCTCAAATTTATGTTGATGACATAGTGTTTAGAGGAATGTCAGATAAAATGGTTAAACATTTTGCTAACCAGATGCAAGCTGAATTTGAAATGAGCCTCGTGGGAGAATTGACCTACTTTCTTGGACTACAAGTCACACAGATGGAAGACTCAATTTTTCTGTCTCAAAGCAAGTATGTAAAGAATATTGTCAAGAAGTTTGGGATGGAGAATGCCAGTCATAAAAGGACTCCTGCACCTACTCATTTAAAGTTGTCTAAAGACACAAGTGGGGCAAATATGGATCAAAGCTTGTACAGAAGCATGATAGGAAGTCTGCTATACTTAACAGCCAGCAGACCTGACATTTCCTTTGCAGTTGGAGTATGTGCAAGATACCAGGTTGAACCCAAAGTAAGTCACATCAACCAGGTAAAAAGAATTTTGAAGTATGTGAGTGGAACTTACAATTATGGCATGCTGTACTCCCATGGATGTGAACCAATTCTGTATGGTTATTGTGATGTTGATTGGGCTGGCAGTGCTGATGATAGAAAGAGCACCTCTGGAGGGTGCTTCTTTTTGGGAAATAATCTTGTTTCTTAGTTCAGCAAGAAAAAAAATTGTGTATCTCTATCTACTGCTGAAGCTGAATACATAGCAGCTGGTAGCAGCTGTTCTCAAATGATCTGGATGAAACAGATGCTGACTGAGTATAATGTCACACAAGATGTCATGACATTGTACTGTGACAATTTTGAAGATGTGAAAAACACAAGAAGGGGGGTTGAATTGTAAAACTTAAAATCAAATGCAGACAACACGTTATTTTTATCCTGGTTCGTTTGATCTCAAACTACTCCAGTCCACCCGTCAAGGTGATTTCGCCTCTCTCCAATGAGGTCTTAATCCACTATATTCAACTGAATACACAACTGCTTTAACAACTGTTAAAGCCTTCTTGACTCTAACCACAGACCGGTTTATCTCAAGGAAATTCTCTTACAGATAAATGAACAAAAGGTGTGTTTGATGTTTTCTAGTAAAACTATATATCACAACTGTGATAATACACAATATGAAGCTTAGGATGAAACTAGATTTCTAGAGCTATAGAGTAATCGTGGTTGAAATTTTTAGCAAAAATGAGAGAGTGCTTGAAGATGATTAGCTTATGCGTGTATATGCGTGTGGAGTATTAGCCATTTCTTTTCTCACTGACTTGTTTAAGTAGCCTAGGAATAGATACGTTGTTGTCCATAAATCCATTTCAATGCTCATAACGTTCTTTCCTTTTTGAGAAGATCTTTGTCTTGGAATAAAGCCGTTGGTAATTAATCTGTCTTGAATGCATAGTAATGTTGACACTTCAGAGTGTTCTGCTAATGATAATCAGAGTGTTCTTGGCTTTAGCTAATTCTGACGCTTCTGAGTGCTGATGACATGGTCAGGATCTTGATCAGAGTCAGAGTATGTTATGCGCAGATTCTGTTCATCAGGCTTCAGCGTATAGCACATGTTATTTGATCTTCTGATGCTGACATATCTTCTGATGCTGATGTTGATACTGATATTCTGATGCTGATTCCATCAGAGTTTCTGTAAATACATAACATAATTTTAAGTAGCATATATGTCTTATATAAATCTCATAATTCATTTAATCTTGTATTTTGTTATCATCAAAACTCTAACTGAGGGTTGTAGAATCAAACTATGTTCTAACAATCTCCCCCTTTTTGATGATGACAAAAACTAGATTTTTTCAATTAAAATAAAATAATAAAAGGTATCAGAGATTTAAGGATAGAGAGGAAAAGGTATCAACGATAAACAAATAACGAATAAAAGGTATCGGAGCAGAAGATAAGGAATAAAAGGTATCAGAGTAATGATGAGAAAAACTCCCCCTGAGTTGATTACTTCCCTTTAATTCCATGAGACCTTGAGCATCAGAGCTTTACTTTATCAGAGTTCATCAGATCCATCAGATTCTTGTACCTGTAAGCTTTTCAGAAGAAGGAAATTCAAATATATCAGAATGTTTGAGACTTATGTCTCAGTAATCCGTTATTGAAAAATATCATTCTTTCTCCCCCTTTTTGTCAGTTATCAAAAAGCACAAATAATCAGAGTTAAAATGATCAGAGCAAAAAGAGCGTTTATATAAAAACATAAGCAATGATTAAGTTCAGAACACGAGAAAATATTACAGACAAACATGTAAAGAAAACAGCGAAAACACAATAAAATTTCTAAGAAGAAGGTGGAAGACGTGTGAACAGAGCTTCTAACACGCTCTTGATTTGATTGCTGGTTTCCTGTTGCTTAGATACCATGTTTGCTATAGAATCAATCTTGATATCCTGCTTGTCCATCCTTTCATTCATCAACATATCAGATCTTTTCAAATCCTCCAGAGTCTGCCTGTCAAGAGAGGAAGCTTGAGGATCTTCAGAAATAGGGTGCTTCTCAGAGCTTTCTGCAATAACTTCTTCTTGACCCAAGTCTTCAGCTGGAATCGTCTGTTCTTCTGCAGTTTGAACTTTGGATGCTGGACGCTTTTCAGACCAAGGCGCAATGTCCAGATGGAGAACTTCTTCCTTAAGAAGCTTGCTCAGAACTGGACCTTCCATTTCCTTCAGCAGATTGCTGAAGTTCAGTTGAGCATGTCCATAGCTCTGGTCTTGCAACTTAAAGGATTCAGCGCATACCCATCTTCTGAATTGTGTCCAGAGGAGGTCTGATACAGCAGGATCAACCATTTTCAGACTTGCTTGTTTCAAAGAAGTGATCCACTTCTGTATATCTGTTTCAAAGTTCAATATGTTGGAACTAACATCTGGTTGTTTTGGTTTAGGGATATCAATTTTGTTGTTTATTGCAGCAAGGCGTTCAAAGACTGTTAGATCAATGACAGTCTTGTTGTGGTCATCTAAATTTTTCTTAGGTGAGGGAGTGGGAGAATCAGAAATTACGATTGGACTTGATAGGGTATTTGGTGGAGTTATTTCTGGTGAAGAGGGGAGTTGAGGAATATTCACAGTGGTACCACAAGGCAATTGAATGGCCAAAGGTTGTGGTTCAGGGGATTCATGTTGAGGAGAGGGTGGATTAATATCTGGTTGAGGAGATGAAGGTTATGGGATTTCTGGTTCTGGAGAGAGTGGAATTTCTGGTATTGGTGAGAGGGGAGTTTCAGGTTATGGTGAGATGGGAATTTCTGGTTGTGGATTTGGATTATCTGTTTCGGGAGAGGAAGAGTGTTGGTCTATATCAAAAAGAACTTGTGCAAGTTCTGGTTCTGGTATGGTTGCAGTATTTGGATTTTGTGGTTGGGAGCGGGATCTTCTGAGGGTTAATGACTCAGAAGGGTCAAATTCAACGTCAAAATCATCGAAAGTTTGAGGTGTTGGGTTTTCAGATGGAGTTGGAAATGGAATAGATGTGGAAACAGTAGTTGAATCTAAAACAGTTACAGAAACAGGATTACCTCTTTTCTTTGGAGTCTGTTGAGATGATCCTTCTCCAGCAGCTTTTCTTTTCTTCGACTTCTTCAGAACAACCTCTGGTGCTTTCTGCTGAAGATCTTGAATATTCAGATTTGGTGTTGTACCATCAGCTTTACAAGCATCCAAATATCTCAGAATGATTTGAGGCTTAGAGTCAATTTCTGAGAACATGGGGAAGTCGTCCAGAGGGACTCTTCTGCTGGAGATTTCAGCAAAAGGAGTGACGTTGGGCTCCTTCTTAATGTTCTATATCAGCTTCATTTTCTTCAGATTTTTGGCATTCAGCTGCTTGCCAACAGATGGTTCCAGAGTGCTGATTTCTTGTGCCTCTGTCAAATGTTCAATCAACCTATTCTCTGTAAGAATATCTGATATCAGTCTTCCCAAGGGTATCCAATCCCTTTTTGTATGTTCCTCTTCCCTTGTTTCCTTGACACTTGTTCTGAGATGGTTGAACAAAAGATGGGCTAGATTTATCTTGACCTTCTGAGAGATGAAATAGAGCAGAAACTGATGATCAATGTTTATGTAATCAGGAGAGCTGGTAGGCTTCCTGTGGTTGAAACAGCCCAGAATGATCTTGGCCCAAATTCTGTGCTTGTCCTTCAAATCCCTTATCTTGCTGGAGGGAAGCCCCAGCGTGAAAATTTCCCTTGCAATTAGGGAAACATCTTGACACCTTTCTGCCATATCAATGCAGCGAATACCACCACCATTGTACCCTATCAGTCTTGCAATCAGGTCTTCAGTAATCACAATCTTCTTCCCCATGATGTAGGATGTAACTTGATGATTTGAAGAAGAAGCGTGAATCCAAAATTCCTTTACCAGAATAGGAAATTTTGGACCCACCAGCCTGTCAAAATACTTTTCCCAACCTTGAGCTTTAATCTCTTCAGATAAATCAAAACCATTTTCCTTGAGACTGTTGAAATCCACTATTATTTCTGACAGAACCTCAAGGTTCTTGATTGGAGTGAGAAGCGTTCTGAGAGGTACTTCATATTGTTCAAATGAAGCATCTTTCTGGGAACCTGAAGTTGGAATGCTGGAAGAAGCCATGTTCACACGAGGTTTTTGAAAAAGGTTGAAGAGGTTTCTTGAGAAAGAAGAACACAGAAATCAGAAATATTGAGAGAAAACGAAAGTGACGGTAAAGAGTGTCTGAATGGTGTGAAGTGTTTAAATAGATTTCTAAAAAGTTTTTGAAAACATAAACGTTTAAGAGAGAGAAATAAATAATGATTATTAGCATTTAATGATAGCTGATTTTAGGGGATTCAGAAAGATATTTGGAACGGTTACCCATGACATGTGTCTCAATGCATCCAATCAGCGCTTTGCCTTTTCAGAAACGTGAACGCGTGTTCAGCCTCAGAAAACAGCTGATGACTGGATGACACTTGTTTGCTTGAGTGAACAGCACTTCTATCCTTGAACTGAAGCGCTCAGATCTTCATGGATAGATTCTGATACAATCTTCACTTCTAAGATTCTGAAAGAAGATTGATCAGAAGTTCACAGAAAATAAACACAGTTCTGAAGGTTAATATATAAAATTAAAATAGTTTTATTCTAGACAGAGCTTCATGTTGAGATGTTTCATAATGAAGTTGAACCTATCTTCAGAAAGTGGTTTTGTGAAAATATCAGCCCATTGATGGTCTGTGTTAATAAATTTAAAATTTAAAATCCCTTTCTGAATATAGTCCCTAATAAAATGATGTTTTATTTCTATATGCTTAGCCCTAGAATGCAAAATTGGATTTTTACTTAAGCAAATGGCAGAAGTGTTGTCACAGAGGATAGGAATGTTACTCTCAAATATCTGGAAGTCCTCAAGTTGACTTTTCATCCAGGGTATTTTTGTGCTGCATCCAGCTGCTGCTATGTATTCAGCTTCTGCTGTTGATAGAGCAATTGTGGATTGTCTTTTGCTGGACCATGAGATCAGATTTTCTCCCAGAAACTGGCAGCTTCCAGAAGTGGTTTTACGTTCAACTCTGGCAACTGGAGCAAAGGTTTCTGTATAGTCTATCCCCTCTTGCTGACTATAACCTTGTGCTACCAATCGTGTCTTGTTTCTGATGACTTCACCTTGTTCATTCAGTTTGTTTCTGAACACCTATTTTGTTCCAATGACGTTGAATCCTTTTGGTTTGGGAACTAGATCCCATATGTCATTCCTTGTGAATTGATTCAGCTGCTCTTGCATTGCTAGAATCCAGTCATTGTCCATAAGTTCTTCATCAACTGTTGATGGTTCAATTAGAGAAACAAGTCCCATGAGGGATTCTTCAGAGTTTCTGAAGCTGGATCTTGTTCTGATTGGATCTTCCTTTCTTCCTAAGATTGTTTCTTCTGGGTGATCCATGCTGCTTCTGGATGGTCTTTTCTGAGGTTGATCAATAGAAGGTGCTGGATTGCTTGTCGTGCCTCTTTCTGTTGTTGAGGAAGTGTCTCTGTTAAGAGCTTCTGATGACTTGTCTTCAGTACCTGTGAATTCAACTTCCATACCTGCAAGTAATTCATTCTGCTTTGACTTTTGAGAGTCAAGCTTATCATCAAAACGAACACTGGTTGATTCTTCCACAATTTGTGTTTCTGTATTGTATACTTTGTACCCTCTTGAGCGTTCAGAGTATCCTAACATAATACACTTTTGTGCTTTAGAGTCAAACTTGTTCAAATAATTTTTAGTATTCAAAATAAAGCAAGTAAATCCAAATGGATGAAAATATGAAATGTTTGGCTTTCTATTCTTCCATAATTCATATGGAGTCTTTTCCAGAATAGGTCTTATGGAGATTCTATTCTGAATGTAGCATGCTGTGTTTATTGCCTCTGCCCAGAAGATCTTAGCAACATTTGTCTCGTTGATCATGGTTCTGGCCATTTCTTGCAATGTTCTGTTTTTTTCGTTCTACAACTCCATTTTACTAGGGAGTTCTAGGATAAGAGAAATCATGCAGAATGCCTTTGTCATTAAAGAATGACTCAAAATCTTTGTTTTCAAATTCTCCACCATGATCACTTCTGACTTTAACGATTCTAAGATCCTTTTCATTCTGAACTTGGTTGCAGAAGGTGACAAACACAGAGTGTGACTCGTCCTTGTGTCTTAAGAACTTTACCCATGTCCATCTGTTATAGTCATCTACGATTACTAACCCATACTTCTTGCCACTGACTGAAGCAGTTTTAACTGGTCCAAATAAGTCAATGTGCAGAAGCTCTAATGGCTTAGAGGTGGAAACAACGTTTTTAGATTTGAACGTTGGTTTTGTAAACTTGCCTTTCTGACATGCTTCACACGGAGCATCTGAATTGAACTTCAGGTTAGGAAGTCCTCTGACCAGATTGAGTTTGTTAATCTGAGATATTCTTCTCATACTAACATGCCCCAATCTTCTGTGCCAGATCCATTGCTCGTTGTTAACAGACAGAAGACACTTTACATTCTGACTTTTCAGTTCAGAAAGTTTTATTTTATAAATGTTGTTTCTCCTCTTTCCATTAAATAGGATAGTCCCATCTTTCTGACTAACAGCTTTGCATGAATTTTGATTAAAGATTATATCATAACCGTTATCACTTAATTGACTTATGGATAACAGATTATGCATCAATCCATCTACTAATAAAACATTACTTATAGAGGGAAGATTTCCATTACCTATTGTTCTAGAGCCAATGATCTTTCCCCTATGATTGCCTCCAAAGCCTACGTGGCCTCCAAGCTTAAGTTCCAGGCTTTGGAACATATGCTTTCTTCCCGTCATGTGCCATGAGCAGCCAGAGTCCAGGTACCATGATTGGTGTTTCTGCTTTGCTGCTAAAGATATCTGCAACATGTATTATTTTATCCTTAGGTACCCATATTTTCTTGGGTCCTGATTTGTTAGTTTTACCAAAACTCTGGTTGAATTTTGGTTTGACAGAATAATTACTACTAGTATATTTGATGTCGTGTGTGTGCCCATATACAAAGTGTGCATTAAGTGGAGTTCGTTTTATAACTAAATCCATGGCCTTCTTTGGTGTAGGTACCTTACCTTAGTATCCTATTCCTTTTCTGCCATTTCTGCTAACTCCATAGATCATTGAAGCCATTTTGCTTCTATCTATGTTTTTAGCTAGAAACTTCTGAAAGCTATGATCATACTCCTTGATGATCTCATCAGCACTACTGGGAGTTTCAGGAATTGTTTCCTTCTGAGAGTTTTGCAATAGATTTTCTAATTTTGAAACTTTATCTTTCAACTCAGAATTCTCCAATTTGAGACTCTTAGTTTTATCAGAGTCAGAAGCAAGATTCCTTTTCAGGTTTCTGAATTTGACTCTGATCTGCTGATACCTTTCTAGAATTTCATTAAGGCTTTCAGCTAGTTCAGCCTTAGTAAAGTTAATAGCAAAATCAGGAAATACCTCTTCTGTGTCTGATTCATAGTCTGATTCAGAAGCTTCACTGTCTTCTGTTATGTTTGTCATGAGATCTATGTTTGCTCTCTCATCATCTGATTCTGAGTCAGCTTCAGATGTGTCAGAGTCATCCGATGTATCCATGAGACTTTTCTTCTTTTCGTTGCCAAACTTCTTTTTGGGCTTTTCCCTCTGAAGCTTTGGGCAATCACTCTTGTAGTGTCCTTGCTCGTTACATTCATAGCAGATGATGTCTTTGTTGTTTGGCTTTCTGCTTCCTGAAGAGCCTTCAGATCTTCTATGTCCAGAGGAGGATTCTGACCTTCTGTATCTGGAAGAGGATTCATTCTGATTCTCTGATCTTCTGGGATTCCTGGACTTCCTTTGCCTCTGCTTCCATAATTGATTCACCCTTCTGGAGAGGAGAGATAGTTCATCTTCTTCTGATGAGGACCCATCAGAGGTTTCTTCTACAGCCTGCAAAACTTTGGAGTCAGATTTTCTATTAGATTTTAAAGCTAATGGCTTACCTTGCTTTTTAGGTTCATCTGCTTCTAGCTCTATCTCGTGACTTCTGAGGGAGCTGACAAGTTCCTCGAGAGAGATTTTGTTGAGATCCTTAGCTAGCTTCAGTGATGTGACCATTGGCCTCCACTGTTTTGGCAAGCTTCTGATGATCTTCTTAACATGATCAGTAGTAGAATACCCTTTGTCCAGAACTTTGAGACCAGCCACCAGAATTTGAAATCTTGAGAACATCGTTTCAATTGATTCACTTTCTTCCATCTTGAATGCCTCATACTTCTGAATGAGCGCAAGAGCTTTAGTTTCTTTGACTTGAATGTTGCCTTCATGCATCATTCTCAGAGAGTTAAACATATTCTTTGCAGTGTCTCTGTTTGATATCTTTTCATATTCAGAGTAAGAGATAGCGCTGAGAAGAATTGTTCTGGCCTTGTGATGATTTCTGAAATCACGCTTTTGTTGATCAGACATTGCTTTCCTGTCAATCTTCTAACCACTTCCATTCACTGGGTGCGTGTATCCATCAGTCACCATATCCCACAGATCAGCATCATGGGCCAGAAAGAAGCTTTCAATTCTGTCTTTCCAGTAATCAAAGTTCTCTCCATCAAAGACTGGAGGTTTGCCACTGAATCTGTCTCTTTCTTCATTGTTGTCATTGCTGATGTTTTGATGTGGTCCTGCCATTGTGTTTTTCTAACACTAGATCTTGTACTGACACGGTGAAGTGTTATAAGCTCAGAACCAGGCGCTCTGATACCAATTGAAGATGTGAAAAACACAAGAAGGGGGGTTTAATTGTAAAACTTAAAATCAAATGCAGACAACACGTTATTTTTATCCTGGTTCGTTTGATCTCAAACTACTCCAGTCCACCCGTCAAGGTGATTTCGCCTCTCTCCAATGAGGTCTTAATCCACTATATTCAACTGAATACATAACTGCTTTAACAATTGTTAAAGCCTTCTTGAGTCTAACCACAGACCGGTTTATCTCAAGGAAATTCTCTTACAGATAAAATAGCAAAAGGTGTGTTTGATGTTTTCTAGTAAAACTATATATCACAGCTGTGATAATACACAATATGAAGCTTAGGATGAAACTAGATTGCTAGAGCTATAGAGTAATTGTGGTTGAAAGTTTTAGCAAAAATGAGAGTGTGCTTGAAGATGATTAGCTTATGCGTGTATATGCGTGTGGAGTATTAGCCATTTCTTTTCTCACTGACTTGTTTAAGTAGCCTAGGAATAGATATGTTGTTGTCCATAAATCCATTTCAATGCTCATAACGTTCTTTCCTTTTTGAGAAGATCTTTGTCTTGGAATAAAGCTGTTGGTAATTAATCTGTCTTGAATGCATAGTAATGTTGACACTTCAGAGTGTTCTGCTAATGATAATCAGAGTGTTCTTGGCTTTAGCTAATTCTGACGCTTCTGAGTGCTGATGACATGGTCAGGATCTTGATCAGAGTCAGAGTATGTTATGTGCAGATTCTGTTCATCAGGCTTCAGCGTATAGCACATGTTATTTGATCTTCTGATGCTGACATATCTTCTGATGCTGATGTTGATACTGATATTCTGATGCTGATTCCATCAGAGTTTCTGTAAATACACAACATAATTTTAAGTAGCATATATGTCTTATATAAATCTCATAATTCATTTAATCTTGTATTTTGTTATCATCAAAACTCTAACTGAGGGTTGTAGAATCAAACTATGTTCTAACATATTTGAGTACTATTAACATATCCAAGAATCCTATACAGCACAGCAGGACTAAGCATATTGACACTAGACATGACTTCATCAGAGATCTTGTGGAGGAGAAGGTGATTAAGCTGGAACATGTTGCCACTAAACTACAACTGGCTGATATTTTTACCAAGGCACTTGATGCTAGTCAGTTTGAGAATTTAAGGGGAAAGCTGGGTATTTGCCAATATGAAGATATGTAGCAATTGATTTTGCTTAATACAAGGATTGAAAGAAATATTTTAATCAAGTTTCTTCTGATTGGGCTAATCATTTGTTTCCCTCTTTCTTTCCAAAAGTTTAAGAAGAGGAATAGACATATTTATATCTCCCTCTTCTCAGTTTGCTGCATCACTCTCCATTCCCTCAAAAGAAAATTTCACACTCGTTGTCACTTGTATTCTCAATCTCTCAAAATGTCTCAATAATCTGTGTCATCATCTACATCAAAGGCAACTGCATCTTCCTCACCCTCTGACACCGAACCTAGGGCAATCGTAAACCCCATGGATGTTGATGTCCTTGAGGTAACTCCACTTTGTGCAATGGCAGCTGATCCTACTAAGGTCAAGAAGCTGCGAACCAGACATGCAATAAGATCACAAGCTTCTCCCTCTGGTAAATCTTCTCAACCATCATCCTCTGTTCCTCCAGAGATAGCTAATAGGGAAGGTTCTTCTTATGTTCATCAAGCTATTGCCAGACTAGTCACTAGGATTCTTAATGAGAATCACTCTGTTCCTGGTATATTTGTACCATTGAACCAAGAAATTGCTAGCCCTAATTTAAAAAGTGATCCCAATGTCACTCAGAATGTTGAGACACCTGATGACAACATTGGAAAATCTCCAGAGAAACCTGATGATCACCAGACCACTACTGACAAAGCTGTTGAACCTCCTGTCATTAATGTTGTTGATAAAGAATTTTCTGACAATGATTTAATTGCTAATATCAACCCTAGTATAACAAGAAGGATAATGAGTAGAAAAGAAAAGCAGAGTGCTGCCCAAAGCCCCTCCAAAGAGAAGGCTACTGAAGTTGTTCATGAGAAAGCTAGGTCTGAGAACAAGGCTAGAGAAGAAGCTAAGAAGGATCAAAAGGCTGGAACTTCCAAAGGGAAGGGTAAGGTAAAAGCTAGGGTATCTATTGGTAGTCTCTCAAAACCCTTGAGATAACCTATAGCCAAGAAAAGAAAGGCTCCTGAACCCTCTGAATCTGATAAGGAATCAGACTTTGATTTTGATGTTGAGAGCAATGTTCCAGACATTTATCTCAGGAAGAAACCCTCTTCTAGCAAACTGCCTAAGGTTCCTGAGGTTTCCATTGACAACATCTCCTTTCACCATCCAGAAAATGCAAGCAGGTGGAAGTATGTATTTCTGAAAAGGATTGCCTTAGAGAGGGAGCTGAACAGAAGTGCTATTGAGTGTAAGGAAGTCATGGATCTCATTAAGGTTGCTAGCCTGATGAAAACAGTGGTCAAGTTTTCCAACTGCTATGAGATTCTTGTCAAAGAATTCATAGTAAATTTGTCTGGTGGATGTGCTGATGGAAAGTCAGCTGATTTTAAGAGTGTTTATGTAAGAGGAAGGAAGGTAAGTTTCTCTCCTACTGTGATAAACAAATACCTAGGGAGGCCTAATGATGCTCAGCCTGAGCTTGAAGTTACTGACAACCAGGTTTGTCAAACCATCACTGCCAAGCAAGTCAAGCATTGGCCCTTGAAAGGGAAACTAACTGCAAGCAAGTTGAGTATGAAGTTTTCCATACTGCACAACATTGGTGCAGCTAACTGGGTTCCCACCAACCACAAATCTACCATTTCCACTGGTCTGGGAAGATTTATATATGCTGTTGGAACCAGAACAAACTTTAATTATGGCAACTACATCTTTGATCAAACATTGAAACATGCTGAGAGTTGTGTTATTAAAGGCCTTATTGCTTTTCCCTCTCTCCTGTGTGGTGTAATCATTGATCAGTATCCTGATATCCTGGTTGAAAAGGACTTTGTATGCAAAAGAGCCCATGCACTTGGTTTTCACTATAAGTTGTTTCAGGGAACACATGTCCCTGACATTGTTATGACATCTGCTGAGACATCAAATGTCAAAGCTCATTCCAAGAAAGCTGATGTTATAGCTGTTCTAAAAGAAACCTGCAGAGAGCTTGATGCAAGAAAAAGGACTCTTGAAGAGATGATTGCTAGTTTGGAATAGGAGGAGAATGAAGAACAAATGAGGGAAGAGGATGTTGACGAAGAACAGTATGATGGTTCTGCAAGAAGCTCACCAGAAGATGCTGCTGAAAATAGTGCTTCCTCAGGGGATGACAGTACCTGAAGGTCTGTGTTTGCTGAGTTGAAAAGATTGATGCTGGAACTTGTTGCTGCTATTTGATACCTTCTCTCTATCTCTGTGTATTTTGGATTTCCTTTTGATGACTGTATAACTTGAAGTACTAGTACCTTTGGCCTCTTTATGGCTAAAAAGGGGGAGAAGAAATTGTGGTAATTTTGGTAGAATTAGATATTGGTAGTTAGATTAGCTGTTATTAAAAATTCTGCTGCATTCTAATCTCTGATTGTTTAGGGGTTTTAGGCAAAAATTTGCCAAGGGGGGAGTTTGTAAGTGTTTGTTTGTTGGCATTAATTTTTGGTAAAACCAGATTTGCGAATGTCATGACTGATGTCATAACATTCTGGGATAACGGTAAATTATGCAGAAGGAATGTTCTACAGGAACAACTCAGTATGAGTGAATATCATGATGATTAAGTTATGATCATATGTACTGAATTCTACCAAAATCAATGAGCAGGATACATGATGTCATAACCAATGTTAAGACATCTTGTACTGATCAAGTTGTTGTGCAGATTTATTGTTCCTGAGAATTTTCAGGAATCTGGTGTGCTACTCTGAGTTGAAGTATATTGTCCAGATCAGATGCTCACGTGGATATTAGGTTAACCTTGCTTAACCCTAATCTTTTATGATGAAAACTCAATACCAAGTCTTTAGGTTAACTTTGGTTAACCCTAGCTATTTTTATGGAAGCCCTAAATGAAGAATAGACTGCATATATATTTCTCATGAATCCTAATGGTGAGCAGCGCTTTTGACAGAAGATCAATAAGGCATTGTATAGTTGTGATAGTTTTAGTAACTACTGTGAGCCAAGCAATTATCATTTGATAAGTGACTTGGAGTAGGATTTGGTTGTAAGGTATGTTTATCACTCAAAGCTTTGAAGAACGAGTGTTGTGTCTCTTGATTAAAGCTTTGAAGCAAAATCAAGTGTGTGTATTGAAGAATGTCTTCAGAATCTTATTAATCAGTAGATTAGTATCACTGCTGTGATTGAGGGGGAGTGAGTAGGAACTCAGGTTTAAGTAGGACTTAGATTGAAGTTGCATTGGGTAGTGTTGCACCCCAAAATTTTCCCTCTCATGTTTTCTAAAGTCTTCCCCCTGCATGGTTGACCAGAAACCCTTGCCTAAGGAAAAAGAAAATTTTTGAGTGGTGATTTAAGTACCTTTCGATTGGCATTCTGAAAGACCCTTCGATTGGTATTCTAAAGGAGCCTTTCGATTGGCATGGATAATTCCCTTCGATTGGCATCATGGACAAGAACTTCGATTGACATTCCAAAAATGCTTCGATTGGCATTATGGACAAATGCTTCGATTGGCATTATGGACAAGCACTTCGATAGGCATTATGGACAAGCACTTCGATTGGCATTATGTCAAGGCCTTCGATTGGCATTCTGAAAGACCCTTTGATTGGTATTCTGAAGGAGCCTTTCGATTGGCATTATGGACAAGCACTTCGATTGGCATTATGTCAAGGCCTTCGATTAGAATTCTGAAAGACCTTTTCGTTTGGCACCCTGGGCCAAGCCTTTCAATTGGCATGCCAAGGGATCCTTCGATTTAGCATTGTGTCAAGGAAGCTTCGACAGGCATGTTAGCCATGTCCTTCGATTAGCATGAACAACACCTTTCGATTGGCCTGTTAACAAAGCCTTTCGATTGGAATTTTAATTAGTACCCTTCGATTGATATTTGGACAAGGGCCATTTGAAGAGCTCCTTCCAGGCCATTCGAAAGAGGCCATCAAGAGGGCACTTAAAAAAAACATGTCCAGGTACACTGAACATGAGAAAATGGCATGTTTTCCTTGCAAATATAGAAATAATTAAATGCTGATTGTGGATTCAATTCTTGAGTTAAAGGCCAGATTCTTGCCTTTTCTGTTCCTAACTCCACAAGAGCTGATTCGACCAGAGTGACTCTTTTAAAATCAAGCAGTCGAAGCAGAAGAAGTCCATTCGAAGGAGGCAACTTAAGACCAATCGAAGAGCATGGCCTGAAGGCATTCGAAAATCAAAAGTGTCCAGGTTCATTCAAGATTCCAAAGAGACATGAATATTTCAAAAAAGGAAAACTTTCAATGTGTCTGATTCTTGTCTCATGGCTTTAAAGGCATGTTTAATTGGTTGTCTCTTGCCGTTACTAGACCCCTACACTCCTATAAATACAAGGGCCAGCATACATATCCAGGGACGGAGGAAAAACAAAGAACACAGGGGAACAAAAACAAAAAAGGAGAAAAAACAAGAAAGACACACAAAAACTCTGCAGAAACGCAAAAGCACCAGCCTGCCCCACGAAAGTCTAGACTCCATTGCAGGCACCTTCCGTCCAAATCCAGGCACCTCCAGTGGTATAATGTTCAATCTCACTTAATCCTAAAATTACTCATAATTGCATATTCATAGTTTTTTGTTATTACTTGTGAGCGATTTAACAAAGCGTGTATAAGCTGCAGTGTTCATACGTTTAAACCCCCCATGGATAAGGTTTCTTTCAAAGCAGGTTACATTTGAAATCCATGATCTGGGCTGTGACAAATCGAAACCAACCCAGATCTGGGTTCAGGAATTGATTTCGAATGAGATGTTTCTCTATGTTGTTTAGTTCCGAATTGACTAATTTGCAGGGCCAAAAGCAGGAGTCGTGCCTTTTGAATGAGCAAGCAGCTCAGGGGTGAAAGGGAATTCGATCAATTGAAGGGACTAGGATCCAATATCACAGGCCTTGTATTTTCAATTTCTAACAAACTTCCTTGCAGAATCCCAGATCGAAGGATGACCTATCCAGATCGAAAACCCCCAAAGTGCAACCCCTCAGGCACCTTCCATCAAGCCTCTTCACTGGATCGAAAGACAGCCCACGCCTCTTTCGATCCAGGCCTCCAGAATTATATTTTTTTTGATTTACTGCTTGTTCCTTCGATTTCATCTTTATTTTGACTATTTTATTTCTTTTTTTTTAATCAACATAAAATCAATTAAAAGAAAAACCACAAAAACATTAGGCTAGTTTTTTTCTATTAAATTAACTTTGTCAATTAATCATTTAATTATCTTAACATTTTCTCAAAACTAAAATTAAGAAGATTTAGATCATTTTTCCCAAAATAAAATAAAACAACAAAAAGATTTTATTCTTAGGGTTTTTAGAGGTTATGTTCAGATTCGCGCGCGTTTATTTTATTGTAACTGCCTACTGGTCTGTAATAGCTTAACTAAGACTTTTACGCTTTACTGCTTTATTCCCCCAATTTTGGACATGTAAATAATCCCCCTCCCCGAAGCCTTGTAATAGCGTAGGATTTACAATTCCCGCACTTTAAATTCCTGTACATATATTAACTGTTTAGATGTATGCTAACTAGGATTGCATGACAAGATCTATCTTGACTTAAAATCAACAGTAGCTCACCATGACATATAAAGATAATATAAACTGAAAATTGACACACTCGCACATGTCACTCTTAGGGTACGCCTCACTTGGTTGCCTCGAACGTGGTCATTGAGTATAGGATGTTTTAGAGGTCGCCCTTTTGTCCAAAGATCATAAGTTGCCTCGAAACGGTTGCCTCGGAAAAATGATCTAAGACATTAGGGTTACCGCTACGGCGTCCTAACATTACTTTAGTGGCCACACGTCCCTTAAATCGAATTGACCCGAAAACTCCAACGACGGTGCTACCTACTCCTCAATAGTTGGATAGCATTGTCTAAAGGACATTTGCACAGTTTAATTCCTTTTTGAGTAGGTAGAGGTTCTTAAGTACTTGCTCCTTTTAAAACAAAACAAAACTTTTCGCACTTACACTCTCTTCAAAACAAAAATTCTTTTCAAACCCATAAACACAAAGAAAAGAAAACTTTTGAAAACATAGTGAGCAAGTACCTAAGAGCCCGTGGATAACCACGGATAGAAAGGGTGCTAACACCTTCCCTTTCTATAATCTACCTCCCGAACCCGAGAAACATCTCGAAAAGGAATTTTTATGTGCTTTTGTCCTTTCCTTGTTGGATAAAATAAAAGACGGTGGAGACTCTTACTTACCGCGACATTTTGCAAAAACAAACGCAAACGCGAACCAGCATTCCAAAACAGTCAGTTCTCATTCCCACCGATCACAGAACTGGCGACTCTGCTGGGGAATCCTAATAAGTGAGGTGTACCTTAGGATTAGATCACTATGTTTTCAATTGTATGTTGTGTATGCTTTAATTTTGTGGGCTTGTATCAGAGTTCTATAGATCCTAACCCGGATCTGGGGATACCCTTTAGGTAAGTAGCAATAAACTGTGAGGGATCTGTCCGGCGTAGACCGACACAGATGAAACAGTTGCTACGTTGGTGTGGCACCTTGGTCTGTACCGATATCCCTTGTGTTGAAACGAGGAGAATCTGGGTCTTCTGAGGAGTCATTAAACACCAACTGACCTTAGAACCTTAAATTGACCAACTTGGCCATAGAACAGTAGCAATATGCTACACTCATTGAGACTAAACTCTCGCGATGATTCCAGCCGTAAGAAAAGGTTGCTAAACTGGAATTATGACTGATTGAGGGTAGTCAGTGATATTGAGATCCTCTAGAACCCGGTTACTATTTTTAGGACAGGTTTAAACCAACTAAACTGAAAGAGGGTAATACCTAAACCCCATGCCAGCCTAAACTTAAGGGTATATGTGTGACTTGTGTGCCTTCAAACTTGAACTATTTGCACATTCTTGTTATCTGACAATGTGAGTTCCTTGCAGGTTTTGTTTACAGTCCTTATCCAATAATTTGGACTTATTGCAGGGTTTACTTACATACAGCACCTCACACTTTTGCTTAAACGCATAGCATACACATCATAACATCATACCTTAACATTTCCTTAACCATTTCAAGGATCTCAAGGGTCTGTGATGCAAGTTATGGTAAATCAAAAGTCTAGCAAGGGGCAAAGGGGATTTATTTTCCTCTAGCCAAGGTTGTCTAGAAATCCAAGCACGATAACTTGAGTCAGGGGCTATGACCCACTCGATATGGTGAGCTTGACTCTTGAAGAAGGACTCTCAGCAATATGAAGTTCCTTCAATCAAGCTACCAGATTCAAATTCTAACAGTTTCTTGTTTACCCCGCGAGATCCTTGAAAACATTGCATACATATATCATACATATCATTGCATAACAGGTCATCCGATACAGGTCTCTCATGTTCTCGCTATTTATTTCAGCAATGGCTTTCCAACAAGACAACCAAAGATCTCCAAGCTCAAAACGCTCAACTTCAAGAAATGTTCCTGAACCTATCCCAGGGGAAGGAAGAAATAAAATCTCTCCTCACAAGGGGCGTAGTCCTAGGGAATCTAGGCGGCGTCAGGAATGATCAGTTGGAAGGGCTACAAATTGAGTTGGCAACAATGAAGATCCAGATGATAGGATAGCTGGTGGGTCAGATGGCTCTCATTAAAGACTTAGCTCAAAGACAAGAAGAGCTCAGGGTCCTCGTCAACAAGATGCTTCAAAATAACCAAGTGGGGAAAACAACTAGGGTTGAAGATCAAGTCATCATTCAACCACCTTTGGGGAAAGAAGACAAAGGAAAAGCTCCTTAGCTTGCTTCAGGGTCACAAGCCCAGCATCAACCTCGCCAGCATCAACGGGGTAATCGGCGTAAGCGAAATACGCCTGGAAGACATTTCTCTGAGACTGATATACCATCATCTCTAATACCGAAACGCTTGTTGGAGGTCAATATGATTACTTTAAAGGATCCTCCCCGGAATCCAATCACCTCTGCTCCTGGCTATCGTCCCAATGCATTTTGTGTACACCACTCCCATAGTCCTGGACATGACACCGACGACTGTTGGACTCTGAAGAACAAGATCCAAGACTTGATTGACAGAAGGGTGCTGGAGTTCATGCCGGATGGCGAGATGAAAATCTTCCGCTGAGAATTCTCCATCTGAGATGACTAGTTCAAACTAAGAGACTTTTGTTCATTTGAATTCTGAAGTTGTAGTCTCTTTGTTATTCAAACAATTGTCTATTAATGTCAAACTCTGTTTCATTAATGCATTGCATATGTTTGTCTTGAATTCATCCTTTCATTTTCATTACATTTAAACTATGCTTTTTACTCTCTTTATGACATTCAACTCTTGCTAAAAGTTACAAGCCTTTAGAGGGAGGATGACGAAACAATACCATAATCTCATACAGTATGCTTTTGAACAGACCTCGCTGACGATGTACAGGCGTTTCTTTCAAATCCTAAACACTGGAGTTATAAGGAAGATAATCCCTAGTCAACCTCTTCGAGCCAAAGAAGTAGGAGTTTTTTGTTTTAAACACAAATTGAAACCTTTAATTTAAACCTGGGGCAGGGTAGTCTCTCAGTTAATTCAAAAGATGCGCATTGAAGTCGCAAAACTCTCAGTTCATAATACAACGAACGACATCAAAAGCATTCCTCTGGAATCAAAAGACAGTGGTGGTTCCTTATCTCATAGGCAGTCAATCTCTCAAAAGAGAAAAGCCCACTGAGCCAAAACCTATAAAGGAGGCTCAAGGGGCATCCCGCTGACTGTAATCTCGAAAACAGGAACAGTCAGGCAAAAATTAGGGATAATAAATCAAAAGAACAAGGTCATTACAAATCCTCGACAACATGAAAAATGTTGCAAAAAAATGATGACTGCCTTCAAAAATCCAACTTGTGTGAACCATCACCAAAACGTCGTTCCAAATTCGAATAGAGTTCGACGCACAATTAACTGAGTTTAGGATTGAAGAACATCACGAAGAGCGGGTGGGTACAAATATACTTTGAGCCTTTATCCTTTGTTTCTTAAACCGTGAACCAAGCCACGTTACAACCCTTCAAAAGTCCTAATTGAAGCATGGGTTAGTTCAAAAGCATACTGTTACAAAAGGTATCCTGACTTCTGTAAGGCTTTGCCCTAAATCTTGTGTTGAATTTGTCTTATAAAAAGTTTTCTGCTAAAAAACGCATTTTTCAAAACTTCGAGACAAGCATAAACTTTGCATTATTTGAATATCACTGTTTGCATTTGGCTATTTGTTTGACAGCAGAGAAATTCACACAACGAGTATCTGATGAATGAAAGCACTCTCAGTGAACAAAATCACTTCAAAAAGGATGACACCTCCATTGACAAATCTCCTATCAACAAGGGGGCATGACATGTCACTATCCAGCACACCTGGGGAAGTCCAGTCAAGATTCCAGGAAATCTCTCAAAGAAGTGCAGAGTAACCAGGGGCAAGTCTCCATCTCCGTCACTTGGGGCATTGAACATCAATCTCAGTGAAGGGTTACGTACAATTAAACATTTTCTGGCAATGTCACAAACACTTGCTACTAGGGGCAATGACAAATCCCCCCAAAAATCCTTCTCATAGGATGATTCCCCAGCAAGAGTATAATCTCTGACCCCTTTCCCCAGCTGAATCAAACTCAAGAATCCTCGAGGACTTCCCCCAACGAAGATGTCACCTCTCTAGCAGACTGACGACAGGGTTTATTTCCCCAACAACACCAGGATTCCCCAGCTTGAGTTTGCCTCTCCGACTACTACAAATTAAAGGACCACAACTCCTCTTCCCCAGTAGACTCTGGAAGCTTGTCCCATGCGAAGCACAAATAAGTCTCCTAATCCAAATTTAGAGGTTATCCTCACAAGAGTCTAACTGGGTTATCCTCAGCAAGTTGCAACTGAAAGGTCGTCCCCAGCGAAGTTCTTTCTATCCCCAGCGGAGTTCATTCCTTTCATAGACAGAAATTTAATCCCCAACAGGGTTCACTGTCACCAGCAACAGTAATTCATCCCCAGCTGAGTTTTATTTCTCCAAATCAGCAGATCTTCTAGCAGAGAATATACTCCCCACAGAGTCATTTCCTCGTCAGTCCATTCCCCAGCGGAGTTATTCTCTCCTGCAGGATTATTCTCCCAATCATCTTCGGTCGTTATCTCCAGCGAGTGAAACTCTTTATTCTCCAACAATAGTCAGGGATTTATTTTCCCAAACTCAGACGTACCACAATAGCATTTCATGTTCATACATCATGACGTGCGCATACATATTGCATACAACATAATCTCATTTATTTTGAGAACATCATCATACAATGCATGTCATGCATCATATACGATTAATCATGTACCTTTTCAGGAAAGATGGTTATCATCAACAACTTCCAGCAAGTTCAAGATTAACTCCGGAAACTAAACAGAGTAATTATCTGCATGATCAAATTCATCTTTACACGGGTTCGTCATGAAGAAATCTTACACGGGTTTCTCCTAAATGCAGCTTCACACGGGTTTATCCTGAAAAATCCTACACGGGTCCTTTCTCATATATTTCTGAATGAAGTTTTACACGAACTCATCCCAAAGTAACCTTACCCAGGTTCCTCCTGAAGTTTCACACGAACTTATCCCGAAGCAACCTTACCCAGGTTCCTCCAGAAGTTTCACACGAACTTATCACAAAGTAACCCTACATCGGTTCCCTCTCTTTCCAAGATGCAGTTTTACAAAGACTCATCATCAGGAAACCCTACACAGGTTCCCTCTTTCCAAAGATGAAGTTTTACACTGACTCATCATCAGGCAACCCTACACCGGTTCCCTCTCTTTCCAAGATGCAGTTTTACACTGACTCATCATCAGGCAACCCTACACAGGTTCCTCCTTTCCAGATGAAGTTTTACAGACTTGTTATGAAGTAACCCTACACAGGTTCCTTCTCAGGAAATTTCATATGCAGTTTTACACGGACTCATCATCAGGAAACCCTACACAGGTTCTCTCTTTCCAAAGATGAAGTTTTACAAGGACTCATCATCAGGCAACCCTACACCGGTTCCCTCTCTTTCAAGATGCATTTTTACATGGACTCATCATCAGGCAACCCTACACAGGTTCCTCCTTTACAGATGAAGTTTTACAGACTCGTTATGAAGTAACCCTATACAGGTTCCTTCTCAGGAAATTTCAGATGCAGTTTTACACGGACTCATCATCAGGAAACCCTACACAGGTTCTCTCTTTCCAAAGATGAAGTTTTACACGGACTCATCATCAGGCAACCCTACAACGGTTCCCTCTCTTTCCAAGATGCAGTTTTACATGGACTCATCATCAAGCAACCCTACACAGGTTCCTCCTTTCCAGATGCAGTTTTACATGGACTCATCATCAGGCAACCCTACACAGGTTCTTCCTTTCTAAATGAAGTTTTACATGGACTCATCATGAAGTAACCTTACCCAGGTTCCTTCTCAGTCTAGATATGCAGTTCACCTCCAGAGTTAATTCCCCAGTAGAGTAACGGATAACTGAAGCTCCTAAAATTCTATTTCTCTCAAGACAACTACCAACAATCTCCAAATGGCATCTGTAAGCCCATTCCCGACATCACAATGTTGATACTACACCATGCGAGTGCAAATTTCTAGGCACTCTAGTGTTGAATTATCTTCCACCTTGGGATCACGAAAGGCTCGAAAGCCAATCTATATCCTCAGGTTTAAGAAAATTGAACAGGGGCAACTGTTGCACCCCAAAATTTGCCCTCTCATGTTTTCCAAAGTCTTCCCCCTGCATGGTTGACCAGAAACCCTTGCCTAAGGAAAAAGAAAATTTTTGAGTGGTGCTTTAAGTACCTTTCGATTGGAATTCTGAAAGACCCTTCGATTGGTATTTTGAAGGAGCCTTTTGATTGGCATGGATAATTCCCTTCGATTGGCATTATGGACAAGTACTTCGATTGATATTCCAAAAATGCTTCGATTGGCATTATGGACAAATGCTTCGATTGGCATTATGGACAAGCACTTCGATTGGCATTATGGACAAGCACTTCGATTGGCATTATGTCAAGGCCTTCGATTGGCATTCTGAAAGACCCTTCGATTGGCATTCTGAAGGAGCCTTTCGATTGGCATTATGGACAAGCACTTCGATTGGCATTATGTCAAGGCCTTCAATTAGAATTCTGAAAGACCTTTTCGTTTGGCACCCTGGTCCAAGCCTTTCAATTGGCATGCCAAGGGATCCTTCGATTTAGCATTGTGTCAAGGCAGCTTCGACAGGCATGTTAGCCATGTCCTTCGATTAGCATGAACAACACCTTTCGATTGGCCTGTTAACAAAGCCTTTCGATTGGAATTTTAATTAGTACCCTTCGATTGATATTTGGACAAGGGCCATTTGAAGAGCTCCTTCCAGGCCATTCGAAAGAGGCCATCAAGAGGGCACTTAAAAAAAACATGTCCAGGTACACTGAACATGAGAAAATGGCATGTTTTCCTTGCAAATATAGAAATAATTAAATGTTGATTGTGGATTCAATTCTTGAGTTAAAGACCAGATTCTTGCCTTTTCTGTTCCTAACTCCACAAGAGCTGATTCGACCAGAGTGACTCTTTTCAAATCAAGCATTCGAAGCAGAAGAAGTCCATTCGAAGGAGGCAACTTAAGACCAATTGAAGAGCATGGCCTGAAGGCATTCGAAAATCAAAAGTGTCCAGGTTCATTCAAGATTCCAAAGAGACATGAATATTTCAAAAAAGGAAAACTTTTAATGTGTCTGATTCTTGTCTCATGGCTTTAAAGGCATGTTTAATTGGTTGTCTCTTGCCGTTACTAGACCCCCACACTCCTATAAGTACAAGGGCCATCATACATATCCAGGGACGGAGGAAAAACAAAGAACACAGGGGAACAAAAACAAAAAAGGAGAAAAAACAAGAAAGACACACAAAAACTCTGCAGAAACGCAAAAGCACCAGCCTGCCCCACGAAAGTCTAGACTCCATTGCAGGCACCTTCCGTCCAAATCCAGGCACCTCCAGTGGTATAATGTTCAATCTCACTTAATCCTAAAATTACTCATAATTTCATATTCATAGTTTTTTGTTATTACTTGTGAGCGATTTAACAAAGCGTGTATAAGCTGCAGTGTTCATACGTTTGAACCCCCCATGGATAAGGTTTCTTTCAAAGCAGGTTACATTTGAAATCCATGATCTGGGCTATGACAAATCGAAACCAACCCAGATCTGGGTTCAGGAGTTGATTTCGAATGAGACGTTTCTCTATGTTGTTTAGTTCCGAATTGACTAATTTGCAGGGCCAAAAGCAGGAGTCATGCCTTTTGAATGAGCAAGCAGCTCAGGGGTGAAAGGGAATTCGATCAATCAAAGGGACTAGGATCCAATATCACAGGCCTTGTATTTTCAATTTCTAACAAACTTCCTTGCAGAATCCCAGATCGAAGGATGACCTATCCAGATCGAAAACCCCCAAAGTGCAGCCCCTCAGGCACCTTCGATCAAGCCTCTTCACTGGATCGAAAGACAGCCCACGCCTCTTTCGATCCAGGCCTCCATAATTATATTTTTTTTTATTTACTGCCTGTTCCTTCGATTTCATCTTTGTTTTGACTATTTTATTTCTTTTTTTTTAATCAACATAAAATCAATTAAAAGAAAAACCACAAAAACATTAGGCTAGTTTTTTTCTATTAAATTAACTTTGTCAATTAATCATTTAATTATCTTAACATTTTCTCAAAACTAAAATTAAGAAGATTTAGATCATTTTTCCCAAAATAAAATAAAATAACAAAAAGATTTTATTCTTAGGGTTTTTAGAGGTTATGTTCAGATTCGCGCGCGTTTATTTTATTGTAACTGCCTACTGGTCTGTAATAGCTTAACTAAGACTTTTACGCTTTACTGCTTTATTCCTCCAATTTTGGACATGTAAATAATCCCCATCCCCGAAGCCTTGTAATAGCGTAGGATTTACAATTCCCGCACTTTAAATTCCTGTACATATATTAACTGTTTAGATGTATGCTAACTAGGATTGCATGACAAGATCTATCTTGACTTAAAATCAACAGTAGCTCACCATGACATATAAAGATAATATAAACTGAAAATTGACACACTCGCACATGTCACTCTTAGGGTACGCCTCACTTGGTTTCCTCGAACGTGGTCATTGAGTATAGGATGTTTTAGAGGTCGCCCTTTTGTCCAAAGATCATAAGTTGCCTCGAAACGGTTGCCTCGGAAAAATGATCTAAGACATTAGGGTTACCGCTAGGGCATCCTAACATTGCTTTAGTGGCCACACGTCCCTTAAATCAAATTGACCCGAAAACTCCAACGACGGTGCTACCTACTCCTCAATAGTGGGATAGCATTGTCTAAAGGACATTTGCACAGTTTAATTCCTTTTTGAGTAGGTAGAGGTTCTTAAGTACTTGCTCCTTTTAAAACAAAACAAAACTTTTCGCACTTACACTCTCTTCAAAACAAAAACTCTTTTCAAACCCACAAACACAAAGAAAAGCAAACTTTTGAAAACATAGTGAGCAAGTACCTAAGAGCCCGTGGATAACCACGGATAGAAAGGATGCTAACACCTTCCCTTTCTATAATCTACCTCCCGAACCCGAGAAACATCTCGAAAAGGAATTTTTCTGTGCTTTTGTCCTTTCTTTGTTGGATAAAATAAAAGACAGTGGCGACTCTTGCTTACCGCGACATTTTGCAAAAACAAACGCAAATGCGAACCAGCATTCCAAAACAGTCAGTTCTCATTCCCACCGATCATAGGTAGGTCTTAAGTGAAGGAGATAAACTGGTTGGTTTATTCCTAAATTAATACCTCTTATAGTGAATTTCCTCCCTGGCTTGGTAGCCCCCAGATGTAGGTGTTGTTATACACTGAACTGGGTTAACAATTGATTGTGTTCTTTACTGTCTTTTAGATTACTGTTTGATTGGTGTACAATTTGTCAGATACGGTGTCATAACATTCACTGTGACATTAAGTATCTGTTGCCAGAATTACACGAGTAACTATGCCATATGCGCAGTTCTTGGACAAAGGAAGGACAAGAAACTTCACGCAATCTACTATACCAGTAGAACGCTAGACTCGGCTCAAATGAACTACGCCACAACTGAGAAAGAGCTGTTAGCAGTTGTCTTTGCGCTTGACAAATTACGTTCTTACCTAGTAGGAGCGAAGATAATCATCTACACAGACCACGCTGCTATTAGATATCTACTAACTAAGAAGGATGCAAAACCAAGACTCCTCAGGTGGATCCTAATTTTGCAAGAATTCGATCTAGAAATTAAGGATAAGAAAGAAACGGAAAACGTCGTAGCAGACCACTTGTCAAGATTAGAAGGTATAAAACCTGAACAAGTACCGATTAACGATGATTTTCCGTATGAACAGCTGATAGCACAAATAAGAAGCGATCTAGCTCAATTGGACCAAAACAAACCAAAAGCTAAAGAAGCCGTGGAAGCGATCCATACAACCATAGGATTTCCATGGTATGCCGACATAGTCAACTACTTAGCTGCAGGCGCGCTCCTACCGGACTTAACTTATCAACAGAAAAATAAATTCTTCCATGATCTCAAGTATTATTATTGGGATGAACCTTTATTATTTAAAAGAGGACCGGACGGAATTTTCCGCTGATGCGTACCTCAAGAAGAAATAGAAGATGTTATCTCTCACTGTCATTCATCTCCCTATAGAGGACATGCCAGCACTTATAAAACTTGTGCAAAGATACTACAAGCCGGTCTATTCTGGCCTAATCTATGGAAGGATGTCCACATCGCTGTTAAAAACTGCGATCGGTGTCAACGCACCGGTAATATTTCAAGATGCGATGAAATGCCTCAAAGAGGAATACTAGAAGTAGAAATCTTTGATGTTTGGGGAATAGATTTCATGGGACCTTTCCCATCTTCTTTCGGAAATAAGTATATACTCGTAGCTGTCGATTATGTTTCAAAATGGATTGAGGCTATAGCCTCTCCTACAAATGACACACGAGTAGTAATTAAGCTCTTTAAAAACACAATCTTTCCAAGATTTGGTGTGCCTAGACTTGTCATTAGTGACGGTGGCTCTCATTTCATTTCGAAGATATTCGACAAATTATTATCTAAGTATGGAGTCAAACACCGCGTAGCAACACCGTATCATCCACAAACCAGTGGACACGTTGAAGTCTCGAACATAGAAATTAAACAAATCCTAGAGAAAACTGTCGCCATATCTAAGAAAGATTGGTCATATAAGCTTAACGAGGCTTTATGGGCTTATAGGACAGCCTACAAGACCCCTATAGGAACTACACCCTTCAAGCTTGTGTACGAAAAGTCCTGTCATCTCCCGGTAGAATTAGAACACAAGGCATATTGGGCAATCAAAACGCTCAATATAAACTACACAGCTGCTGGAGAAAAGCGAACCCTCGACTTGAATGAATTATAAGAATTGAGATTGGACGCTTATGAGAATGCTAAGATATACAAGGAAAGAACCAAAAGATGGCACGATAAGCACTTATCCCGGAAAGAATTAAGTGTGGGAGACGTTGTGCTATTATTTAACTCTAGACTTAGGCTCTTTCCTGGAAAACTGAAATCCAAATGGTTTAGTCCTTTTGAAGTTACAAAAATATTCCCTAGCGCAGCAATAGAAATTAAGGGTAGGAATAGTGACCCGTTCACAGTGAACGGGCAGCGATTAAAACAATATCATCATATTGAGAATATAAACTATGTGAATAGTCTAAAACTCTTAGAATTTCCCATTATTTCCCCTGAATGGTCTACTGCTAGGCACTATGTCAAGCTTATGACGTTAAAAACAGCGTTTAGTGGGAGGCAACCCACCTATTTGTTTTTGTTTTTGTTTTCGTTTGTTTTTATTTATTACTTTTGATTTTCTTTTCCGTTTCTGCATTTATTTCTTTTAAAGCCTTATTTTCATTATTTTCTTTTCAATTTTTTCCTAAAAATCTTTATATAACTGCTGCTGATTTTCAAACAACTTTATTCACTACAGGTTTTCTGAAAAAGTCTTTTTCTATCCTACCTTCTCCCCTAATTTGTTTCCCCATTTAGTATTTACTATGGAAACCACTTTTAGAGGAAGGAACCAAATGAGGAGATTTGAGGAATTGTCACACAGGAACATGGGTATGACTTTGTATTATGATGAACCAACAATGGACACTTTAGGTATTAAGGATAGTGTCCTTTATCTGTTTAACCAGTTGAGATGGGAAAAAGCCCATATTAAGTCTAGGTTTGTTACATACCGCGAGCTTACCCTTGAATTTTTGAGCTCCCTAGTTCATATAACTGAGCGCGGTTTCGGAACTAGAAAGGGATTTATAGCTTTCAGACTATTCGGTATTGAATTTGTTTATAACCATAAAGAATTAGCTGACCTTCTAGGATTCCCTAGCGGGCCTTTTGCTTTTACTACCACTCAGGCAGAATTAATGGATTTCGAGCTAGATTACTTTTGGGGAACCTTAACCGGAAACTACCACCCTGAGCCGGATAGCATGGACAATAATGAAATACACAACCCCGTTATCCGCTATTTCCATAAGATTCTAGCCCATACTATATTCGGAAAAGAACAGAACCGTACTGCAGTATCTAAGGATGAGATGTTTTTACTGCAATGTATGACCCAAGGCCGACCTGTTAATGTTGTGCCATTCTTGATGCAAACCCTTTCTCCCATTGCTCAGAACCCTAATGAACCGATCATCGTAGGAGGCCTAGTCACCATGATTGCTAATGCCCTCGGACTTAGATACCAACTACATAGGTGTACACAATTTGGTTCAATCCGCCCTATGAATATTGATTTCTGTTTCCACCTATGAATAATAGGAAATATAGGTCCTGCACCTTTCGAATACCTGATATGGGATGAAGTTGTCACTTTATTTACACTTCCAAACCATGCTAAAGTGAGTGCCCACAATCGCGACAACTGGCTGTATGAGCTAAACCCTCCCGACCATCCTTCAACACCTGAGACACCACAATCTTACCAAGTTAATGATGCCACAATGTCTGATGAGAGTGATCCTGAGACCCCTTCTGGTTACCATGATGGTAACAACATTGCAGAGGATATTGATGCCCCTGAAATAACAAAAGGAGAATACGCTGAAAATTTGAACAAAATCTTTACCACACTGTATGTTTATCAGACTGACATTAATGGAATTAAGGACGAGTTGAAGAGCATGCGTATGGACGTAATAAGCTTAACTGATATAACTGTGGAGCAATTTTATCACATAAATGCAGCTTTCGAAGATTTGAAAACGCGACTGGGATGAAGTAGCAGAATCAGCATTTATTTTTACTTTCCTTTCTATTTTATGTTTCTAGGCAGTTTCCCTTTTAAGATTTCATTTTAAACAAGTTTACTTTCTACTGTTTTTAAAGTTCTGTTAGAAACAGATATTTATTTCAATTTCAGTTCATTTTTATTTTCATTAAATTTAATGCGTGCTACATCAAATATTAAATTCACTATATATATTATCATTCTGCAAAAAAATTTGTTATAAGATGTGTGTTGAAATTAATCTGCATGTTTATTGTGTTGAATTACTGTGTTATAAGGTATTGGAATTAAACTGCTTCATTTATTTCATAAATGCAATTATTTGTATCCGTAACGATCGTAACAACCCTATGACGAGCGTAACACGCGTTTCACCGTGTTACGCCCGTCAGCCCCCTGTGACGGTCGTCACGCGCGTTCAAAAACATCTTCTCCTATTACAGAACATGTTCTCCTTCCCATTTCTTCTTTCCTTTTTCCCAAACCGTTCTGCCACCCATTCATTTTTTTTCTTAAATCATCCACTCCAACACTTAAATCCCATCACTTCACTTCTCCATTCACATTCCAAATCCATTAACATTCCAACCTCTTGCATGCAATATGGCCCAACAACCAGCAAATCCCCAATCTCACTTTCAGAGCGGGCGACCAAGGTGAAACCCAACGATTAAAATTCCAGAAATTCCAACATCGCGGTCTCCAACCAACTCGATATGTTGACCTTGATTGTTTGAGAAATTTCGGACTGCTTGAGAGCGTCCGACAACTTTTGCAGAATGTGAACTTGTGGAATTTGTGCCGCCAACCGCAACCCATCTACAAAACTCTCACCTTGGAGTTTCTAAGTTCATTTTCATACGTTACCCCTACCGGCGCCACCAACCAACTCTCTGGCGTGGCCAAATTCCGTATGTTTGGAAATGAGTATCAGCTGTCACAAACTGATATCGCACGGCTGCTCGGTTTCAGTACCGACGAAGGTGTCCACCTCCGGGTGCCGGATAATTTCGATGAGGAAGCATTTAATTTATGGCACAACATGACTAACATTCGTGCCAGATCTTATGACCACCTCAACGCCACCCATATCCATAATCCGGCTATCTGATACTTTCACCGCATCCTTTGCAACACCATTTCCGCCTGAGACAGCAACCACAAGCTCAACTCCAAGGAGCTTTTCTTTATGCACTGTGCATTCACCGGCCAGAAGATCAACGCTGCCCCATTTTTATTGGCCCATATTCACTCCATTTGTGCTAGAGGCAGCAAACCCTTCTATTTCGGAGGGATTGCCACTTCTCTTGCCAGAGCTCTGAATCATGGTGCCGCTCTCACTGATATGCCTCCTATGGCACCGGCATTGCTGACTCTGGACCACTGCAAGGCGGCACACCTCATCTATGAGCGGGAGGATGGCAGATTCCATCCTGTGATCTGAAACATTGTTTATAATATCATTATTTTGCCTTTCAGGGACCGAATCGACCCTCAAAACAAAGACAACTGGTTATTCGTTCCTGCAGCTCCCGAGGGCCATGTTCCTATTCATGAAGACCACCCTAATTCCCCCGCAGACGAGATGCAAGAAGAGTTGGACAATGCTGCCCCCGTTCACGACATTCCAGGACCTTCATCCGCACCACCTCCTATTACTCTTGAAGAAATTCTCCGAGCCATCCATCAGCAAAATCAAATGAGTGTCGCACTTGAAAGAAGACAACAGGAGCAATATGACTATTTATGTGCACAAAACGCACAAAGTCTGACTGGCCAGCGGAGTATGAACGAGAGGTTGGATGAGGCCCTGTCTAAACTTAACGCTTTAAGGTTGGACGCCAGCACTCTTGGCTACCAAGACACTGATACCGACGCCACGCCTACCAGGCGATCACGCACCAGGAGTAGAGGACGTGGCCAACAATAGTTTTTATTCTTAAGTAGTTTACTTTTGCTGTTTCTTTTTCTTTTTGTATTTGTATTTGTATTTCCCCGCCTTTATACCACAACATTGAGGACAATGTCGGATATAGTGTGGGAGAGGTACCTTTCCATTTACCATAAACAACTAATTTTTTTACGATATTTCTCAGTTTAAAATTTTCCCCGCTTTATTTATCTTTGCATAGCCCGACATACCTACCTTAACGAAATCCTAGTTAGGAAGCCGAGAACGATTCAACAAGATCGATACAGTTATGACACCTTAGGCTTCCTACTTACGTGATCCGTTTCAATAACCGTTATACCTATATCTTGAGTTTTTGTTCTAAAGTAACCCCTAGTAGTTTATACTAGCAGTCAGCACCGTTTTGACACAAACCACGTGGGAAGACGATGAATATAAGTGTTTGATGCCTAATCAATGAAATATCCTTCTTATCTCGCTGCTAAAAAGAAAAAAGTTGCACCAAAATACAAGGTCGCATATAAGAGATGAGCAAATAATGAAGGAGTCCATTGTTGGTTGGTTCAGAGGTATCTGGTTCTGAACTTGGTAGGGCGTGCTACGGCTCGATCCCCCACAGCCTCCAATTTGGATAATATGTGTAGGGTTGCCACATTCGTGTACAGACTCCGTGCTAAAAGGATCAAAGTCACTAACCGGTTACTCCACTACGTGCGTGCTAAGACAAAGGGCTTAATGTGATTGCGCTAGAACAAACCGGGTGAAATAGGTACAAGAAACTCTGGGTAGAATTATGACGGAACTATTGGACAGTTTGTTTAAAATGGAAGTCCACGACTTAGCTTATTACTTGTGTCATTAGCGTATCGTTAGTGTTTTACTTAAGTATCGGTCGAACTAACGAATGATTTCCCGTAATTGCTTTGAAAATCAAAGGTATGTTATGCATGTGCGCTTGATAAAACTTATCCGATCTTTCTAAATGATTATTTGCTTGAGGACAAGCAAAGGTTTAAGTATGGGGGAATTTGATAACGAGAAATCGTATCATATAATTGCTATGTTTTTAATCCATTTTTCATACTGCATTAATCCATTTAACTCCCGATTGTTCCGAGTTTTTATGTCTTTTCACAAGTAAAACATGTTTCAAATCGATTTAGTAAAAAAGATCATATGAAGAAAGCTAACATGAAAATCAGAAGAAAAGGAACTAATCTGCAAAATTCTGCAAAGTTTGACGTTGTGACGGTCGTCACACGTCCATTACGACCGTAACGCGCTCACAACATGAAGAACGCTCGTCACACATTATTGACGAACGTAACACGCTATTTAAGCGTATTACGACCGTCACCTCTTCATTACGATCATCACACGCGTAATTCAATGTCATGAAGAACAAGAGACATGGGCAACGTGATGGAAGGATTCTTCAACTCCTACAATTTTCAACCTCACCAACGCCCAGTCCTGGTCTTTCTCCACTCAAGCAGTACAAGTCCACGTTCCTATTATTTCTTAACTGCCAATTCCTCTTCTATAAATAGGAGAGATTTCAATGAAGAAGGGACAAACATTTTTACAAAATTTCTTGCGGAAGCCCTGCCAAATTTACGAACCATCAGTTTGTATTTTTATGTTCTTGTTTTATTTCCCTTTTACCATTTAATAGCTATTTCCAACATTAGGAAATTGCTATTGTAGTTAGAATTTATTTTTAGCCTCAGAATTCGTTTCAAGTTCCGATTCCGAAGGTTCCAATCTTGCCGACTTGTGGAAGAGGGAGCTTGAGGAATAATATTATTATTCAGGTTTTTAATCGCATTTAATTTAATTTTAATACAATTTGTTTATATTAAATTATTTATTTATTTATCATGAATTTTTTATTATTTCCCGATTATATTTCCTGTCTGTCTGTTTCAAGTACCATGATTAGCTAAATTTCTAGAGTCGGGATGTGATAATAGTAACTAAACGGATTAAATTGTTCCTAAGCTAAAATCTAAATTAACTTAATTTTTGGCTGTGACTTTTTATAATTAAAATCAATCTTTTTGTTACGAGAGTAAGAAAAGTAGAATAGGGTAGGATCGAGACCACGAAAGTGTGAGGTTTTAACCGGATAGCTAAAGTTAGGCATTTGATTTAAATACAGCGAGAGCGCTTTAAAACGAATTAGATTTTATTAAGTTTTCAAAGAGTATTTTCTAAACACTTATGGGCTAGCGAGAGCAGGCATAGGGCTTTAGGGGTATAATCCGAGATAAGACCACGAAAGTGTGAGTTGAGGGTTTTTAAACTGATAATTTCTACAGAACCATCTAAGTTAAACATCTTTATACGCTTAGGTTCGATTAAATCCACTTAGGTCCACTATATTATATACCGACCGTTTTTACTATTATTATTCCCTTAATTCGATTTAGTTTTTCCTCTACTTTAACCTCCAAAAAAACCAAACGTGACAACATCCGCCTTAGCTAAACTAGCAAACCTTTATAGCACTAGAGTGATTACAAAGTCCCTGTGGGTTCGACATCTTTTTATTACTACCGCGATAGGCTGTGCACTTGCAGTTAAGATACCGTTAGACACATCAATCCGATCGCACCACATCATCTAGCGATTGATTTTGAATCTTGCCATACACGCCTAATTACTATACAGTATAAAGAAAACAGTCAATTACGGAAATTAAAATTCTACGCTATTACAAAGCTTTTGGGAATGGGGAATATAAATTTACAAATGGGGATGGATTGAATCGTCGATGCGATTTAAAAGTCTAAATAAAACAAACAATACAATCCAACCGAATTAGAAATGAACAATTAATTAAATTAAAACAATTTAAAGTGAAACAAATAAAAATAAGATTTTTGGTATTTTGTTTATGAAAATTTTTGAAAAGAAAATAAAGAATCTATTATATTTTTTGGAATTTTAGTTTATTATGAAGAAACTAAACAATTTAAGGGAATGTTAACCAAGCAAAAATGTTATTTAACTAAATTATTCATAAAATCCCTAACTAAATTAATTAAGAGAACTAAATACTTTTGAAGTTATAATTTTTTACCTAATTGATCATTAAAAATTGCATTAAATCTAAACTAAATAAAATTATAAAAAAAAACTACTCTTAAAATTCTAAGTTTACTAAATTAAACCTAAACTAAGTTGATTATAGAATTTACTAATTTTAAATTTGCCTAAATTAATCTTAAAATCGCTAACTTAAGTCTAAATATAAAATTAAAATTTTGAAATTACTAAACTATATCTAAACTAAACTTAAATGTAAACTAGTTAATTATAAAGTTTAAATCTAAACTATTAAAAATATTAATCTAAACTAAAGTAATTATAAGAGGAAAAAATAGTGAAACTGAAAATTGGGGTGTGAAAAACCAGGCTGGGCTGTAAGCTCAAAGAGAATGTGAGGATAAAAAAAACAATAAAAATGGACTGGAATTGGACCGGGTCGGGCCAGACCCAGGTCCACTTATCAAAAATAAAGGAATGGGTGTGAAAAAACCCTAACAACACTCGCGCCTCCTCTCTCTGTTTGCTCTTGTCATTATCTTTGCTTCAACTCTTCTCCATCGATATGTCCTTCATTTGTTCTTCTTTTCCTTACCCACGCCATCTCACTCGTGATATTTTCCTTCGTCTCTCTCGCGTGACTGAACGACCCAAACTCTCTTTGTACTCATCGACCTCTACTCGCGGCTATATCTTCTTTGATTACCCTCATGCTCTTAGCGCAAACAATCAAACAATAGCAACAATAGTTATGGTCACAGCAAAATTGCAAATAAGGAAAAGAAGTTACCTATGGCGGGGAGGTTTTGGTCGGCGAAAAAACGAAGGTACAGTGTCGAGTCTATTCTTCTTTTTTTTCTTTTTCCCTTTTCAATTTAAAACTTGATTGATGTTTTTATATGATGATTGTTTAGTTGTATTATTGTTGATGCTTGAATCTGCTTCTGCAGATTGTATTGAGGTGAGGGTTATGTTTCGGTTGAGGTAAATTGTGGTGGTTTGATGGAGTAAGATTGCTGGTTGTGAATTGGTTGAGATGAAAAGGTGATGATGTGAAGGCTGCAATTGATTGAGGGAAATTTTTTATAATTGTTGTGTATTTTTTTTTTTGGTTTTTTTTACTTGGTAAAATTACTCTTTCTCTCGGTTTGCTGGCTGTGTAAAATCTCTCTTTCTTGGTCAATGGAATAGTGGCTTTATATTGATATCAGAGTGAAAATTGGAGGGAAGGTTTTGTGAATTTGAACAAAATTGTATGCTGACTTGGTGGCCTTTTGAGTACAGGTTCGGTTTTCCTATTTTGATATCATTTTCAGGCTGTTTGGAGCAGGTGTGACACATATGAGGTGCAGGTTTTGCAGGCTGTTTGGACTGTTGTATGGGTTAAGTGATATCTTTTCAAACTTGTCTCTTTTTTCCTCTTTATCTTTCAATGATGTAAAGCGATCCTGCTTTTTTACATAATTCTGAAGGGTTTGCAATATTAGGAAAATGATGAGGCATTTGAGGTTTGAGCTATTTGATAGCTTGCCATTTTTCATGAATTGTTGTTGTGCTATTTGGCTCTGCTTTGGTTTTTTAGTTGTGCTGCCTTGTTCTGTTATTTTAGCAGCATATGTTGTCTTGCTTGGTAGCTTTGTTGTAGCGCTGGCCTGTTGTATTGCAGTTTGTTGCGTTGTTTTGTTTTGTTGCAGGTCTGCCCATTTTTGTTGTTGTTTGTTGTGCTGGTTTTTGTTTTTGGGTTGCATTGCGCTTGTTGGCTATTTTGCTGCCTTGGGCAGTTTTGACTTGCCTTGTGCATATTTGCTCTTTTGGCTTATTTTTGCAGTAAGAAAACATTTGCAAACCTCTTTTCCTTTTGTGAACCGAAATCCAAATTTTGTGATTTACAAAATAGGAGGAGATGGCTTATGATTGAAAATAAAAACCGTTTTTCAATTTCTGATTCCAAATGCCAACCCTAATGATGAAATGTGCATTTCTTTTAACAATTAATTCTTGCTTGAATTTTTCACATGTTGATTATTTGCTAACTTTTCTCCTTTTTTCCTATTTCATGAACATAAGGATTGGACGGCCAAAGCGAGGTTGAAAGATGAAGAAAAGTCACAGAGGGAAAGGAGGACGAATTACTTGGAGACGAAGCAAAGAGACTTGAAGAAGAAACATCATTTCATTTTTGTAAACAAAACAATTGTAGTTCGTATTTCGCATTGTAATCCCTTTTGTAAATTGTCCCAAAATGTAACTTGAACACAAAACTTGAATGAATTTTATGAATGATGAATTTGTTGTATGGAAATCAAACAATTCTTGAATCTTGATCGAAAAATGGAAATTTCCACTTGAATTTGGAAAAGAATTGATTGATACTTGAATGTATTTGTTGAATGATGAATGAACAATAATGCAAGCCTTAAGACTTCAATCTTGCATTTGTATTAGAGATCCAAATAAATTTCATGAATTGATCTTTAAAATTGAGCAAATTTACATCATAAGAAATTAATTCTTTTGTATATCTTGAATCCAAAAGCAAATTCATATGAATGAATTGCGCCTCGTACACTTGAACTGGTTTGAAATCAAAAAGAATTATCCAAATTGTTTCTCAAATCTTCTTCTTTAAAACCCACATCGTCAATTAGCGGTAACTTGCAATACGAGCCAATAATACAAATCACGCCTTTAAGAGATTTAATCAACAACCCACCTTAATCCAATGATCGCTAATTTTCACTTGCAAATGACTTGAAATAAGCGACAATCAATCAATGAATCATTGAACTAGAACTCTAGTTTCATGAATTATCTCAACATAAGAATCAAACGTCCTTTGAGAAACGTCTGTGACATAAATTGAACTAAGCATAATTTGACCTTGATCTTTGAAGTAATCTCATAGACAACGCTATTCATGATATTTCGCAAAAAGAATCGCCTCAGGACGTTGAGAATTAAAGAAGTTATGAACCTCGAAAATTGGACAAGAGTTTCTTGTGATTAGGTCAAATTTGCAAAATGACCTCTAAAGTATTTGAATATTCTAATGATCTTTCGCACATAATCAGCTCTTGACTTGTAAAGAGAAGTTGGAGATGATGTCAAGGAGAGTCATACGCAAAAAGAATCACTCAAAATATTGAATAATGAAGAAATTGCAATCGTTTGAACTTGATCTTGAAAAGGTCGACTTTTAGGTCAATGCAGTTGATTTTCAGTTATCTGAACCATTGACTGAGCAAACTTATGATGCGAGGCTTGAAACTTGACGTGAGCATTCTTGAGAATACATGAAGGACTATGAAGACCACTTGAAACCTTGGAAACTCAATTTTGCTTGGGAAATACCAAACCCTAGTTGTTGACTCAATGCCTAGGAAGAGAATCTTTCTGATCAAACCCTGAGCCATTTTGAGTATTTGAGAAACCCTAGGATAGCATCTTGAATGAAAAATAGGGAGGAAAAATTTTAGGGTACAACAATTATCAATGTTGTTATTCACCTTCTCCACATGATCCTTTTCATGAGTACTCTTGTCATGAGACTTAATTTCTCCATGACACAAAGAAGGTCTTTAGTTTACATATTCAAATACCTATTGAGAGAGACACTTTTCACATCCATCTTATAGGGAATGAACTTCAGAATCCATGATAGTCTTGGAATCCATTTGATGACTTCAAGATGGGAAATTGGATCATGGAAACTTCCATCATGTATCATAGGGTTTCTTGATTCAACACTTTCATAATTATGGATAGTCATATCATTTGTAGATTGTGTGTTCTTTGAAAATCAATTTATACTCATTGCCATGAGTAATGTAAGTGCTTACATTCACACTTTCACACAGTGTCTCCGTATCTTCAAATGCATGATCGTGGTTATTAACTATGTCATCATCAACTATAATACCCTCAACATCTTCATGAACATGATATTCATTCTTCTCGTGCACTTGAGACTCTCTCAACATGACGTACAAGATGTCTGCCACATCCTTATGACCATCAGGATTTCTCATATCTCATCCAGCAGCTAGATCAGACTTAACACCATACATCTTGTAACTAGACTTCAATACCCCAGTTTCTGCTTCACCAGACAACCAATCAAGTGTTTGGTTAATCATACCTCGAGACTTATGAGGAGAGATTTCAATGGGATGAATTATCCCATAAGCACTATTCTTCTTTAGCTTCTTCTTCTGGACCACTAAAGGTTGTTCGAAATTGGGAGGACCTCCCGCCTGACCATCAACATTCCCTTTAATTACACCATCCTTGTGAGATAATTCAAAATCCTGAGTAAGATTTTGAGACATCTTGTTTGACATCTTAGTTGGTCTATCCTTTTTCTGAGTATTCTCTTTATCAATCTTGAGACCTTGTAAACCCCTGGTGTCTTCCTCAAATATGACATACTTCATGAGAACTTCTTTACCCTTTTTGGTGACACCACCCTTGGAATTGTAGAAGTTCATATTCTTTCTTTAATCACACAGATGATTTATGTTGTTCACAGTTGTAGTAGAGTCTTTCATCAGTACCACCTTCTCTTAACTAGAATTGGTCAAATTCCTTAAGCCATTGATTTTTACCTTTGCTATATATCCAAGAGTGACATGAACTGTCTTTTTTATAGACATGTTCCTTGTACCTCCACTATTGTAATATCATCCTTCACTTGAGGAACCTCTGCGCTATGAGCTAAGTAACTTGTTGAAGTAGAATTGTTTTTCATTTCTTCTTGACATTGACTTTCTTGCATCCTTGGATCTTCATATTTATTAGACTATCTTGTTGAGGATATACATGTAGTTTGTAGCAGTAAGGTCATATATGGCAATATTTACCACAATGGTGACATTTCAGAGGCAGATTCTTATTACTAATGTGAAGAGGTAACACATGTTATACACGATGCACTGACATGTGGTTCAACTTTAGAACCTCAGTCTTTTCATGTAGAACCACCTTCTCTGAGGGAATCTTCATCTCTTTCTTCCTCGTCCCAACACTTATTCTCTTCATATCTTTGAATATCTCTCCAAATTCTATCATTCCATTGAGTATATTTGAACTATTTTTCAAATTACTTTCAAATTGTATCATGTTTTCTAGTTTAGAGTTTATTGAAGAAATCTAATTTCTACATTTGTGATGGTCGATGCAAACTCATATGCTTCCTTCTAAAGAACACTTATGGTTTTCTTCAGGTTGTCTATAGTTAAGCCTTTTTCTCACTTAGTGTGCAGTAGCTTGAATGATTCATCAAGATCTTTTTAAGTCAGGTCTTCATAACTAAAATCGTCTTCATACTCGAATCTACCAGAATAAGCCATCACATTGTTGGTAGTTTCTCCTTTACTTTCATTATTATAATCGGATAAAGTCGTGGATAATCCTTTTTATATCTCTTTAGAAAGGTAGGACATTTTGCTTTAATGTGTCCAAAGCCTTCACATTCAAAGCACCGAGTACCCTTGCCATCATTTGGTTTCTCTTCATTCTTGCCTTTGTTCTAGGGACTGAAGTTGGACATCTTGTCTTGGACATTTGTCCTCCATTTTCTATCAATATACTTCAAGGAATCGTTGAATTTTCTCCAAGAGCTATAACATCGAAAATGCTCTATTATTTATCATCATGACTTCCTTCCTCCTGAGTGTTGGAAGCAAAGGTTATACCTTTGTTCTTCTTTTCAGCCCTGTCATTGATGGATATCTCAAAAGTTTGTAAGGAACCAATAAGTTCATCAACCTTAATGATGCTCAAATCCCGAACTTCCTCGATAGCAGTCAATTTCATATCAAACCTCTTAGTCAATGATGTGAGAATTTTTCTTGCAAGCTTTTCTTCAGGCATCTTTTCACCTAAGACAAAAGAGGTGTTTGCAATATCACGTAACATGGTGTGGAATTCACTAATAGACTCATCTTCATTCATCCTCAAATTCTCAAACTTGGTAGTAAGGAGTTGCATCCTTAATATACGAACTCTGAATGTGCCTTCATGTGCAATTTTGAGAATTTCCCATGCTTCTTTAACCTCATGACATGTGTTGATCAACCTTAACATGTTCTTATCCACACCATAAGATATGGAGATACCAATGTTTGATTTCAACATTGGCTTTCAAAACATCTTCTTTTTTATAATACCATCCTCAACTTATGGGGTTGAATATCAAGGACCTATGTCTTAATGTTAAAAATATCATTACAGACTTAAATCTTGCGCTGCCCTCGTATAATCACTACTTTGCTTTAGATATTTTTACAAAATTTTATTACTTCTGTTAGAGTCTGCTAATAGTGGAGAGAAAATTTTAAAGGTGAATATACTATTATAAGTGGATGCATTAGCCATCATTTATGCATCATGATTATGATTCTAACGATTATTGAAATTGGATATGGAAGCTACCTCTTTAGCAAACGTTTAATTTGTTATTTGGCAGATTTGTCATAACTCCCTTCCAACCAAAGTTTCTCCTACATAACCTTACTATGTTGGAAATATCAAAACTATTATCCATTGCTTACTACTTTGACCGCGAGTTATGTTTATTAAGTGTGGGTGTGACTTTCTAGATATCCCTACAAGATTTATTGAACTTGATAGTGTGAAATTTTTAAATTCTATACAAAATATGATTGCTAAGACATATAACATAGCTCATTTGATTATGTGGAGCCAATGAGCTGCGTTTCTTACAATATATGAGCTCTTAATCTACTATATAAGTGACAAAACCTCATATACAAAAGGTTTGAGGGGGAGGGGAGAAATCTAATATCTAATATACATGAACATTTATTGTTAGTCAAGGCCTTGTATAAGAAACTTGACAGAATGAATGAAATACCAAACCAGAACACTATGCTACCATTATGACAAAACAGAAAGCTCCTATAAAAACCTAATTACATAATAATGAAATAAAGAAGTAAAAAAAAAATATTAATTAAAAAAATCTACACACCACCACAAGGCACACAACACCACTTTGCAAGTTGGTCGAAAAACCAATCAAGATGACTTAACTGGTCCTCCTCAATAGGAGATGGAGCTGGCAGCGGTAGCTCATCGGGCAGCTGGCGATGAAACGCGTCAACTGCAGCTGCAACGCCATCTTCATTCTCTATCAACTTAGCAACTTCCATCGCCCGAGATTTCACCTGAAACACGTTAACGGTCAAAATTATTATTGGTTTCACAATGAGAAAGGTCATTGATGATTATACATTTACCTCGGGCTGGAGCATGAATTTTATAGCATTTGATAAATTCTCAACATTGAGCTCATATATTGGAATTGGTTCTGGTCCCAACTCTTTCTGATGTATTCTATCTCCCCAAAAGAATTGATCTCCAAAGAATGGAACTATTGTTGTTGGACACTGCAAAACGGTTAAATTATTAAGTTAACGACATTTAAAGATCGCGTCATTGCTACATCGTTATAAAAAAGAAAAACATCTCAGTGAAGATCTATTGAATAATAATTACCCCAGCTTTTAATCCTGTAGCGGTGGTTCCGGCTCCACCATGATGCACCTGCAATTTCACACCTAGATTTGAGTGAACTTTCGACCAGAACCACCGTGACCCCTCCAAATCATTTTTTTTCTTTACCAAATAATCACTCAAGAAAGCATAAACTGAAACTAACCACGGCAGAGCATTGAGGAAACAGCCAATCATGAGGGCATTCCTCGAGAAGGAAAACATCGTCAGAAATTTCTGCCACTGCATAATTGAAAACACGAGCAAGTGAAACTAATGTCAACCTCCTAAAATGAACATAACAAACTGTAAAATCATCTCAATATGCATCATAAGTCAAGTTATGAAATATGTTTATCAATTCTTAAACTTAAGACCATCAAAATGCTGAAAATTTAACACATAGCTCTCACTTAATCCGAGTTAATGGCAAAAAAACTTGTAGATTTTATTTTTGAAATAGAATACTTACAATTTCCTAGATTACCCCAACCTCGGTCAATAATTCCTCGTTGTTCGGTCTCTTTTAGTGCCTCCAATATAACATCTGTTGTTAGTTTAGGATCTTCAAGAGGCTGACATGAGTAAACAAAATTTCTTTAAGATGGCTTCAAAAAACATTTTCAAATGTTTCTAATTTTCTCAAGGCAACAATTTCATATTCACTATCTTACGAGTATACCCGAAACAGATATTCAAGACAATATATATCATTGCACGATTTGTATTATAACAACAACTTCATTAGCTTGATTCTCCAAGAAAGTAATAAATATCGACACTTAATGGTAGGGAACTCTAAAGAATCCAAATAGATAGCAAAATTTACAGAAAAAAAGACATTAATCGGAGTTATGCTCATAAAAAAGCTTGCAGTTCAAATGGGAAAAATTACCATACCATGCTTCCGAATCCAAAATATAAAGGAGATGGTCCTTTTTTAATCCATTGGACAAAATCTTCCCGTGGTTGATACTTCGACCCAAGCCTCAAGAAACAGTAACCAACAACATCAACTAAAGAACCCCAGTCTGCAAGATAATTAAAATGCCATTAACCTCAAGGACCAATTCTTCTAAGCTTAAGCTGTTTAACGGAGGCCCGTGATTGATTTTATATCTTATCATTTTCAAAAAGTTATATTATCGCCACAAATAAGCTTATGGGTGGATATCGTACAATGCAATTAATAACTGCGTCCTTGTCCATACCGTTTGGTTTCGGAACAAGATGAGGACTCCACATATAGGCAGTTGGTAAATGAGATATTGATCCACGATACATGCTGAAGTATGCAATAGGAGGAAGCTTCAACGTTCTTTTCCTGAAGTCATTAATAATTCCTCGCATTCCCCACCATATCAGTAGATCCACAATTATATAAGATAGCTGGAAATGGCAGGGAAATACAGGTCTGTTGATAAAAATATAAAAATCAGATCATGAAATATTGGTTCAGCGAAGGACATACCCAATAACCAGCACCTTGAGGAACACGTGCCAAAGGATGAGGAAATGCATAGGTTGGCCTGCATATTTAATAATAATAAAAAATGTAACAGAACTCGGTTTGTAGTTTTAACTAAAACATTTTTGTACTGCATGAACATTATTCAAGACTCTGAAAACAACGTATATCTTGTCATTAAAAGTTATCTGCTAATATATAAATGCGAAGGAGCTATTATAACGAATTAAACTCACGTCCATGGCATTGTGAAGAAGATGTGAATAGGCACCCCAAGGGCTTCAGCAACATGTACATGGCCTGCAAGCCGGAATCAATGATATAAAAAGACCATGTGCTTGGCAAACTTGCAAACTTTTTACACAAGAAAAATAAAACTAGAAAATTTTTCCAACGATAGAATCATTAAATGTCATACTTGCAATGCATGACGATCTGATAATAAAATAACTATTGGCACTTAATCCTTGAAAGAAAAATCAATTATAAGAAAGATATGGAATGGAGAAATACGAATATGCAATACAATAATCTTCTCATGACTCACCATAAGCAGGAGGGTTGGCAATAATAGCCTGAGCTGTGAAGGGAATGCCAGTTTCTGAATCAGGTGCTGTGCAAGCTGGAAGAAGAGAATCAATTATGGCCTTCAGCTGCTTTCTTTGGATAGATATTTCAGTCGTACCAGAAGGGATCAAACCTTTATTCCTTGCCATATCTATTATTCGAACAACTCAGTTAGTCTATCAGAATATGCATAGATAATGAGTTGGATAGAGAAATGAAATATGGTCAAAACAAAACATGGTTTTGTTTTGATATCTTAAACACAGAGTACAAATAGACTGAAATATAAATTAACAGATACTAACAAAATTATTTAAAGGAACCTCTTACATCCTGCCAATACCCGAGGATCACCACCCAAAGGGTGGAAATTTACACCAGCGGATCTTACAAATGTCTTAAAATTAGCATGAGTTGCTAGCCTAACACGATGACCATACTCCTGTAAGTAAAAAAAATAAAAAAATCTAACTAAAACTGTAGAATATCAGAATATGTCCTTCCTTAAACTTAGAAATTCTATAAAGAACATGAAGCACAAGTTCTTATCAATAATGCTAATTTGACATTACCGAGAGATACCAATACATTATAAACAGCATAAAACAAAATTCAGAACTAAGTTAACAAAATGAAATGTATACATAAACATGCCTGAAGTCTCTTTGCAATGGCCACAAAAGGTTGTACATCTCCTCTAGTTCCAACCACAAGTATGACAATTTGCAACCGCGGAACTGATTTTTTTGAATCAGAAATAATAAAACTTCCACTCACTGTTGACTCCTCATAAGACTGAAGCTCTAACAACTCGGAAGCAACACTAGCACTCCTTTCTAGATCAACTTCAACGGTCCCGTCTTTTTGTATCTTCACTAGGTTAGCAATCAGTTTTTCCTGAGAAGCAAAACAATGAAGTGTCATCAACAATACTGGTCACAACATGAAGTTATAGGTTATTCCAATCAGAACAAACATACACAAGCACTAGTTTGAAATTTTAAATCATCGACAACCAATAAAACTTGCATATACCTTCTCATGCTCTGATAGTCTGTCCAATATTAGGTCATGCCTTCGAAGCGCTCTCTTTTCTGTCATTGACCTAGAAATCATAACCTCGTCTTCAGCTATTGGTGAATTTCTCTCAGTTCCACTAGTTTCTGTGATGCAATGTTCCAAACCTTCGTGAACATAATTTGCAGAAAACTCCACACGATACTAACACATGTCTAGATGTAACAAACTCGATGATACATAGTATTTCACAGTCATCAAATACCTAAAAAGCATGAAAGAATAAACTAATATAGATAAAGCAAATGAGCACAAGCACAAACCTATGTGTGCCAAAGAAGTAGCTTCCGATTCCGATGATTCTAGTCCTAAATTTGCCTTCAAATACTCCTCCATCTTAGAAGAAACAGAATCATTAACTTCTTGAGACATAACTTCCCTTATCACACTACCCAACTCATCATCATTCATTTGTCTGAAACCCTTTTTTTCTTCTACCACTTGTTTGCACAAATGTTCAATCCCATTACAACCCATATCCAGAATCAATATTTTCAATTCTCAGCAACAGAATCATTTGAATAACATTAAGCTGAAAGCTCAATCTTTCAACAAGCTGAGAAAGAAGAAAACAAAAACACAAGTTTGTTGAAATTGGAATCTGATTCTGAACAGAAGCAATTCCCTTAAACACAAATAATCCTAAACACATGGCAACCAAAACAAAGGAATTTACTGATCCACGGTAAAGAAAACAGTACAACTAACTACCCAACAGTCATTCAAAACACAGAGAATGTTTGGTGAACTGAAAATTCAAACCTTCTTAAAATTTTCAACTCTAACCTTACAACATAATTGAAGTATGAAGCTGTAATAATAGTTATTGTTGAAAATTGAAATCAATAACAAAAAAAAAAGGTTAATTGACTTGTTTAAGGTTTATGTCGACAATAACATAGGAATTTTGCGAGTTCGGAATGGTAGTTGCTTGGTACCTACAAAACAGTGTCTAAAATGGGTTAACACTTAACCACAAAAATTCAACTATAGAATTAGAATCGCATAAGGGGCAAATATCTCACGTTTTTATTATTTTGAATAAGTAAATATTTATAATGATTAATAATTATTTTGATAATGAATTTTATTTTTTAAGACAACCAATTTAGTCTTTATTATTTGTCAAATCAGCGTCTAATATAATCAATGACCAATCTTTCTTATCTATAATAAACGTTCAACCAATGAATATGTAGGGTTAAGTAAAGTTTGCTGAAGAACGAAAGTTCGGAGCAGGATTTTTATATCTAGCAAGTGTATTGGATCAAGATCATTAAAAATCTTGAAAGATTTGTAATTTAAGTATTTTGCTTCAACGGAAGAAAAATTTAATTTAGTTTGTGTTGGCTAAAGCAATTGGCTTTTAGTATTTAGATTGTTGATTATTCGTTGTACATAAAATATTCGTATATTAACTTTTTAAATAATGGAAGATCTTACAATTTTCAACGGTAAAACCATTTAAGAGTGGATTAAACTCTAGAAAATATGAATGAGTTGAACCACGATAAATTAAGTTTAATTTTTTCTCCTCCTACCTCTTTTTTATTTCCTCGTAATATCGTATATTTGCTAAATTCGTTTATCTTTTAGAATATCATGTTATCTAGATATTTAACTTTCTTATAGTATTTTATCATATAAATTTAAGTATATAATGTTTCTAGTTTGTTGATTATTTTATTCCTTAATCATAATTGTAAAGACCTTTAATTTTGGATTGATCAACATTTGATATAAATCAATTTTAAGTCATGTACAAAATTGAGTTATGATTAATGTTAAAATTGCTTGTCAAAATGATTTCATTTATCTCAGTTATGTTGAGTTTTGATTGTCTCATGTAGTTTTTATGGATCTATTTGCTTTCATGTATAATCAAAAAGTGATCTAAGATAGGGAAGTTTGTGGATAGTAAGATACAAGTTAATCATGAGTTGCTTAGTTTTGACGATGACATGTTTTTGATGATGTGTGGTTTTGATGATGACCATAAACCCTTAGTTTTGATATGAATCTCTTAAGTGATAGTTCGATTATCATATATTGACTAATTGGTAGTTCAAAATATAGAAGAGTAAGTCTCATCAGTAGGACAAAAAGAAACTTCTAAATACTGCCTTAGTAGACATAATCCTGAAACCAAGGGGACGTGTAATACTGAATACCGTCTTTGTGGACATGAACCTATGAAAATGGGGCATAATATCCCTCAATAACCTCCTTAAAGACAATAGATTAGTTGTTTTTATATTTAATTCAAATAGATCAAAATTTATAACTTCTATTATTCTATCCGGCAAGATTAAGTAGGAAGTCGTCTTTGCTTGTTATGAAAATGATATGCTTTGATCCTTATTTGCATGTTAGCATGCGAGTATAGTGCTTGTAGAATGTGGAATGATAATAATTATGTAGAATTGAGTGGATCTATAAGATAAAAGAATTCATTGAAATTAGTATCTCATTTCAATTATGTCGTTGAATTTCAAGTAATTTGAAATAGAAGAAAGGTGAAGGTAAGATTGCTTGATGATTCTGAAAATGTTGATGTTTCTTTTGTTATTTGTCATATTACTCTTAATATTTTATTAGACATTTATGTATATCACATGCTCTTATACTATTTTTGTATATTTGGACATGATTGTAGGAAAGCATTTAAATACTTATATATGAATCATTACCAACTGACTTCTTATACAATAATATTTTAGATGTGTGATATATCTCGGTGTTACACAATTAAAAATAAATATTCTACATATTTTTGTTTACTTTATCTTCTTAATCATGTATTGTTTACTTTATCTTCTTAATGTACTCATCAAATATTACGTACAAATCTTAAAGCACAAATTTTATGCAACAAAATAACTCCATACAATATATGGACATATAACTATAAGTTGAATTTTAATGATATAAAAATAAAAAATAAAAATATTTATCATACAAACAATTTAAACTTTAATTCATATATTTAATTTGAAAAATATGACTTATAACATCTATAATCATATATTACTGCTTCAAATATTATTAAAAGAGAAAACAGGGGATTATAAAGTGATATTGTAAAAGAGCCGATATAGATGAGAGTTATTTTTTATTCATTCACATTATATTTAAACGATTCAATTTTATATAAAACATACTTACCATAATATAAATTAATCACAAATTAATAACATTAATTATAAAATAAAAATATTTATCAGCCTTAATAATTAGTCACAAATTTACAAAATTCCATTATGAAATAAATATCATATTAATTACCTTTATTTTGTTAATCAATATAGATAAATTATAAATTAATAACATAACATAGATATTTTTCAATCTCAATTAATTTACAATCAAAATAATTATTTTTTCTACTGTATACGACATAAAAATAT